>CM060953.1:52431929-52883059 GCA_030765055.1 Mantis religiosa
TATATATATATATATATAATATAGCTACTCGATATAATGAAGTAGATAGACCAATAAGCTTTTATAAGAACAGTTCGCCCTTGCCCATGTAAAGATCAGTAAAAGGCTATGCCAGAACGACCAACCCCTAAAAGAGTTTATTATTCTATAATACTATTGCATTCCCATGTTTTAGCAATGTAACTACAAGGTAATATTTAGGAAGATAATTTGTGCGAATTTTTGTCTCCATTATAATATGACGTAACCCATGGCGTAACAGTACCAAAGTGAGTCTGAGACTGCCAACCCGACTACCGGACTCGCTCACATATACAAGGCAGAGCTTGGCGATCATTTTGGTCAGCATCAGGCACCCCCAGCCAGAAAGTTGGCTTTCTACACCAGGTTTCGCTATCTGTCGTAGCTCCTCAATTTCCTCAACATGTCGAGTCGGCACCGGTCCTATACCCAGGGCCTTAAATCCTCAACACACAGACGTGGGGTCGATTCCAGAAGAATTTCGTGGCAGTAAACCACAGCGCAAAACTCTATGGTAGTTTCAAAATAGGAATGAACATAAGGCGGGGCTAAGCGTGGCTGTTATATGGCTACCAGCCAATACGGTACGTGCAACGTTGACCAGTTAAGCACGCATAATGGCTCACTTTGCGAAAGTATACGGCTAATTTCTTTGCACGCTCTAAAGATACTAATTACAGTATTATTTTGCTTTTCCCATGTTACAGAGCTATTTTTTCTGAGGATTACTGTCTAAACCCCATGTTTGTAGGAGATCTGGTGTCGGGGATATGGAAAGATAAGGCACCTGACTAGAAAGAAAAGAACTATTAACTCTCAGTGAAGAAAAGCATAGAGATGCTATGCTGCAGTTGCATTTTGTATCTTACATTTAGTGAAGTGGGGATCTTTTAAGAGCGAACACGTGTTTTTAAAGTTAGTAAATATACCCCTTAGCAAGCCTAGTACTGGTATGGCTAGTTTTTTTTAATGTGTGTTCCTTCTTCAAACAAATGTCAATTAAAAACATTTTTCGAAATTACAAATTTCGCTCAGAGTCGAGTATTAATGTTACAAGCTTGTCACGTGAGTGCTCATTCTATAACGAACATTGTTATAGAACGCAAACAGTTTTCCAAATTAGGAGAAGTTTAGATCTCCAAGGAAACATCGGACAGCTAAAAACGTGCTAACAGCTTCGACAATTTTCAAGTGTGTTTCACGTAGAAGAATTTATTATTTATATGACAAGGGTAATGCTGACCAATTTAATGAGGGGGGGGGGTGAAATAGAATATACGGATTCTGTATCTTCTATGCATAATAATCTGAAATATCTTGGATTCAAATATAGGACAGCCGATGATTGTTGAAAATTTCTGTTTGAAAAAAGCGATATTGTTTCTGCAATGCTAAAATTACTACACACAATGCATACCATTATAACATGATATTCATGGTGTAAAAGTGCTTCATAAATACACATGCATATCTTCCATATTTATTAAGAAATTTAATGAAACAAAATTTGCTTTAAAGTTCATTACAGGTAGTATACAAATATGGCATCATTAAAACAGAAGCTATAATCACAAATCGTTGAAATGCCACTACTTTGTTTCACTGTAGAGACACTATATTTTTTACAACGCATCTAGTATGAATCATTTTGTTTTGTGTGCACATGAGCGATAGCTATGTAAGCGAACTGTTCTCCAATTCAAGGTTTTAAGTATCAGATTGTGCGAATCATTGTGCATGTTTTCACACAAATGTTGAAATATTAAGCAAACTTCTCTGTCAGCATTGTATCATAGTACATCTCAGCATCTGTATGATACTTGCTAAGTTGAGACAAAGACAGGTTATACAGATGTATTATTTTATCTTGACAGGAGCCTGCGCGTTAGGGATGAGTAGCAACTGTGGTAGAGATAGTGCACCTATCGCCCCAATGCGTCACACGCGTAAGATTACGAGAGGGGAGGGCAGTACATAAGGTGTCTAAAACAAATTTCATTCTCGAAGCCAGTTTTGCAGCTGTTATAAACTAAGT
Organism: Mantis religiosa; assembly: GCA_030765055.1. Taxonomy (NCBI): domain Eukaryota; kingdom Metazoa; phylum Arthropoda; class Insecta; order Mantodea; family Mantidae; genus Mantis; species Mantis religiosa. The sequence continues at coordinate 52,433,986 of CM060953.1, forward strand.
TGTAATTCTTACTATAGTAGTAACCTCTGCGCTTTTGTTGGATCATAAATAGTACATAAGCATTTGGTACAAAACCCTGTTATCCTTCAGCAGGCACGATAAACAACTGTCGGCCTTTCAATATCGCTGCAGAGTCGTATTTCACTCCAGGCATATGGTCCAGTATGTGCTGTATTTATATAAGTTTCATCCATATAAACTATATAAAATTCACTTCGATATCACCGAAAATTTCGTAAATACTTAAGCCTTTTTGCACGTATGGTGTGATGTTCGATTAAAATTTGTCTGTCACGCTTAGTGTTTTTTTTTTTCTTCAAATAATCCTAGCTTCAAAAGAACTCTTCTTAATGTTCAGACACTGCCTTGGAAGTTAGTATAATTTCTAGCTTCATAAGCACTTTCTTCAAAGTTGGTCTTTGTTTTTCTTGTTTTAAAAATTATTCATAGTTTGCCTAACTACTTCTGAATTAAAACATCCAAATTAGATTTTGTGCATGTTCTTAATCTTTGTTTACTGGGCATAGAGAAAGGCGTTGTTGCACTAGCACCAATGACTTTTCTTTCCTTAATAACTCTCCTAAACTGCTTTCAGACACAACTGTTGCCTCAGATACCCTTCCCCAGATTTTTATAGCCGAACCAGACCATTATTACTGTTTTATAAATCTATGATTATTGGTTATTACTTCTCGTGTTTTAAATGTAGCACTTTATTTCCTAATGTGCTTTTAGGAGGCGACATTTATAAATGCTCTCTTGGAACCAGGAGACAAGCACACTTTGAAACAAGCTGTAGTGTTAACGAGTAGCTCTGCACGTGTTCACTTGCTCGCAACTGGTATGCAGCTGACCTGGACTCCCCTCCAGTTGCAAACATTCTGAGGTGGACTCGTCCAGATACCACTGCGCATCGCTCTGCACTTTTCAAGATAAAAAAGTACATCTTTACGTATCTTCCATCTCTGTCGCCCGCTTGACGTGGAGCTGGCAACACCAAGACAGTATGAACGAATTGGCTCAACACATGTTCATTCTAATTTTGTAGTTACACTAGCACACTATGCCATGATACAGGTCTTGGTCTCCATTACCATTAAGTCAATAGAACTAAGATCTCTGTTACACTTTTAATATAGCCTATATAAATCTAGGTGAATGCAAATCTTTTTTAACTTTCTATGGTACTTCAAAGGACTTGCTTTCTGTATTTACTAGGAACTTCCTTAGATCAATACACTAATACTCTACGTACTTCGATAGTTCTACTGATCTTTGATACAATCAAAGTTAATTCGCCGTCACTGTTTGCCACTTCACATGTGCTAATAACTAAACATTTGAGAGACGATATGCACTTCAGATATTAAGTTTTGGAACCAGCATAGATATACACCGAAACACAATAGTTAGCGAGGAGCGTAATGTAGGACCGGGAATATAACCTAACTCTGAGGGAAGTGAGTGATTACACGTAATGCTCCCTCTGGGACAGTGGTACCTCAGAGATATTGAGATTGATAGTCACAAGTCGCATTGAACTTCTTTGGACTGTGGACCCCACAGGAGAATTTGTAAACGATGAAACTGGGCCAGATGCAGAGGACGAGGTTTCCAGCGATATTATTTCCCGTGATGAAATTGAGTAAATGAATTCGCTGAATTCAGTAAAACTTCTAATTGTTAGTCCATTGGTTTCTGTTCAGTAATTTTTCTGTATGTTGCGTTATTCTAATGTGTATTCTGTGAAACATTTCTCTGTAGGTTTTCTCATTCTAGAAGATGAACTTGATTACAGTTTGTGCTGAATGAAGACATATAGCAGTATGCTTTAGACCAAGTTATTCACATTGTAGTTCCGAAAACATCACATTTGACTATCAATAATAATTAAGCACTAGTAACACAACTTCACTATTTGCTTATCTTATTTAAATCCTGGAAGCGGTTTTAAAGCAAAACATCTGCTTCATCCTCAGCCACTCAGCTTGACTGACTGACTGACTGACTGACTGACTGACTGACTGACTGACTGACTGACTGACTGACTGACTGACTGGCTGACTGACTGACTGACCGACCGAACTTGATCACTACCGGAGTTTGAAGAATAGCTCATTATCTAACTGCCATCTACCGGGGACAATACAAACTTATTGATGACATCTATTGGAGGGATATCATAATTCATTACGCCATCCTTATTTTTCAAAATAAATATCTTCTCCCAAACCATTAAATTTATCGGTTCTTTCAATTGTTTCAATAATTTAACTTCTAGATTTTCTTCATGATTATATGACCAAAAATGATTAGCCACTGCCGATTTCTCTGTGTGTCTATATTTAATATTTCTAAAATGTTCCTTCGCTCTGGTTTCTAAATTACGCTTGGTTCTACCAATATAGATCTTATCGCATTTTAAACAGCTAACTTGAAAAATACGAGATTTTTTGTTGTCTGAAATTTTGGCTTTTTTTAGAAAACTGTAGCAAATTCTTGATACTGTAATTATTCTGAGGTGCTAGTATTATACCCACTTCTTTGAAAATTCTTGGCACATTTTATTTACCCATGGATGATAAGTAACTTTTTTGAAAATATAATCTTTTTTACCTTTTTAAGAGTGGAATTATCATTAACATTTTTATATTTAAATTTTTCTACTCTTCTGATTATAAAATCTTTATTAAAGCCGTTAATTAAAGCAGTGTTTATAATATGTTTATATTCCGCATTAAATTCTTGTTCGTTTAGAGGTATGTTTATCAATCTGTAAATCAAACTATTAAAAACAGCAAATTTGTGTGACATAGGGTTAAAACTTTTATTTTTTACATAATTATCCGTGTGAGTTGACTTTCTATAGATGCCAAAACTTAATTTATTGTTATTTTTTATTATCTTTAGATCTAAAAAGGGGATGTAACCATTATTTTCAATTTCTATTGTGAACATGATAGCTTTTTCCTGTGAATTTAGAATATTTAAAGCCTGATATATATCTCTCAGGAACTATGGCAAAAATGTCATCTACGTATCTATACCATATTTCAAAAATTGAAGGAAAAGTTTTAGTGACTTCTATTTTAAAAGAAACTCATAAATAGCTCAGCAAGAAAGGGTGAAAGGGGACTACCCATAGCGACTCCTGAAATTTGTTGAAAAACATTTCCATTGAAGAAGAGTAGAAAAATGTAAATATGAAAAAATGTTAATGATGTTTCCACTCTTAAAAAAGTAAAAAAAGACTATATTTTCAAAACATTTACTTATCATCCATGGGCAAATAAAATGTTCCGAAAAATTTTCAAAGAAGTGGGTATAATATCAGTACCTCAGAATAATTTCAGTATAAAGAATTTGCTACAGTTTTCTAAAAAAGACAAAATTTCAGACCACAAAAAATCTGGTATTTATCAAGTTAACTGTTTAGAATGCGATAAGAGCTATATTGGAAGAACCAAGCGTAAGTTAGAAACCAGAGCGGAGGAACATTTTAGAAATATTAAATATAGACAGACAAAGAAATCGGCAGTGGCTGATCATTTTTGGTCATATAATCATGAAGTAAATCCAGAAGTTAAATTATTGAAACAATTGAAAGAACCGACAGATTTAATGGTTTGGGAGAAGATATTTATTTTGAAAAATAAGGATGGCGTAATGAATTATGATATCCCTCCAATAGATGACATCAATAAGTTTGTATTGTCCCCGGTAGATAGCAGTTAGATAATGAGCTATTCTTCAAACTCCGGTAGTGATCAAGGTCGGTCGGTCAGTCAGTCAGTCAGTCAGTCAGTCAGTCAGTCAGTCAGGCAGGCAGGCAGGCAGGCAGTCAGTCAGTCAAGCTGAGTGGCTGAGGATGAAGCAGATGTTTTGCTTTGAAACCGGTCCCAGGATTTAAATAAGATAAGTAAATAGTGAAGTTGTGTTACTAGTGTTTAGTTATTATTGATAACCTAGTTTACTTCACTGTCAGCAGCTTCAGTTTTTTACATAATCACATTTGACTCTGATTCCTCGAATCCATATCCCTATTTTGTATGTCTTCTGAAAGCAATAAACTGTAGTAATTGTCGCAAATCCGATCGCGATAACGCGGCTTGCGCACTCAAAGGAACTGATAGGCCCACAGTGTGGAAATAAAGAGCCTGCAAAAAGCAGATAAACATAGCGTGAAATAAAGGACTTGCCGGCCCAGATCAAGTTACGCTTCAGGGAGGTTCGGTTTTCGCTATTCGATGTTAACTCCAGAAACATCTAGTGATTGTACAGAACAGTCTAGAATTATGAATGAGGTATTTAAGGAAGTGACGAGTTGTGAAACAAGAGTGAGTCGTGAGTTGTAAAACGAGAGTCAGCTGTGAAGTGTTGTAATGGGAGCTAATGTTTGTTATTGTCATCGGCCTTGGTGCTGTAGATTGTGATATGTGATGTAATGTTGTTACGTGAGAACTGAACAGTGTATTTCTGCGGAAATAAAGAACATCTAGAATTTCAGCAAATTGGACTTTAAATTCTACGAACCCACAAAGTCACATAATGCTTATATTGAATATATAATTTTGCTTTTATGCAAAAATGAATAAAGTATTTCTGATAGAAACGCATGCCACTCGGGAGAACTTGCTTATTTCCGGAAATTCATCTCAAATTCCTGAAAACATGGTAGACAATTACGAATTTTATGGTGATACCTGTCCTGTAGACATCTTGGAGCCCTTAATTCACTGTAACAGCTGTTTTTCCATAATCTGTACAGATGATACTTAAATTTATACTGTAAGGCTTGCGTCTTTATCTGGACTGCTTTTGGTTAGTGGGTTCTATTTCACATTGTGACTGTGGGTTAGTAGAATTAAAAGGCCAAGTTGCAGAAATTCAAAACGTTTCTTATTTCCGTAGAAATACGCTTGGTACACTTGCAGGTTATAACAGAATTAAGTAATATACACAATACAATCTTCCAATGTCGTTAACCACGAACAAAAGCTTTCGCACAATTCAGTTCTGAGAAAACTCTCTCATCACGATTCAGTTTATGACTGTTTACTATTGTCCCACGCCACTTCCTTAAATACCTCTACTCATATTACTAGATATTTGCGAAATATTCTGTAACAAACAAGAAATCGAATGTTCTCTAAGACAATCAATATTTCAGTAGAATGTTATATTTATCTCTTAATTTGTTTGGCATGCCTTTTATCTCTGCACTATGTTCATCTGCTTAGACAAGCTGTTTATCTCCGCCCGGCGCCATCCATCCCTTATCGCTCCCGCGCAGCGCTGTCGTAAATAATGGGTTTGCGACAATATCTTTGACATTGCAGTCTACCGATACAATATGTGAGAACGAAAACATTTGTTTCTTACAGATCTGTCATTTGCACGCTTGCCTAACTTGTATTTGTAAGATGGGTGGAATTGCTGTGTTATATGGCTGTTATTTTGTGGTTGCCTTACTGATAGATTGGTTTCGTACCAAGTAGTTGAGCCACCTTATTCCCGCTACCATTACTTAAACCAGTATTTGTATTTACTTAATTAAAAAAATAATTCACCTTTATTAATTAATTATATTGTTATTTTATTTTATTTTATAACATATTATGTAATTAATTTTATTGATTAAAATTAATTCCCAGAAGTCCCCTTTCTTGTACCGGAGCCGCCCAGACGAAAAGTCCAGGCCGATCCCTCCAGTGCAGCGTCAAGCAATTGTCCACAAGCTTTTGGCCCCCTCTACAGGTGAAAGTAGCGCTTCCTAGTGCTCAGCAACGGAACTCGTAAGAGACTAGATGTAAGGAGGCAGCATGGCTGGTAGTCTAACGAGCTGGAGATCACCAATATAGCTCAGAGCTAGGGGGGTGGTAGTAGTTAGCACGAAGTATAAGTCTTTAGAAGTCATCAGTTGCAATGATCAGGTGCATAGAGAAGTTAAGAAGGACCTCTAATAACAGATACACACACTGAGGATGCATCTAAATATTATAGTTTCTTGAACTACGTTGATTCCATCACATACTTTAGCAATACTTATATATTAAAATCAAGCTTTAGCATAGAAAAACATACTTTTTACCTTATCAGAGGATTGCATCCCTATAATTATTGGTAAATACAATCTCATTTATGTTTCTGGTTTAAGAGAGCCTGCCGTCATAGATTATATGTTTTTGCTCTGCAATGGATACACTATTTCGTGTTTTGGTGGAAGAATGAAGTTAGTATCATATCATAATTATATGTAATACATATTTTATAACAATTCAGAGATAATACTACTGAGTTAATGATAGTACATGAGCTGCCCATATACGTTACCCCAAGGATGTGCTGTGTAAGCAGATACTGCTGTTCCTCCTCAGCAGTGGTATCACACATCTAGTTATTCCCCGTTCCGGCAGTGACAGGATTCCAATTCCTTTGTATGCTGGCCAGGAGCGCTGCTGAGCAATATATATATATATATATATATATATATATATATATATATATATATATATATAATGAATGATTTGTAACCTTTATCGGTTTTTATAATTCATAGATCAAACGAGAAAAGAGCCATAAAATTTAATATTTATACCTACCTATAGTAAATACCTGACTAACTTTTGTTCTCTAGATATCCGAATAAAATTAAACATCATGTTTGTGTACTAAATGAGTTTCTATGTATAATGTATATCTCATAAGGAACAAGTAGTTGGGAGGTACTCTTGCGAATTTAAAATGATATTTAACAATTTAAAATTTACTCTGTGGATTAATGTGCAGTTATTTAGACATAAGCAACATGAATATTCAAGAGATTAAATTTTATTTTAATTCTGAGAGGTTTCCAAAACGTTTTGGTGGCTGTGCCTATGGCACATCAGACCTGTATCAGCTTTTAGCTTTTTATTATTTAAATTCTACTATTATGAGGGACATAGAATCATTAGCATGATGTGCAGAAGTTGTTAAATATGATACATATGCAGAAAATGACTTTTATAATAATAAATAATAAAGAAGAAGGCGCACCTGAATGTCCTGTTCTTTTATTGTTAAACATTTGTGACAGTCGTATTTTAATGTAGTTCATTACAGATACAACGGAATTTATAAATTACTGGAGATTAGTTGTTCTGGCAGCTTTTAAGAGATGGTCCCTAAGTGATGTCACTGAAACCTGCTCCTTTTGCATGGGAAAGACATAAAATAATGAACAATGACTTTGTATTTGAGAATGGCATAAGTAATTGAAAATTCAAACCAAGAACAAAGAATATTCGAAGATGACTACATCCACAAAAGCGTATTTAATATGAAATAATTTGTGTGCATTAACGAGTTATACACATTTGTGTAGTAAGATTCTGCCTTATCTAAGTAAAAGTCATTCAGCACTATTTTTGAGGAAAAAGTAATCAATAGCTTATCCATGTAAAACTAGTTACGTGCGAGGGAATTTTCTTTAAGACATTGGTGTCGCGTCCCTGGAAGATGCTGAATTTAACAGTGTATGCTGTTTATATACCCATCAACAGACATAAACACATTTACTTCTTTTCTTTTTCCTTTTCTTTCCTTCCTTGCCTGCCTGCTTGCCTGCATGCCTGCTTGCCTGCTTGCCTGCCTGCCTGCTTGCCTGCCTACTTGCCTGCCTGCCTCTTTCTTTCTTTCCTTCCTTCCTTCTTTCTTTGATTTAAGGCATCTTAAATCATGTGCTTCCGTTGAAATCTCAGTATCCAACTTCTGGGTGTAATACAATATCTTTTTACTTATTCAAAGCGCAGTAGAGAAGTTAAATATACTAAATCCGATACAATGTGTGTGGTACATAGAGATACTATGGCAAAAGAGGAAAAGAATGAAGCACATTTTGTCTGTTTGTTTACATTTCATTCATTTAGAAAATAACCAAATGTAACAAAGTCATATGTCATTCATAAAGTACAGAAATTCAATAGCTATCTTCAATGTAGTGTGGTATTTGAAAGGAACATAATTGATCTCTGATTATAAAAATGTATCTGGATTAAATAAGAGTAATTACTGACAATCTTTTCCTTTTGTCTTATGCTCTTCAGAAACACACAGTTTTGACGACAGCGAATCTTTGAATCATACAGTACATACTGTATTTTGGGGCTCTAACGAGTGTAATAAGTTCACCTGAAATAATGTCTGCTTATAATAATAAAATAAGTAAAAACATTTTATTAAATTACACTTACATGATTATATTTATTCATTGGTCAGTAACTTGCATGGTTTTAACCAAGGCTAATTGTTTGTCATATTTTATCTCCTGAACTACTGGGTGAGTAGAAGGTATGAAGCAATGCTGTAATCCCGTTGTAGAAACTCTGTTAAGAGATACTTACAGAAAAGCTGTAAGGTATCAAATGCCCTCCCGTTACTATGATTATTTTGTTTTAAGGACAACATTTCTTTTTTCTGCACCCCTCCAGTCCTCAAAAAATGGTATTGCATGCTGCAAAAAATCAGAGGAGCAATAAAGCTACCACGTAGTACTTTCTCAACAAAATAATCACACCCCATCTTACATTCACAAATTTTTAAACCTTCGGTTAAACCCTAAACCTGGGTGGGCACGCAGCAAACACTTTCTGACTGTTAACAGCCATCAGTACCTGCGTTGCGTAGCGTCGCAGTCCTCAAGTCTGAGAACGTACAAACGCCCCTTCAAACCACAATTTAAATTTATTAAGATCTTACTGAATGTGTACTGAGCAAAGGAAACCGCACCATTACTTCAAATTAGTAAGTTTTAAATTAAACAATACAGTAGACTACTTCCATATGTGGCTTTGCTTTGAAGGCATACAGACAAAACGACAGCTAATAAGGACAACAATGCTTACTCCATTGTAAAATATTCCTTAAAGTAATTAGTTATGACACAACTTACAGAAAGACAATGAATTGAAATACTAATAATGATGGGATATGACCCATTTTATATAGATGGGAACTTAAATTCTGAAGCAAATTTATACGACTTCTACAAAATGAAATAATTCCTGATCGCTCTACTTTATTCCCTGGATAAGGATGAGGCATTCAAAATAATATCTTATTCCAGCAAGATAGTGCCACTGCACATAATGGAAGGCAGGTGATGAATTACGTAAACCATGAAATTCTAGAAAGATGGATTGGCAGAAGAGGAAGTATTGAATGGCCGCCAAGATCTCCTGACCTGAATCTCTTAGATTTTTTCTTGTGGTGATATTTCAAGTAGAGAGTTTACAAGGACCGACCAAGAGAACTTGAGGATTTAAAGCAAAGAATTGGGTAAGAAATACAGCTGATCAGGCGAATGCTGGAAGCGTTAACTAATTTTAGGAACACACTTGGGCATTGTTTGGCAGTAAACGGACGCCATTTTAGCAACTTTTGAAGTGCATTCATCGTGTGTAACAGCACAACACCACTAATTTTGTTATGAATGCGTTTAAATTTCATATGCCGTAGTATGCCCTGATAAATTTAAAGTAAATTTAAAAAAAGCATCAACCTGTTTTGTTCCGAGACCTGAGGATCAACATAAATGAACTAAAAGATGTTGCCATTAAACAAAATGTCACACCCTATTCACAATCATAGTAATATGGAAAACATATTGATATCTTACAGCTTTTCTAAGAAATATCACTTCACACAACTATAACATCTAAGTTAGAAGCATGTTCGATACACCTTCCTGACTCCGTATAAATTTATACAGGTTTAATATATTAGAATATATTCTTAGATTTGGTATTCATTTGTGTTCTCTCTTTCTACTGCCAAGTTCCACTTGTTCTTTACTTTATGTAAAATCTGAGTCTCTGATATCACACTCGCTTTACTTAAGGAACCACATATGGCATAGCTTTCTGGTAAATATAAACCATCACATAAATAACAGAAATGCTTGAAAATGCTCCCCTAGAGAAAAACCCTCAGGCTTCTTTACAAAAGTCAAACTGCCTTAGCATGTAGACAAACTCCGCTGTCTGAAGCCTGCATGGCGTGGAAGAAGAAGGCTTCATTAAAGTGCTTACATTTCGGATGAAAGGTTCCTGCATGGATGTTCACCGCTTAGGGTGTTAACTCTTGTTTGTCCAGTAGCAGCTGTGCGTGCCAAGTTCGCGTGCTGGACACACCCAGGTACACCATGTAAACGCCCTAACACCTAGCTCCGTTTCTTAAAACAAACTTCTCCTTGGCATGGCACGACACTGTGATGTAACTCCAGTTGGTACACATTCCAACATGCTGCATAACTTACAGGCGCACGAAACTCGGGATTTCTTCAAGGTGCTAGAGTCGGAACATATTACCCAACAAATAGTCATATAAAAGTATTACATACAGAGAGATTGTACAACAATATTTTCATATTGAATTTCCTGCTTTCACAATGTATATTCTTTCAAAGAAAAGTGTGCTAAAATAGAAAAAAGCTGAAGTCGCAAAAACAGAAAATATGACGGAAAATGCTAAATGTAATTAATATTTTTATAATTGGAGATCAGTTTTCAAGGGTTTAGTGGTTTTTTGAAAAGTTTGTTTTTATTTCTTTTGAATTATGATCCATTTTTTAAACTTCATTCTTTGTGAAAGTGTCTTAAGTAATCACTTTAAATATCTCAATGGACAGAAAGAATATTGAACAAGTGCATTCAAAGTTACTTTTATTTTTTCTAATTCTTTTTAACTTTGTATTTTTTTAAAATTAACGGTACACGGTAATGCCTTTAGAGAATATTGGTTACATTAATCTTAACATTTTTAAAGAAATACACAGAGATTTTACTTTCTAAAGTTCTCAGGCAACTGAGCTAAAAAGTTACTTTCATTGTAGTTTTAGAGGGTTTTAAATATCATTGTGAACCTGTTTTCTTTTCCTCTTTTTGAGTTACCAATTTTTAAATCTATATTTAATATTCCTATGCCAAAATCGCCAGAGTTTTTTATTTAACCTTATTAAAATTATTGGTCACTTATGTACCTGATTCTAGATTTTTTTAATATCGTATTGTGACTTTGTGGGTTGGTAGAATTAAAAGTCCAGTTTGCAGAAATTCCGAAATGCTCTTTATTTCCGTGAAAACACACTTTGGTCAATCCTTACACTAGCAGAATTACGTAACATACAAAAATAGAATATACAAGGTCGTCGACCACAAAACGAGGGTTCACTTTCAAAACACATCTGCGTTCGTACGATTCTCACAGGTGATCCAAGGCTTCTTTTAAAGCTCCACTTACTGCTCGAGAACTTACCGGTATGTTCTGTAGCAATCAAGACGGCACTAGACGAAAGGCAAACCTTCCAGTCGTCTATCTTTATCTATTTCGGCAAGCTTTTATCTCCAGGGTACACTGTCTCTTTGTCCACCCCGTAGTGGACGGGATCCGTCCCTTTCAGCTGCCGTGGTGTTGGCGCTGATGACCCCTATCACTCGTGGTACCTCTGACGTTACTAGAGGGAACTCAAGCCGAACATTCGAGCCTCTCCCTGATTCTGAGTTGTTCGGATTGGGTTGGACTCGAGGGGTCAGTGTGTTCCCGACGCCCACGGGAAAGTGGGTACCTCCGGCCAGGCTACGGCCGCCCGGTGGGGGTAGAGGGTTGCCTAATAAGTCTCGCGTACTAGCCGGCAGAGCTACTAGGTGTGCTAGATCACCAGGCGGCCCTACCGAGGTTTTCGATAGTCTTCCCTGCGGGGTTGACGCGCGTAAGTGGCGTATCCACTTCCACCCGTCTTGATTTTCGAGTCGATGGGAGGGGAGGGCTCGTTTGACTCCAGATATTGCCCTATGGAAAGAGCCCCGGAGATTTTTCTCCGGGGTAGATGGATGCCCGGGTCCTTGCTCCTACGGGTCCAGGACTAATGGGAGTAGAACCTCCGGCGTAAACGTTACTCTTTGTTGCACTCCGACCGTGCGTCCTCACAACAATGCGATCGGCGACATTCTTGTATCATTAACCTTGGTTTAATAGAACAACATCTTAAATTTCTGTGGTTGAAACGGTTAGTTTTTTACGTTTAATATCGCTTCAAAAATTAATATTTCAAACAAAATTTAAATGAAAAATCATGATGGGTTTAATAGCCTTTATTTTCCGAATACACGCCTCAAACTTAGAAGAATTGAAATAATACTGTGGAACGTTTTCAAAAAAGAGAATGTCGTAACTGAAAAAGCTCATATGTAAAAATGAAAAAGTATATATTTAAACACATGTATTACATATATTTAGGCATCCATTTATACTACAAATTCAAAACACTTTGAATTTGCGTAAGCGATAATCGAAGTAGAGTAGTGTAGATTTGAGCTGAAAAGTTCGAAACCGTCACTTTCGGTTTCTATAACGTTGCTTTAATTTCTGACCTACTAAAGCAACTTCCAGGTACGCCATATACCTCCCAAAGTGACTTACAGGTTTCCTTGTAAACTACAAGATGTTCTCAAACTCATTTTGAGATATCATCTCAACGGCTGCTTACAAGTCCTACTCAACTTAACAGCTATTGGGTAAATAAATATAATGAAAATTTTTCACAATTTCTTTGCGTATTCTAAATTTGGGAAGAAAGAGTCATATGTAAAAGTCAATTTCAATAGCCGGCATTTGAACGATTTGTACTCGGCTTTTTGTGATAGTGGTCTAACCACCGTAACGTCAACATCAGCATTAAATTCTCAACCAGACTTGCACTGAACGGCATGAAGAGAAAGGCGTTGGGACTAAGTATGACCTAAAGCAACCAATCAAGTTCTGATAACATCAAATAACGGTGTTTAACAGTATACACATAATGCATTATTTTTAAAATTCCCGCCTCTTGCCTGCGTGGTGGTAGCGTGTCTGCTTCACGTTCAAGAGGTCCCGAGTTTGAATCTCGGTTAGGGTGAGTTACCGCGATAAGTTTCTCCCAGGGTTTTCCGTTATCGTGATAGACGAATGTCAGGTAACTCTAAGCTCCATTGCCCCGGACTCATTTAAGCATCATTTCACCCCTCTCATTCATCGTCCGATATGACTTAAGGTTGGAGGGCGTAAAATTACCAAAAAATGCCCCCCTCGATAGCTAGATGGTAGCAAGCATGTCTGCCTAAGGTCCAAGAGGTCCCGAGTTCGAATCTCGGTCAGGGTTAGTTACCTGAATAAGGTTTTTTCCAGAGTTTTCCCTTATCCTAAAAGACGAATGTCGGGTAACTCTAAGCTGTATGGACTCTGGAATCATTTAAGCATCATCTCACCCCTCCCATTCATCGACCGATATCACTTAACGTTGGCAGACGTAAATTAAAAACAAAACACAAACAAGGTCTGTTTAGTAAAGAATGATCTCATTTTTTTTTTTTTTTTTTGAAAATGTACCGTTGCTCATCCCCATAATTTTTATGGTCCTTCTCACAATAGTCTCCCCTGAATACGATGCACTTGTCTCAGCGTTTCTGCTAGTCTTCAAAGACATGCTGAAAACCATTTTTGAGAGATCCTTCAAAATCACTTCCGCAGCATTCACCACTGCTTCTGATGATAGATAATGCCTCCCACGAAGGCATTTCTTAGATTTATGGAGTAGAAAAATTCACATGGGGCTATATCCGGACTATAAGGAGGGTGAGGGATGCACTTCATATTGATTTCAGCAACAACATTTGGAAATATGCAGCCGCGCATTATCGTGGTGCAGCATCCAGCCTGCTTCATGGAAATGTGGTATTTTCAGCCTGATATGAACTTGCAATGTTTTCAGGGCATCCGTGTAGTTGTCCAGTTACTGATGTGTGTGCAGGTACAACATGGTGATAAACCGTTCCAGGAATATCAAAGAATCAGATGACCATAACTTTCCCAGCACCTTCCCAACCACTTTTACTCTTTTTGGGGTTGGTGATGAAGGAGATTTCCACACTGAGCTTTGCTGTTTGCTCTCAGAATCAAAATGATTACCCAAGTTTCGTCAGCAGTGATTACGTTCGAAAGAAACTCTGGATCTTCCTCTAACATCAACTTTAACTGCATGTTACCTCCATTGCAGCGGTAGACGATACTTAACATGTCTGAATTTGCCTGGTTGTCACAGGCGGGAATCAGGAGTTCAAACAAATAAAACACTACGGCATGTTTTTTCATATTAATCTAACATAATATAATAACATTTAGGTTAAATGCAGAAAAATTATGACCATAAAAATATTATGATCATTCTTTATTGAACAGCACTCGTATTTAAACTTTTTTGAGTCGTTATTTAGAGACCATATTTGGTCTGCAAAGAACACGTTTATAGTGACTGATTGCTGCTCAATATTCCCTTATATTCCGAAAATTTTGAAAATAAAATAAAAACGGCCTGTAAATGTAGTCAGTATTTAAATATCAGACACATAATTGTTTTCGTAAATAAATGTTAAATTATTAAAATGATTTGAATGAAGTAGATACCTTATCATTAAAATATCTGGATAGGTCAAACTATTGTCACTCTACTAGAAACACATGTATGACAAATATTCCATAAGTAGCTTTCATTCACTGCAGTCCTGTGTTATATAATTAGAGGATAATGGTGCCAACATTAATGCACTGTAATTTTTCTGTTAACGTCTTTCCGAAATAAAAATTGTGTATTATTACCTACAGTAATATAGAATATAAAATATGTTACACAGAGTTCTTATTATTTTAAATTGCGAAATGGAAATTGTAATTTCGAAATGGAAATTCTTAATAATTAATATTTCTGTGGGACATTATATATACATTCTGTATTTTGTAACAGTAAATTTTTATTTAATTGGCAGTGGATAATGCGTTTGCGTTTAGGTAGTGTCAGATGTTTCAGTAGAAGTGAGCGAGGTAATTATATCAATTGGTATAAATAATCTCTATGAAAATATCTTGACAGATTATCTAGTTTTGCTTGAAGGCTGTTCATCAGGCTTCATTCATTCTTTTAATGTCATCAGATTAGTGTTTCTTGCCCTTTGCTGTTACTCTAGTTGAAACACCTATAATTCAGGCCAGACTTTACGCGTTGCTTCAAATATCTCTTGGACATCATCCGGTGACTCTGTCTACCGGTGAAACAAAGTAGAGCGGACTACAGTGAGATGTAGCCGTGGGCGACAGCATAGCGTCCCAGAAGGTTACAATGAACTCGTAGTCCACACTGGGGATATGTAAACTTAGCTCTAAAATTGATTACTCAGGATCGTCTCTGGTGATAATGTCCAGCAAAGGCTGGGTATGCGCTAGAGCTGAGAACATGCTCCGAATTCTCTGTTGGGAGAACTTCCATAACTTTCAACACGTTGAATTGAAAAAGGGCCATCTCTAATTTTGTTGAGCATGTCACAGATATTCAACAGCCATTTTTAATATCGCCTTGAGGCATTCTCGAATTTTATGGAAAATTAATTTAATTTCATTGTCTAGCCTTTGTTTAGAGGGCTGGTTTCACTGGAGATTTTTGGAATAAACTCCCACATCACATATTTGCGCTTATCGTCTTAACGATGTCCACGTATGTCAGAACTTGTTTATGCCATAACATTCAACTAAGGAAAATACTTAGTTTTCATCAGTGGTAAGGAAAACATGGTACTTTCCAAGTTTTTCAGAAAAAGGTGCATTAGTTAATGACCTAGTGTTTTTATAATAATTTATATAGGGTGTAAATGTGGATTATTGAATATGTCGTCATGGAGAAAAATCATGTAAGAATAGTCCTTATAAATGCCAAGAGCCAAAGGGTTAAATTTTACGTTATATACATTGTGGATTGGAGTATTATAATGTGCCAAATTGCAATTAATATTTTACTGGGCCTTCAAATATTGGATTAAACAGTAGTTTATGCTCTTTGGGAGCTGTGGAAGCTTTCGACACAATGTTCAATTTTAAATTTCGTTTCTATTTTTCAAAAAAGTGCACGATATTTTAATTGCTTCTAAATAAGTTTGATTGAATCTCGCTTGCTGCTGCAATGTTTTTGCAATGATCAAGGGTTCAAGGAGTGAACACCTCACTAGCACAGATAATACTGTCACCCGGACATCGGAATTCCCGATAGAACCAGCAGCTGGCAGGTAGGGACCAAACGGGAAGCATTCAATCACGCCTACCCATTTATCTTGTAGCGCTAAAGAGGGGATGGTTGGAAAAACATCACTAGCCATATCTTTACCCTTCCCTGACGTCTGGAACCTTCGGGATGGTTCACTGAAACGCGAGACTTCCAGAAACAGCGATCTTCTATAAAAAGGGGCTGCAGTTGGTGAGTCAGTTGAGTTCTTGGCGAGCAGCCGGAGGAGCGCCGTGCTAGTGAACGGACTGGAAGACTGTGTACGTGCATCGGAGGAGTCGTACGTAATTGCGAGTGCAGAGTGGACCTGTGACAGACGAACTGGTGGATTGTAATTGTGTGCGCTACGCAATTCTATGTAATTGGCAAGTGTTCCAACTGTAATTCGGTGGAAATAAACAGCATTTTGAGTTTGTGTAATTGGACTTTTAATTTCACGAACCCACAAATCACAATATAGACCATGTCAGATTGCGGACAGGATAGCGAATATGCCACAAAATTATCACAATCTAGGTCCTCTTTGCAATTATAAAAATAAGTTATTCCTACGATTCGTCTTTAAAAAATACAGCACTTATAAGAAATGTTGCTAATAATTTTATTAAAAGTAACACGTATAGAAAATTATTAGTTGGGATGGATGAATTGCGTATCCATACCTTACAGTAGTAGAAATATTTTTTGTAGGCCGTTGTTAGTGAAATGAAATCATTATTTGGAACGAAAATTTGGAAGTGAAACGTTCAGGTCTAAATTAAAGATATCTCCCTGGGATTGGCCGGTTATAAGAAATGAGGAAAACCTGGCAACAAATAAAAGTTCGATGAGGGAAGAATCAGAGGAAATGGTGCTCTAGTTCTTATTCTACAGTGCACGACCACACCTGCTGTTTGAAATGATTTAAATGATTATTTAAATCTATTTAATAATTAAAATAATTAAAAAGAATTATTTAGAATATTTAATAATGGTATGGAAAAGTTATTATATAAAATTTATGAAGAAATTTATAAAAGTTGAATGATGTTGGTTTGTCATGATGGCAACGACAAAAAGACTATATAAGCACCTGGACTGGAGGTAACTCCTTCATCATTTGATTTCCATAGTGAAAGGACGTGTGAGTAAGTCCGCAAATAGACGCTCATGTTCAAAGGCAATTTTTGGGTGTAAGAATATGTATCAGTATATTTTACTTGGTGTAACAGAGAAGCGATTTTTTGGCGAACAGTTAAAAGGATTGCACCAGAGAATATTGATATTGATTGATTTAAAAAAAAAGTTTCATTCTTAATAAATCTCAAAGTTTGGAGATTCGTTGGGGAAATTATAAATAATCGTTTATTTAAAAATGCAATATCCTTCCATATCCGCAACCACCCCTGAAAAGAAGAGTTCATGAGCAGCCGAAGAAGGACTAGACCGAACTCAGAGAACTTCGGAGAAGTCCATCATCACCCATCTTCTTTCTACACCCCACATTGGAATATTTGTTTCATGTTGGTTCTTAAAACAGAACACAGGAAAATTGGTGAAGTGTATTTCTTCCTGTAGCGCTTTCAGTAATAAGGCTGATTGTTACGTGGTTTATTTATCTGCAATTATTGTGCAGATATACAGTGCGATCCATATAAACCTGAACCATTTCAATAGGTCATAACCTTTGAACCAATAATAGGACACACGTGAAATTTTGGGAAAATATAATACACAATTGGGAGATTCCATACACTATTTACATCTCAGAGAAAATGTTGGAAGTGTCCTCCACCAGCATCTATACATGTTTGCACTCGTCTTACCATATTTTCTTAAGTTTTACGGAAAGTATCCTCGCCAATGTTACTTATTTCGGTTCAAATGGATTCCTTGAGAACATAAATTGTCTGAGGTTATTCGATTATCAAAGAAACCGTACGAGAGAGTGTACAAGAGTAGACCATGGACAATTGTTCTCAAGAAATCCATTAAAACCGAAATAAGTAACATTGTCGAGGATACTCTCCGTAAAACGCCAGAAAATATGGCGAGACGAGTGCAAACATGTATAGAAGCTGTTGGAGGACACTTCCAACAATTTCTCTGAGATGTAAACATTGTAATGTAATCTCTCAATTGTGTATTATATTCTCCAAAAGATGCAGGTGTGTCCTATTATTGGTTAAAAAGTTATGGCCTATTGATATGGTTCAGCTTTATATGGATCACACTGTGTAAGGCGTATTTGTGCACGCTTTATATGTACAATTTAAAGTCTCTTGGAGCACCAGTATTTTAGATAGAATATTATATTTGAGTCGTCAATGAACTGACGTTGGAGGAACTGTAATACCTGATTTTTTACAGGGATTTCCATAATCTCCTTTTAATACCTAATCTCTTTTTTTCTCTCTTTGCAGGAGAGAATAGCTTTGCTCATATAGTACAGGGCTCTGTGAACAAAGGTAATATGTATGTGATTTTCGTAGTAAAATACGATTGTTAATTGTTGTAGCTTTACTTAGCCTCGGACATTGTTGGACTCAGATCAAAAGCTATGAAGCCTTTCATCAAAGGATGGATACTTGTTTTATCATAACTCTGTAAGACTACAGTTTTATCCTGGATTCTGATAGATAGTTTTTTAAGATTACAGATTAACAAGTACCAGTTCTTAGAAAACAACAAGTTTTCTGACGTTCAGCCTAGCCAATACTACGTTAGCACTGTTTCAAGTGTAGTAGCGGATAAGTGGTCAAACTACCGGAAGTTGTGGAAGCATTACAGTATTCAAAAAGCAAGGCAAAACATTGAGTTTAAGAACTCATTCCTTCGATTTGCCTACTTCTGGGTTTCTTTTTACAATTTTTCTCTGGTTTATAACTTAATATTGCTCAAAGATTACAAGGACAGAAAGTAATTTTAAATATGTTTAACGATGGCATCGTTGAAATCCTTTCTCATTCTATAACATAAGGTTTTTGGTAAAGAATTTTCTTCCAAGTTTTGAATTTTATCACGCAATGTCTAGTCTTTTTCTATTACGAACATATTGTGGTAGTATTTTACATCAAATATTAGCCGAAAGGACGAAAAATATAAGTTATTTGAAAGTTGTTTATAAGCTTTGGATTCAGTTTAGATAAGGTAATATTACATTGGAGTCAATACATTGAATCTATAGTCACAATTCTCAATTTAGCTACTCTGTATAAGTCTACTATGCGGTTTGAAATCTAACCCACAGGAATAAAATAAACTTCATTCTTTAACTTCAAGTATAACTTGAGCACAGCATGCTAGGTATGAGCCTTTAGCAAGTCAATTGGGTCTTCTTCTCTTTACGTACCTTCAATCTTAGTTAACATCATACCCCAAAAATTTGTGGTTTTACACGGCTTTAAACTTCATGCAGTTACATCTTCAGGCCAAGTACAAGATGTAACACTATGTTCAATTTAGATGACATGCTAAGAAGAAACCAAGAAAGAATTGCAAATGAAACTATGACCAAGAGGTTTCACATTATACCTTACTTTTAGTAAATCACACTGGAATATAATTCAGTGAAATTTGTTACTGACAATAACACAAGATCCAGCTCTCTCCCTATCTCTTTCGCTCCCTATCTCTTTCCGCCTTTAGGCGGAAAATGTATGTATGAAATAAATAAATAATATAATAAAACGCTGGGTTTATTTATCTATGTTGCAATAATATAAAGACTAAATATGAAACCTACATATTAAGGAAAATAAATTTAAAACTAACGATAACATTAAATAACACTTCAGTAGCACAAAAAAGTGAACTTCTTTGAAGTGAGTGATGCCTTGGAAGACGAAAGGAACAGAACTAACCAAATGGAATTTCTAATAACAGTACCACAATTTACCTTTTCAGGCAAAATGCTTATGGTCATGGAAGAAATTTTTTTCAGCTGGTATATATTTACTAGAATCCCTGCAATTGAATAAGCTGTCTTTATCTAACTCACACATGTATATATAAAAATAAAATTCAAGATGTTTGGAAAGTTAAATATTTCCCACCTAATATGCAATTTATATGCTTTAGACACTTAAAAGTTAAAAACAGTGTGCTAATATTCAACTGTTTCTCATTTCAGGTGAGTACATCACTGATTTCTCCCTGAAGATCTTAGGTGGTGAGTAAAAAGTCTTTTGAAACCCGAAATTTACACTTTTGGTTTTAGGAAGAATATTGCAGTTTAATTAGTCATTCAAAATAGACGGTAAAGTCTTTATTTCGGCTGAAAGAAAATCAAGGAGTCTGCGTTCGCGTTGTAGAAACTAGGCTGACATTTTTTAGGTCTAGAGATTAAGGATTCTAAAATATTCCTCCAAAATAAGAAATATTCTCTACACTGCCTACAATGTAGGTTCATAATATTCCTAAAATGCTTGAAGAATAACTAATTTAAGTATTTAAATTTGATAAGAACTATTTATATGCACGTATCTACAGTTCTTCTAAACTCATAAACTATGGTAAGACAATTACTAATATATATAATAAATTCAAGTAAATTATTTTTGAAACGTTAAGAAAAAGCTCTGTAAGCTTCCATTATTTCGTTTTCTCCATAATAGCAAAGAAAATGGGATAGTTGTGAAGTGTAATATATAACTAAGAATTTATAAAATTTGGTAAACTTTTCGAGTGATTTCTTTATTTTTTCAAATGTGCTTAGCATACTCTACACGTAAACTCTGCATGTAACGCTACTTATTTCAAACTAAATAAATTTATTTGACTTTATGCGTTTATCCCCTGTGAAGGTGTAGATATGAATAAGCATAAGGTATCATTTTGTTAGAAGAAAAGAAAACACTACCAAATTGTAGAACCTGTGAAAAAGTAGTAGCATTTTTAAACAAATTAGCCTGTTACGTTTGTGTTAATCCTATTTTTCATTCTTTTCAGCCAGTTTAGTTTACAAATTGTAAACAGTGAAGTACTGTACAGTATCGTTTATTGATTATGTTTCAAATAGTTGCCAATTGTGAGATTTCTATGCCCTTCCGGTCTCCTGTGTAGTTGACTCGTCTCGGGTCAGTGTTATATCAGTGCACACTTCTTTCGTTTTGGTGAATAGCTTCTATGATTAATAAGAAAAACGTTTAAATTTATAGAGAACTGCCCGACTCATATTTTTAATTTTGTGACACCCTTGTCAGTTTTCAAGGTAGATAGGGACCTATAGATGCAATGAAAAAAGGAGATGTAGTAGGCTTAATATGGTCAAAGCTTTAAGAGATGATCGCAATATGATGGCTTTGAGATTAAATTCTCTTCCTATTTGAGAAACGAAGAAATATTTGAAAATTTAAAACAATAAGAAATATAGGTACCTGGCTCCGTAACTCAGTTAGTGGAACACCTAACTGCCGTGATAAGGGTCCCGGCTTCGATTCCTCGGGATGGGGATTTTTCTCTGAACAAGATAATTCCTCATCTTCCCCAAGGTCTGGAAGTATAAATGAGAGTGCAAATTTGTGCGTGATCTAATGGTTAAAACTCAACGAATACGAGTTAAAACCTTCGATTCGTTCCGAAGGAGAATGGCCGCCGATATGACCACTGGAGTTAAATAGAAAAAAATAGATATCTCGAAAATGGTTAGCTCCACAAAAACGTTTGAGGTGTCTGAAAAAGCTTTAACGAAATCTACACTTACAGTATCACTGGGCAGCAATGAAACTGTTTCGGGCTTATGAATAGTGAATTTACATGTATTTCAATCTGCTGAATTCAAAACTCACCATAAAAATGATAGATTAGCTCTTGTTTTGAAGATAAAGTGACATTTCATTTTTTGGAGTGAAGATTTTAAATTTTGGTGGAATTGCTTTTGGGAGTTGGCACACCCGTCAGATAACAAAACACAATCAGAGAGAAATTAAGAGAACTTGTAAAAGATCCTGCACTTTACCAAATTTTGGAGGGGAAAGAAAAGGAAGCTTGGTAAGCCTTCAAGGGTGTTGCTCATGGATTTTTAGGCAACTCAAGAAATGACAACTATAAGCATTTGGTGACAGTGTTCCTGCAAAAATACCGTAACCTTGGATGCAACATGTCCGTTAAGATCCATTTTCTCCACTCCCACCTAGGCTTTTCCCCTCCTAGTTGCCGAGCTGTTAGTGATGGACATGGGAAGAGATTCCATCAGGACATTTCTGTTATGGACAAAGATTTCAGGGTCGTTGGAATGAAGTAATTCTTGCGAATTACTGTTGGTCTTTGTATATGGATTCTACGGAACTCCATCACAAGAGGCAAGCTCAAAGACGACGAAGTCAATAGGCCACCACATGATTTTCTTCAGACACGACTATCTGCGAAGTATTTTTCCAGCAATTTAGAACTCTTAGTATGTAATTACCAGTTAAAAAATCAAGTGCCTTTTCATTGTTTTTAGCGTGTATGTAATTAAAATGTATCCTTTACTCTGAATCTGTTGATATGTAATACTTCCACCTTGTGTATATCATAGAAACTAGAGCTAATAACAATTTTTCATTGTCATATATATATATTTCTACACACAAAATTAGTAGGAAATGCGTCATGAAGTGCTCGAAATACCTTTTAGTGATCTCTAGTGTATTTTTAAATTTGTATTTAAAATACTAAACATGTAGAGCTCGTTAAAGTCTACAGTAGATATTATGTTTACCATTTTGTAAAATTTATGAGAGGACTACATACGCCATTCTGAAAAAATTCAAGATGCATATTCTATTTGTTGAAAAAATATCCTAGACATTTCTTAGTTTAGTTAAAATCCTTAGAGATATTTTTGAGAAATAAAAAAAAAATTCAAAAAAATTTCCAAAAAATTTGGAAAGGCAGGATCTTTTGTAAACGTCAACTTGTATCCTTGGAAGATGCTTAACATAACTCGATTTTTGTTTTGTTTTGAGTCATACCCTTCACACACGAAAAGAGTTGACGCACACAAACACATACACAAACATTTTAGAAAAGTAAATTTTCTAGAAATTAGAGTATAGAGCTATCATTTTTATAGAAGTAGAATTACTCCTAATACTGTTCAGTGGTAAGTACAGAAAGTAACATGCGATAGGTATGTAAAAAGCATAGAAATGTAACACATATCCCTTTTTTCCTCTTAGGGTATTCATATCTATTGTAATCTTCTCACCAATTTACTGTTTCATCCGATATTATGGTTAGAGTAATCGGATTTCTGCGTTAACCGCGTAAGCAGTGGTACTCTACTGCGTGTGGCATGTCCCTGGTAGGGCTAAACGTATGGAGGGGGAGAACTTTGTACGTGAAGTCCATTTTTACACAATTCATAAGCTGATGCCTTTAATCTCTGATCATTTAATCACATGATGCACATTTTTAGTGAAAGGGTCTACTCCGAAATAGTAAAAGAATGACAGTTACTCTGATTATATCTCAAAGAATTCTCTAAAATTTGCTGAACAAAATAATTCTTAATCGTATTTTGATGTCGAATAGAGAGTTTTTACAGTTAAGGGAATTTAAGTAAACTGCACAGTCCTTTAATACGCCTGGAGAAAACCACTTCATTTTAATTAATTTTAAACATGTAAAATATGTTTTTAAAATTGATTAAAGTAGCGTGCTTATCATGTTTTGAAATAAAATTTGGTCATTTTAAATAAATTTCCTGTTTCTTAGAGAAATTACCTATTATCGGAATATGAACGAAATTTGGGAAGTCTGTTCGAAACATTTTTCAAAGAATAGTTACTTAATGTATGCCAGTTTTTCAAATACCAAGGTAATTCTCTTCTTATTTTCTTTTACTTTCGTTGTGCATTAAGAACATCTATTCAGTATCTATCTTTTGTTAAGTAATTTAAAATTTACACATTCTGAGCTCATGGTATCCCTTAAATAAAGTTCAGACATATATTGAAATTTAATGTATAATTTTCACTTAACGTGTAATATTTCCAAAGGAACTATATGTAACATATACTAATGATTTATCTAATGGATCTTAATAACACGGAATAATTTAGGAATCTTGTCAATTTTGTTACGCTGTTAAGGCTTGTGTTTTTTGTTTTTCTAGTGCCTATTTGAATACTTTACTTCAACGTTTTTAATAAATATTTGATAGGAATCGCGCTTTAATAAAAAAACTATTTCGTTAATCTTTCCAAAGGTACTCTATGGATTTTGATTTTGATTATAAATTCATATAATTGAAACGTTTACGAATAACATAAACAAATTGCTTTTTCGAATTTTTCAGGTGTTTGAACAATCAAAATTAGTAGATTCATCTGTCTGAACAATACTTATATAAGCGTAAAAATTAGGCTATTATGGTTATTATTGTTCTTATTGTTATCATTATTACTATTATAGTTGTTATTGGTGTTGTCGTTGCCGTCGTTGTCCTCTCGTCGTCGGTGTCGTTTTTCTTTTTGTAGTTTACCTCATCCAACGTTAATTCATATCGGACGCTGAATGCAATTGGTGAAATGATGCTCAAATGAGCCAAGGGGTCATAGAGCTTAGAGTTACCTGATATTCGTCCATTACGATAAGGGAAAACCCTTGAAAAATCTTCTCCAGGTAACTCAATCTGACCGAGATTCGAACTCGAGCCCTCTTGAACATGAGGCAGACATGCTACCATCTACGCTACCGAGGCGAGCGTCGTTGGTGTTGTCGTCATTGTTATTGTTATTTTACTATTATTATTCGCAGTGAATAACAAAATAATCCCAAAATTCTTCATTGCTCCAACAACAACTCAGCTGCTGAAAATAATCAGTTCGAGAGGTGTCATAAAATAATTTCAATATATATATATATATATATATATATATATATATATATATATATATATATATATGCATCACAATTTGATGTCGTAAAATCAACTCTTGTAAAAATATTTGGGAGAATGAATATAAAGACAAACCGTAGAGATTATAAGTTGAATGAAAGAAGGGATCGCTGAGAAAGCAGGGATGAAATGAATAACCACAGAGGGCTACAGGCCACAGACAGAATGCCACATAGATTCGCAAAAGACCCTTTTAATTTTTGGCTCAAGGACCCATCGTTTTACTGAATCTGTAAAGGGAGGGCGACGAACGACTTGTTGACAAAACACTACTCTTTTGTCCACTTGAGTTCTTTCTTTGAAATAGAATGAGCGCCATCTTTGTGGCATTCGTATACGCCATGAATGGAAGAGAATGAAATGGAAATGATATAGAAGAAATCTCAATTAATGGGAAGCCATTCATGTTTTCGCCAACGGTCCAGTGGAGAAAAATAATAACCCAAGCTCAAAATAGGCGGTCGATAGGAATCAAAACCGCGACTTTCCGAATAGGAGTCCTTCACGTAATCTCGGTAAGATGAACATAGTGGCAGCGAGAGCTATGTGAATGCTACATATCGCACATTTCTTCAAATAATAATCGATAAGTAGTTTATCGTAATAGCTGGAAAGAATAAGGTATTTTAAAGCCAGTTTTTTATTGATTGCTGTAAGCTCTTATCCCCCTCATCTTACACCTTTAATATGTCTCCAAATGTTTAACTCGATGAACAAAAATTAAATATGAAATAACCTTTTAAACAATTAGTTTGTAGAACAGTCGTTGAAAAGAGTGGCTAAAGAATGGGATGCAATTAATGATCATACATTTTACGTTTGCACAAATATTTTCCCAGTAATAAAATAGCTAATCTAGCTTCGTTGAAACCTGCAGTGTTTGAGGGAAATATTGTACCAGTGTTGCTGCCTTTTTTTCTCTGTTTTGAAATATAGAGGGAAAGAAAAAGAAATGCCTTCATCTGCCATTACAAAAATTACAAAGCCGAAGCATTCTACCATACGGGTATGCCTTATTTGCACATTCCCAAATTTTTAACCGGAACTGATAGCGGCTAGTGTCTCTGTTACGACCAGTACTCTAAGAAGACGAACTGGCAAAGCCTAAATAATGAAGACTTGAATTTTCCTTCTTTACTTGCAAATGCAAGAGTGTAGTTGAATGTAGGTCTGCAGTCGTGCCGATAGTGTGCAGTGGTTTAAGTTGGTATGGAAAGATTAGAATACCTCTGCCAATTCCAGGCTCCACCCGTTAGAGTATTGCAATACTTCACTTAATACTTAATTTGTCTTCCGCTTCCTTTAGCAGTTTGATCTGAAACGAGCTATATTCATAAGTTAGTGTCCGGATGTTGGACTACTTACAAGAAATAAATATGAAATATTTATTCAAAGCGTGGTTTGGACCGTCGTTGTGAAGAAAACCTTCCACCTACTCAGATGAGATTTTTTCTACTCTTCCCTTTCGCCGCTCACCTAGTTCAAAGATTTAAGCGTGTATGTGGAATTGAATATAAGCCACGTAAATATTCCATCACTCAGGAGTTTATGCCCAGATTTAATACAAAAAAAATTAGGATCCGAAAAAGTAGGGATTTTTCTGTTCATTTAACCTTACCCTGACATTATGAGAATTTAGTTAATAGATCAACCTTTAGTTAACCTAAAATTATACCAGTAATTTTAAAAATTAGAGTTCATTATGTTTAAATACATATTAATATTTCTTCCACAAATTATGAAACCCACCACAGAATATATATGGTTTTTAATAAGATGCCTTTTATATATTAAATAGCATATCCCTGTTATGATAAGACAATTTTATGTGCTGCTGTATGACATCTTAAGCAAATAAGAGGCACGTCTTACATTTGGCATTACTTTGCTTACAATGCATGATCTTTGGACTTTACAAGAAATTACAGATTTTATTTTGAAGGAAGTTTAGCCTAGAGAAGAGGCAATAAACTACATCCTTGAAAATACTTATTTTGCGAACAGGAGCAGAAATTATATTTGTTTTCATTTAATGGCGATGAATCATTTCAAATCCAGAACTTGCTGTGAGATAACGGAGTGTGATGCATGAGGGAATGAAAAGCGAATTCTGTGACGTATCAACAACCTGTGGAAGAAACCCATTCATCATTTGAAAGATGTGTCACAGACTTTTTCTCTGTCATCCTTCCGTAGCAAGTTACTTTTGTGAGATTCCTCCATCTGCTTTTTTCTATTTGCTGGCTTTCTAGATTTATTTTTATTTATATTTCCTCCCACCCTTGTTGATTTCTATTCTACTGTATTTCCCTTATGTTTCTCTCATTCGTTAACCCTTGTGTGTTTTGTTCATAAAAATCATTTTTATTTCATCTCCTTTCCAGCCATCTGTTTCACTTTGTTTTCTACCAATATGTTTGTTTTTGTGCCGCAAGGGTTGCAACGACTTAGCATTTTAACCAAAAACTACGAATGCTTATTAATCAGAGCATAATCAGTACTTACTAACCGTTCAACGCACGTCTCGGTAGCGTGGTGGTAGCATGTCTGCCTCACGCTCAAGAGTTCCCGAGTTCAAATCTCGGTCAGGGTGAGTTACCTGGTTAAGGTTTTCTCCTGGGTTTTCCTTTTTCCTGAAAGACGAATATCGGGTAACTGTAAGCTCTATGGAACCCGGGCTCATATGAGCATCATTTCACCCATTCCATTCATCGTCCGATATGACTTAACGTTGGAGGACGTAAATTACAAGGAAAAATAAATAATTAATTAAATGACCGTTCAACTTGTATTGAAAATTATTAATATATTTTCTTAAAACACGCCGTGATAATAACATGTTTAAATGAAATATTTGCATTAAAGAAATCCATAAATATGGAGAAATTTATAAAATATCTCCTTTCTTAGGTATATAAACACAACAATAGAACTGCAATGGATACCCAGCATTCAATCTTTTCATATCTTCTATTTTTCTTTATATCTGGACCTTTGAGTACTATATGGGAATGCAGCTAACCCAAGGAACATGCATTTTTTTTATTTTATATGGTTTATTTTCTCCAGATACTTATTGAAGCAAAACTGAACTGCTAATACATTTAAAACATTCTGCCTTAAGCAACTAAACTTAAACTACTGAACCTCCAGTAATACTACTGCTCCAAACTATTCTTATATCTTTGAAGAAATTCAAATCAATACAATTTTATTTGTCCAAAGTAATATGCATACATGAATAGGACATTGCCGGAATAAAAATATGTATATATCGTGATTGATAATCAATTGTACTGTAACACTTAAAATCATTGAATAAAATAGGCTTTAAACTAACCAATTAAAAATCATTCCTTTGAAAACACTCGTGCTAAAGTTAATGAATTTCTTACGCAATTTGTTACAAAATTCCCCGCGCTTAGTAATAAATCTCCTTAGTGTAAGCAAGTCTACAATTAGGAATACTTAACTTATGTTTATTTCTAGTATAAACATTATGAATGTCTAGTCTTAAATAGTAACTATTCAAATGAGAATGCACATATGTCAAAACAAATACTGTGTATGTGCATGTTAAATATTTTCAAACCTTACTATATGCATATAAATATAATTTCTATTTGCAAATGTGTTTTAATGCCATTAAATATTCTTTGATCTATTTAAATTTTCGATCAGTGATCACTACACTTGCAATTCAAACAGGTAAAGATTATCAGCAGTAATGTCACGAATAACTATGAACTTACTCATAAATTCCAAAGCAACGGAGTCGCCAGGGAACTTACATACGGAATTTCACAATCACGAGTTGCATTTGTTCAGACTTGTACAGGAATAAAAGAGAATAATCTGGATTATTAAATTGTTATTATGTTATAATTAGTTCAGTATTCATAATTATATAAATTTATGAGTTTTCATATATGTATATCCACCATTGTTCACTGTAACTGGATTCTAATGAAATGAGAGGATACAGTAGGCTCTCACGTGCATGACTACAAGAAACATCTATCAGAAACAGTAGAACTGATATTTCATTACTTATGTAGTACATACACTTGAAGTGCACAATAGAGGTTAGAACGTATTAATTTATTTATAACTAAAAGTGTGTTATGGGGTTTGAATTTGACTTACCTGAAGTAATGGTTATTAAAAACAGAATGTTCAGATCTGATGTTGGATTGATTGCTAACAGTCGATGATCTGTGAGATTTTTTTTTCTGGTAATTTTATGTCCTCCAACGTTGTCATATTGCACAGTGAATGAATTGGGTGAAATGATGTTCAAATGAATCAAGGATCCATGGAGCTTAGAGTTATCCGACATTCGTCTTGAAGAATAAGGGAAAATACCGGAAAAAACCTTATCCAGGTAACTCACTCTGACCAAGATTCGAACTCGGGACTCTTGAACGTGAGGCACACACGCTACCATCTACGCTGCCCGTTAGATGCATAATCCTTTGCCTTTCCGTGAACGTGCAGAATGTGTTTTTATCGTTTCTGAGGGAGCGATAACAACATAATTTATCGCTTTTGTGTATGCTTTCATGAATATGATTGGTTCACTTTAACACGGGCGTCATATGAGGGAAATCTTTTAAGCTAGCAATAATAGCATTCATCTACGCATCTTCTTCCTTTGCACTAATGTGCAGATCTCATCTTTGTAATTATACGCCCAAACACTAAGTCGGTATACATTCAGGAAACGCTAAATAACACGTTAACAATTGTATAGCAATGGCATTTAAATTTGCTCCCAAATAGAAGTATCAACGCCTCAAAAATTTTTGTATTAATCCGGTTAGAGATTCGAACACCTGCTACTCAAGCGATCTGAACTGACCAAGGGCAATAGTTATAGAAATGGCTATGTATTATTACAAAGAATTCATCAGCTTGTGAGCGTAAAGTAGGTAAAGGTAAACTGCCAGAGAGTTCGAGCAAGCTACTTCTCAGCTAACCTCACCATGGCACGTATAAGTTATTTAATAAGCAAAACAAAAGAGTAACAGTTCCTGCTCTTGATATAAGTAAAGAAAGCGAATCTTTTGAATAATATTAAAACAAAAGATGAAGAAGAAAGAAATACAATCTTTTCATAATTAATAACGGTACTTGCGAAGCTGCGTTGATTTTTATAGCCAGTGAAAAACTGTAACACTAGAGGCATTAGCGCCAAGGGCTTAAATTTCAAAGATGTGACAAACATAAAACATCGCCAAGCCCGTATGTAATTTTATTTTTTACCTAAAGAAAAAAAATCGACTTGAGTTATGAATTATAAACTTCTGAAAATTGCTTTTCAAAAGATTTAGAATAGACGCTTTTACTAGGTGTAAGATGATATTGGAGCTTTGAAAAACGAAAACTTGTAGTGATGCAAAAGTAACAAATGTCAAAATGAGTTGTTCAGGCATGAATGTTCTATACCAGAAAATTATCTCTTGTCATTAAAAAGAATAATTTACCATTCATGATGGATTGTAGCTTGTCGGTTATTTCATCTTCAGTTTACACTTGTGGATCTGTATTCATTTTTAACAATTGTAACGTTCATATTAATTAGGCAATGACATCGGAATATTAAAATATATTTCTGGACATTGTACGAGGTGCATTGAGAAAGTAAGTTCCCGATTCTGTTCCCTTTAAAGTACACGTATTTAGTCGGGAACATTATGCATGCATTTCAGATCTATGACGTAACAGGCATATGCTGTCCGGACAGGTCTCGCCTAGAGCCAGTAGAGCGGCAGCGGTTCCCTGAAGTGCATCTCTTATTCGCTCTCCCGCCGCCTGCGAGGTGTGGTAAGTGGAAAGTTCCTTAACGCACAAAACACATCACCCATCGAAATTCTTCGCCAGCTGTGTGAGGATTGGGGGTAGACATCATGAGCAAACAAATGGTGCGACGCTGGTTCGAAGGTGGTCGAAGTGTCTATGAAGAGCGCAGTGAGCGACCGTCGCTCATCAATGATCACCTGGTTGAGCTGATGCGGTAGAGCACCATGAAGCTCAACAGCCGCTTTTCCGCAGATATCACGATCCTTATTGCAAGTAATTGTCTCTAAGCATCTGTTGTTGCCGAAAAGCCTGACAGCCGAGCACAAAACGGAACGCTAAGGAGTAGTACTGACATTTCTGCAGCGGAGTCATGATGATGACGACTAGTCCTTCGACAGGGTTGTCACGGGGGATCAGACGTGATTGCACTTTACCCGGAAAGCAAGCTTCAATCAGTGCATTTACAGCCCGACTCGGTAGCGCAGATGGTAGCGTATATGCCTCACGTTCAAGAGGTCCCGAGTTCGAATCTCGGTCAGGGTGAGTTACCTGGATAAGGTTTTTCCGGGGTTTTCCCTTATCCTTCAAGACGAATGTCGGGTAACTCTAATCTCCAAGGACCCTGCACTCGTATGAGCACCATTTCACCCAGTTCATTCACCGTCCGATATGACTTAACGTTGGAGGACGTAAATTTAAAAAAATAAATAAATTAAAAAAGAAGTGCATTTACAGAAGTTCGGCTGGAAGCTGTTTGATGGACCATCGTACAGTTCTGTTCTTGATCCCAGTGAATTTCATCTTTTCTTGCACTTCAAGAAATTCCTGTCCTCCAATCAAAGTTTCGACAGTAACAAAGAACTGAAGACAACTGTCACACGTCGTTTCATTCACAGGCGGTGGAATTCTACGACATAGGAGTACAAAGGTTGATATGACAAGTATCGGAATTCTTTGGGTGATTTTATCGAAAAATAGCTCAAACACTGCTATACCTGTTGTTTATGTAGCTATGCTGTCTTCGTTTAAAAGTACAGGGAAACTTACTTTCTAAATGCGCCTCATAGATGTCGTATGTTTATTTCTTGTTTTTCAGGAAGCCATCGACGGGGTAATCCATAGTCAAAGAGACTCTAATATAATGTCTTTGACACTATTACAACAGGCAATCCTGAAGAATATTGTCTTTTTTGTCTCAAATTTTTACGTTATCTACTGCTTGACTTGTTATATTGACTCTGGTGGAAATATTTCGACTGTTTGAAGAGATTATTTATGTCTAACTGTAAAAGGCCTACTTTTAAGTAACTAAAGCATCACGTAATAATGTGTTTTCTTATGGTAGTGGATACAAATCATTATTAATTCTTAAGAAGTTGCCAATTTTACTACCTTGTTGCTAGGTATAAGGCATAAATCATCACATGGGCTATTAGTGCGTTCAGTGGACTCTCTTGATCACACTATGTTTGTTATAGCTCTGAATGAAATAGGTACCCTTTATTCTTTATATCCTCTATAAGGTCTGCTTTGGAAATTGAAACACTGTAAGACAAACGGTATGCCACGTGAATACTTCGAATAAGGCTTTAGTCTGACAGCACTTAGAAAGGCGTAACGTGAACTAAGGAACTCTTGAGGGTACTTAACAACAGCCTGATTGTACTAAGAACGTCAGGAAAGCGAGAGAGAACAGGAAACTTCTATAATTGCTACTTAAGATGGAATTCTGGTCATCGTGTTGTTACTCAGGCATCTTATCACCTGAGGCAACTTGAAGTAATTAATGGCGGTTAAATCTACAAAAGTTAGGTATTATAACTCTACATATCTAATATGAAATATGAAGTACAGTAAAACATGCTTAAACGGACTCCTTATATTCCGGAAACCTGGAAAAACGGAAAATAAGTTTTGATACCGAGCTTTTTTCCATGTAAAATTATACTCTAAACCGGAAAACTGCCTAAATCGGAAATGGAAACACTTTTTGGGAACCGTATGCGTAAATAACCTGATTAAAATGGATTCCTTTATGTGTAATGGATTACAATGAACATATTTTAAAAAGTGCAAAAATTTTTAGGCAATTGCAGTTGCACCGAAGTTCCATGAACCATGAAGTCATACACTCATAAAATATCCTTCATGATATCCTGTAATATCCTTCAGGAAAAGGGAGAACAAACCCTTATTCTCTCCTCTTCTAACATGTATGGAAAGGGTACAACAGTTTTGTAGTGTTTTCATTCTTAGTTTCCTTCTTACGAGTGATCAAGCACGAGAGGAAGAAATCTGAAGTTTGTGAAGGTTTAAAAACATAGTTTCTCGTGTACAAGTTCTGTAAACTGAGTTCTACACGTAAGAAATTATCACTGGAACAGAAAATACTAACGTTATTCAAGAACATGAAAAGAACAAACGTCCAGCTAAAGAATGAACTGTGTTATTTATGGTTGGAAACCTCAAATTTATGAAATTTTGAACAAATAAAAGTTAAATACCAGTGGTTAAAGGGAACAGAAGTGCATGTCGCCTTACAAAATCCAGAGTTAAATCGCGCTGTTTTCGAGTGGTTGGTTAGTGCGCGTGCTATAGGAATTCCCAGTTCTGGACAATTGCGTCAGACTCAAGCTTGAGACAGAGCATGAAAATTGGGCAAAGTCAGCTCCAGAACTTCCAATGGATTGCTCGAAAGTTTCAAACATCGCCATAACATTGTTTTGAATGTTGTGTGTTGTGAAGCAACTGGTGTTTACATCCAGACAGTTGCATATTGGAGAGGGACAATTGAAGATATACGGAGAACCTAGGCAATAAACTACGAGGGTTGTTCAATAAAGCATGACCAACATACCCTTACCCATCCTCATAATTTAGATAGTCCTTCTCAAAATACCCATCCTGAATGCGATGCACTTGTCCCATCGTTTCTGCCAGTCTTCAAAGACATGCTGGAAGCCATTTTTTGAGAGATCCTTCAAAATCGCCTCCGCAGCCTAAACCACTGCTTCTGATGATGGATAATGCCTCCCACGAAGGCGTTTATTCAATTAGAGGAATAGAAAAGGTCACATGGGGCTAAATACGGACTATAGGGAGTGTGAGGAATGCACTTCACGTTGAGTTGTGCAAGATATTCAGCAACAACATTGGCAATATGCAGCCGCGCGTTATCATTGTGCAGCAGCCAGCCTGCTTCACGGAAATGTGATCTTTTGCACCTGATGTGGACTAGCAATGTTTTAGGACATCCCTGTAGTGTTTTCCAGTTACTGATGTGTGTGCAGGTACAACATGCTGATAAACCATTCCATGAATATCAAAGAATCAGATGACCAGGACTTTTCCAGCAGAAGCAACCGCTTTTGCTGTTGGGGGGGGGGGTTGGTGATGAAGGAGATTTCCACACTGAGCTTTGCTGTTTGCTCTCAGGATGAAAATGATGTAGCCAAGTTTCATCAGCAGTGATTACGTTTGAAATAAACTCCGGATCTTCCTTTAACATCAACTTTAACTGCATGTTACCTCCATTGCAGCGGTAGGCGATACTGAGCATGTCTGAAATTGCCTGGTTATCACAGGTGGGAACCAGGAGTACCAACAGTGAAACTGCTACGGCGTTTTTATTTCACATTAAGCTAACAGAATATAATAAGACTGAATTTTAGTGCGATACATTATGCCCGTAAAAATATTATGATCATTATTTATTGAACAGCCCTGGTACAATCAGTATATAGAATTTGAAAATATAATACATATCAGCCTATTGTTACTAGTTCACTCTATATTATTATTTTGCTGTCAACCTGTGTGACTACTTTGTAACTTCTTTGTATTCAAATACAACCCTCTGTAAGACGGAAACCTATGTAAACGGAAAATAAATGCGGAACTATCGGTTCCGTTTTAGAGAGGTTTTACTGTATATGGTTGGATAAAGCCTTGCCTCCTGCATACCATAACTTCAAAACCAAAATGTTAAATGACCTAAAATATGTTTAGATTGCACGTTTAACAACATTAATACATGTAGTAATTTATGCCACATGAAAATATAGGCATTATCAATGACTTGTGAAATATATGCAGTTTAAATATCGACACCAAATAACCATTTGAATTGAACAATTTGTAATAATTGACTGGATTGGAGGATTCTGATTGCATGACTAAATTCGCGTTTGGAGAGAACGGGGTTAAATTAAGATGCAGCGCAGGTCTCCTTCTCTCCATCTCAAGCAGGGATGTCCATTTCATCGTAAACTACGTTGCCGTTGCAGTATTCATTCCTCGATTCGCTGTCTGAATCAGTTGACACTGTTCATGTCTTCTTATAAGACTTATTCATAGATGTGATTCGTGTTTCTTTATCTGGAAAGAACATGCTTTAAGACAGGTTTTCAGATAATAATCTTTGGTTATGAAAAAAGAAGTGTCAAATGAAAATAGTTTTTCGCAATCTTTTATGCGAAAAGTATTCATGTTGAATTAAATGTACATAAATCTTGAAGGCAATTCAGTCTGCGATTATTGAAGAATGTGAATAATCATACCTGTATTCACTGAAGTACTTTAAGGATTTTGTTAAAAATTGTTCATTTGAGTTTTTATCTTATATTATTGATTGTTTAGCCCCAAAGTTTATACTGGTTTTTTTTTTTTTTTTTTTTTTTTTTTTTTTTTTTTTTTTTTTTTACAGAGCAGCAGTTGCACGATGGTGATGTTGCGATGATAGGATTCTGCACCACGTTGAGACGTTATTTGTAGCGTTATTTCTCTTGAAGAAGCTAACTTTTCTTATTGTAGCTCCGGTTCGCATGAGATCTTTTCTTGGTCGTGTTATCGGATAGCTGTTAGGTAACTTATGTGAAGCAAATCAAAAGGATTGAAACAATTCTCTTTAAGTTAAATTCGAAACTCAATTTCAATATGATTTGTATTACAAATAAATATTGGTATACAATTTAAAACAATACTATTCCCCATTGATGGATCATTAAAACAGTTCAACTTCTGTGGTTTTAAACCAGACTTGTGCAAATATGCAGCATTGCTACGCATGCGTCTACTCACTTTGAGATCACGATGCAAAAGAAGCTATTATTTCTTTATCAGCTATTGATTTTTACGTTATTACCATGGTAACCAAATGTTCTAGTCTACACCACTTTTCCCTTTGGCCAATACATTAATTTTGAGTTATATAATTTTTTTATTTTCCAAGTATAAAGTCCTAAAACAATTTTCTTTTATAATTCTATCTTTCTATTAAATTTATTATGTTTACCATGTATTTAGATTGAACATTAACATTCAACTTCACCTGTTGTGACTTACTCTATTCAGTCATGGCTATCTATAACTCATACCATTCCAAAACAAAACTTTCATCATTTTAAAGATAACGATATGAATCCTAAATGAATAAATCTACCATCACTCTGGCACTTGATATATTAACAGCTGTTTCACAGCTTACAATGCTACCAAGGCGTCATTTATGCATCTGTTCCAAATTTTTCTAGCCAGGCTCTGTTTTCAAATGAGGTCGCACACATACACACCTGCAGTAACACATTTTTCTCGGTGCATAAAAGGAAATTAAACGAAAAGCAGAACATATACTGTTGAATTTAAGGTTATGGAAAATAAAAATTATAGACTAACACACTACTTTAAGCTTTCGATCCTTCTGGAGAAAAATGGGCTCTATTTGAAACTTTAAATTGGAACGTGGCTGTAAAGGTATCTAAAGCACTTTAAAGTGCTTCTTTAAAGTGCTAGACGCAATGAAAGTTTTAGTTAAAAATATATTTTATAGATCTTTTTTTATTTCCTTTTAGAATCAGAAATGCTAGCAATAAAGGAATTTGTTTTGGGTTATAGCTTTTTTATTAAAAACATTAAATTACTCTGCAATATAAAACCTTGGGAGGATATAAAATTATTTTAAAACCAATTTTTAAAAGTGTATTAAAATGGAACCTTTGAACTGCAATTTGGACTTAGGTGCACGGAGTAAATGTAAAATCAGTATTTCAGAAGCACTCTACAATTTTCTTAGAAATCTTGGATGAATACTATATATGGATTAATTTTTCTAAATCCTTTAATTTTTATTTAAACGTTTTCAAATATTTCGTAAGTGCTTCTCAATCCAAATTATAACTGCATTTCAACTGTCATGCACATATAATAAGTACTGAGGTATTGGACAGAATTTGTAATTTTGAATAAGGTAATTGCCAAATTATTTCAGTATGCAAACAAAAGCTGGCATATCAAAAGTTTTACTCTTCTGGTCTTTTCATAAATAAAGTTAAAACTTAAATTATAGCTTTTTATGTAAAAATTTAAGCATGATGTTCAAATATTCAAATTTATCATGTTCATATGGAGAACATTAAGTGTGTCAAAATACATATATGCATTTTAATTTCATTCTATAAGAGTCTCTGCTGAAAATTTGCACTAGGCTGGATGCCTTGTTATTTCAAGGACTACATGTTGAAGACCAGGGGGAAGATTGTAAGCTGCTCATGGTAAATAAAAATATAACATTTTTGAGAATTAATGATTACATTACAAGCCTAAAACTTCTTTTCTCATAATACAAAGTTTATCCCATTAAAACATACGGGCTGTACAATATTTAAAAGCATGTGCAATTACATACTGCAAATGCCGGCTTTTTATACTCTATTATTTAGATAGTATAAGACTCAGTTTACTTGTTTCTAGTATGACTAGTTCCTTTAAGATTAATCTATTTTATTTTGCTGTTTAGTTACCGTCCAAGATATTAAATAATGCTATAATAGATTTCAGCGAACGAAATTTGGATCGTGTATTGTATGTTCCATCTGGAATATTTGAGTGTGTACACTTTGAGAGTGGAAAACGTTGATTAATTTCAGAAAGTAAGTCAAATGATATTATAACAGTGCAGTAGTAATGTGTGACAGAGAGAGGCATATAAGTGCGAGGTCTACCCGAGAGTCCGAAGACTTCGGGTTCTACCACTCGGGAGACGATGGAGGACTCCGGGATTCTTTCCATGGGGCAACACCTGGAGTCTAACCCCCCCCCCTTCCGTCACAATCGACAACGTCAAGATGGGATGGAAGTGGATACGCCGCTTACGCGCGTCAAACCTGCAGGGAAGACTACAGAATAACCTCGTTGGGGCCATCTGGTGATCTAGCACACTTTTTACTAGCTCTGCAGACTAGTCCCCGGTACATTCTAGGCAACCCTCTACTCTCTCCGGGGGATGAGGCCTGTCGGGAGTTACCCGATCTACCGCGGGTGTCGGGAACACACTGTCCCATCGAGCTCAGCCCAATCCGAACAACTTCCATTTGGGAAGGGTTCGGCTGTTCGACTCGAGGTTCCTCTGGTAATGTCAGAGGTACCACGAGCGCTCAGGGTTCGTAGCTCTCACACCACAGCAGCTGAAGTGCCGGCCCTCGTAGCCATGGTCGCTAAAGCGTATGTCTCTAGTGTTCCGCCGCGTAGAGGGCGGGTTCGAGTCCCGTCTTGGGCATGAGCGTTTATGTGTATAGTGAATATTCGTGAAACTAGGAAACCAGATAAGAAAATAAATGGGAGTAATGAAAAATCAGTTAAATAAAAAAGGGGGGAACGCATCCCTCCATACGGGAGACAGACAGGTTGAGGGCAGACCTAGAGACTAGCAAGCCCGCCCCCCACCATCTGGTCCAAGGACACCAGGACAAAAGCTTTCCTAAACCCCGTCCGAAGACGTACCCGATTCCCACGGGTATCGGGAACACACTGCCCCCTCGAGACCAACCCAATCCGAACAACTCCCAGAGGGAGGGGCTCAGATGTTCGGCCCGAGGTTCCTCTAGTAACGTCAGAGATACCACGAGTGCTAAGAGTCTGCAGCGCCTGCACCATGGCAGCTGAAGGGGACGACGGGAGACACACAGCCAGAGAGATGATTTTTTTTTTTAGGGCTCTTTGCATGAAGGTGACTTGTTGAACGTGGCTGAAAACTTTTAATATAGGATTTTTCGCCATTTATTGTTCACAAACATTTTATTAGCATTTCAAGAACCACTTATTTTACAGCGTGAAATTTCACCAACCTTTTTGGTGATAATTTTTGGATTTATTAACTAATTTCTATGAACCTAACTTAAAACTCATGGTTGCTAGAAATGTTATAGTAAAATTCGCAAGGGAAAAGGTTTATAGAGTATAAAATTAAAGGAAATAAAGAAATATTATCGATATCAGCACAATTAAGTTATTCTATATGCACCCGAAATTTCACAGCTGTTTAGTGAATTTTACCTTAGAAAAATACAATTAAATTTTAATTTAACATTGCAAGCATAAGGCTTACTTCCCCTGAGCAAACGGCCCTATGTATATGAAACTAAAATTTTAAACAATTTTTAATAAAAAATAAATTTTGAAGCTTTTAAACTTTTAAAAAAAAATTCATTTATTTTAAAGATGTAATCATTACTGTGCGCTTACCTTTTCTTTTATATAATTTAAAAATGCAGAAGAATGACTTTGCCCTGCATCTGACTAAGACATTAATGCATAAAGCTGCATGTTCTCTGTAGTGTCTGCAGATTGTATTCATGAGTTATAGCTGACGAGCCTTCAAAAAACTAACATCTATAGTCCATGGTAGCATCTACATCATTACATGACCCTCGTTATTTTTCCTCAGTCGCAAGGCACCGAGCTTAAGCCCTGGTTTCTATACCTTTGCTCACCAGTTTTTGTGCACCAACCCATTCCATTCTATTTACTCGCAACTTCCCCGGCAAGCTGTATATTTTGTTTCTACATCCTGCGCCTCTGGCTTTATTCCTTTTCTTGCAAAGTTTTGATTCCTTTGCGTATATGCGTGCCTTTCCTTGTTTTTGCTAGCAAAAGAATAAAAACAAATGGAAAGTTACGAGACAGTAAAGCTGCACTCCGAGCAACAAATTAGGGTTTATGGAGGCTTTGGAAATAAGAACAAAACAATGTCAACCAAGGGCAACTTAGAACAAACCGTCGTGCGGTTAGCTGTTTCTGTCAGATGTTCCCGTTGTGAAAGACGCTGTTGAGGAATTATTATTGTTTGCTCCTGCTTTCAAGTTGTGAAACAGGTTTTGTGTTCTATACCGCATAAAATTATGTTGTTTAATCGATCATCTTTAATTCTTGTATTTAAACATACCCGTTTAGTAGACTTTAGAAGAGAAACAATATATGATAAAAGTAAAAGCATAGTCACTATTATCTATGACATTTTCAGAAAGAGAAAGTTAAGTATTAGTGCACTAGTGTAGACGTTGTGTATATAATGTTGCAATTTATTTCTGCAATGTTGTATACATTCTGTTTTATTAGTGTATAAACGCAATGAAGCACCAAATACTTTTAATTTAGTCTGCAACTTCATTTGCAGGGGCGAGAATTATCTATCATATCTTTTTATACCTATAGCCAAAGGCAAGAGTTTTTATTTTTAACGATTTTTTCGCGAATTTTCGTGAATTTTTCTTTTTTTTCCATAACATTTTTAGCGATAAATGGGAACGTTTCTTCTTTAGTTATTTTTGGTCTGCATAGCAAAATGTATATTTATTTCAAGTTCCATAAATATAACTTTAATTTAACATTCATGTTTTCATAACATGAAGCCAGAAGTAGGGAAAAAATGTTTACAAATTTAACAAAAGCAGGACAAAGTTTAAAACTTAACAAAGCCAATACATTGACATCATGCACTCTGAAATAACAGCTAAGCGGTGCAACAATAAATTGACACCACAGCACCGTGCTGGTCCATGATACCCAGAACTGTTTGTCGTATGCTAGCTGGAAATGTTATTTGTCGGATACCACACCGCGCACAGCAAAAACTCCTACTTCAGTACTGAGAAAGTAGTGAACTTTTATGAAGCTACTTTAACATGAAAATACTGTCCCTCAGGGCTCCCCGTAGGGGTGGAGATCCGTCCCCTTCAGCTGCCGTGGTGCGGGTACTGCTGACCCCTAACACTCGTGGTACCTCTAACGTTCCTAGAGGAACCTTGGGCCGAACATTCTAAACTCTCCCTGATAGGGAGTTGTTCGAATTGGGTTGGACTCGAGGGGGCAGTGGTTCCTGATACCCGTGAGAGATCGGGGACGTCTCCGGACGGGGTTGAGGGAAGCCATTAATATTTCCACGTACTAGCCAGCATAGCCAGTAGAAGGTGTGCTAGATCACCAGGCGGTCCCACCGAGGTCATATCGGTATCCTTCCCATTTTGGAGTTAGCGTGCGTAAGTGGTGTATCC
The DNA here is from genome assembly GCA_030765055.1 of Mantis religiosa. Classification (NCBI taxonomy): domain Eukaryota; kingdom Metazoa; phylum Arthropoda; class Insecta; order Mantodea; family Mantidae; genus Mantis; species Mantis religiosa. The sequence goes on from CM060953.1 coordinate 52,475,099, forward strand.
ACTTCCATCCCGTCTTGAGTCCACAGGACCAGATGGGGGACTTGTTAGTCTCTAGGTTTTGCCCTATGGAAAGCCCCACGGAGGCGCCGGGCGCCCTTTTGGGACAGCTCGGTAGCTCCCTGGTCGAAGGAGGCCCGGATCCTTGGTCATTAGGGTCCAGGGCTAATGGGAGTAGAATCTCTGGCATTTACCTGTCCCTCAGAGCTTAAGAATGTGTTCCGTAATTTCCGAAATTTAAAAAACGTATACAAGCAATATCTCATTAAATGTCACCCAGATTTAGAAGCTAGAAGTGTTACCATTGCCTGTACTGACATGCTAGACTAGCTGGTTTAATTCATAGGTTACATTGCCAGTTATTTTAAATCAATTGACGATTTCATTTCTAAAAGAAAAGCTCTCAGGTCCCGTGCAAAATTTGTTAAATGGTCAGTTTTGCGATGCCAAGTGCTGCAATATTTTAAAGGTACAGCAACAATATTTGTTTCTGAAAATTGCATATTGATAACAGATCTAATATTAGAATTTCAATGGTAAGAAAAACCTGCGGATCATCTTGTTTTATCCTGAGTTAACTCTCTGAGAGCCAAATGTGAAATATTAGAGAGTGGTCGCTTTGGAAACAGATTAGATCTATTTGTAGATCATATCATAGTTTCCAGAGTTAAAAAAGCGGTAGAAGAGAATCTAAAAGGTTTCTGTCGTATGACTTTGTCTAAATTAAACTCCATTATGCAAAAGAAACTAATGATGTAATAACCATAAAAACTATATCATTTGTTTTACCCTTTAGGCTAGTTACTAATTCAAGTATATGTGATTTAAATCACGTAATGACAGTCCTCAAGCAAATAAATGCATTTAAAACCATTGGTATTACTTGTGATTCTGATTTGCTTCTTTATTACAAGGAGCTTTGCGACATTTTTGTACAGCAAAGCCATGATGGTAACGATAACAGATTAGATGTAGTAACAGCACTCCTGGCATTATAAGCAAGCGCTGATTCTTACCACAATTTCTGTGAAAAGTCCCTTCAATGTCTGGTTGTCGATGTCAAACGCTGACTGTGAGAGATTTCTTTCTACACATAACTTAGTTGTTACAGACAACAGAACAAGTATGAAAAGCGAAAATATCAATATTGTTGTATGCTGCAGTTTTGCGATGTCTAATGTGTGGTATTTGATCTTATTCATGTTACCTACTCTCTGTTTATTTCAAATAAAATGTTTTAATTTGGTAGAAAGGGGTTTAAACAGTTTTGCTACTCTAGTTACCTGTTACTTTTCATTTGAGACATGCCATTACTCATTATTTCTTCTCCAAAAGTTTGCACGAAATTAATGCTTATTTATGGTAAAACAACACACTACCAATTAAAATTATTAATGAGAATTTTATAAATAATTTTCACTACAAAATCTTGCCTCTTCCTATAGCCTTTATAACTCTGTTTCTCCTTTAATCCATATGGTCTGCATCAATTAATCCTCTTAGACTCTGTGCTACCTATGGAATCCCACCCTTCCATTGTACTCTTGACTTTCCTCATCATCTTTGACTTCATATTCTAGCACCACTTTTATTTCTCGTTCTTTTTCATCTTTATATTATTCCTTCTATCACTTCCAGCATGGTTAGTTTGCATTCATTATTTCCTGAATACTTGTAATTTCGAATCTTATTATTAAATAAGTTTAACATTGAGTACATTTAACGCATTTAATTAAAGTTTCATGCTATATATTTACTTCCTCAAAAATGGGTATGACATTTAATAAGCATCTTTAAGTTAATTAACATATTACAATATTAATCATAAAATTGTATTTATTATATTAACATAATTGCATCTTATGAAGCATTTTTAAAAACGTAAGTCATTATTTAAACAATTATATCTCTTTGTTTTTAAAATAATCAATAACTTTGTCTTGCATGTTGTACATTAAATCGTGATTGCTGTATTAAAATTACGAGTAAAAATGAATTAACTTACCAGTATGAACATAGTTAACAAAAAGCGAATGCTGTTAACTAACACCTTTATAAAAGTTTAAAATTTCCAGAACTGTAAGTGGAAGACATTTACTGCCGATAAAAGAATGCAGACACCATTTCTGTAAGGAAACTAAAAGTAGGAAGGGAAAGAGCAAAGAGAAACTGGACGAAGAGGATTTGAAGATTTCCTTGAGAGATAATTGTGCCTGAATAGAGAAAAAAAGAAAAATAAATTTAAAAGTAAGAACCTTTACTGCATTCTATTTAAGTGTAACAATGGCCCAAAGCCGAGAATGCAACTGGCTGGAAGCACGAGTAGTTTAGAGGAATGTGACGAGGTTGAATTTATAAAGTATCCCGTATAAATAATGCAGGAAACTGGAGCAGGGTGAAGGGATTTGGGACACTGATGGCAACTGAAAACGAATCCACTTAAATCGATGGTACCCTAGCGCAGGCGCACGATTAAAACAAAATTTAATCGCAATCCGCCTGGCGCATCGAAAAGATCCAACGTAAATTTTTTATGGGAAGCCAAATCGAGCCCAGCGTGTTACTTCGCTACGTGGAGTGACGACAGGAGGAGGGGTTCCAAAATACTCTGAAGGGGGGGGGGGGGACTGAATTTACAATTGTGGCGAAGCTAAGTGGGGAAATAGCTTTGCGACAGAGACCAAAAACTGTTTTTATTTCGCCAGCACACAAATCGGATACATGCTTTTTCGATTTACATACCAGATTAGTGTTTAAATATGTTTATGTGGTAAACGGATTACGCCTCTGCAGGTGCATGCGATTTGCCTTTGCTTTCAACACAACTAGCCATGTTTCGAGTTTCCAAAATGGGACGTAAATCCTTGTTCTTTAGCTCACCAGTGGACAGCTCTTACCGGCTCTGTTTAGAGCTAAACTTCTCACGTAGCCTACCTTCTATAAGCATAAACTAACCCTGTAGTTTTTCTACCATTTCCAAACGTTAAATAAATGTTCAAATCTACTCAAAATTCCTGTGCTAAATTACATGAGCCACTTAAAGCCGACTGAATAAGAATGTTAGATAAATATTCCCACCTGTTGTGATTCCCCTAGAGGGCTCGACGTTATCGCGTGAACACAGCACTTGGGTAGTGCTGGGTTTGATGCCCATCGGGTCGGTCATAAATGTCTTGAACTTTAATATATTTTCCCAAGTCCGTAGATACATACTTTTGTTTGTTTGTTTTCAAGGACGTTTTTAAACTGCAGTGGCTCCAAGCGTCGCTCAACGACACGGAGCATCGGCTTTACCTTCCTTCCGAAGAAAGTTATACTAAGGGTAAAATAAGACTTGAAGCTTTCCTGGCGACGAATATGCTAACTTTCTTCCCGGCAACAAGCCCGGTGAAAAGACGATTAGGTATCGAAGTTTCGGGAGTGTGCATCGCTTCCAACATCATTCATCATCATCATCCATTAAATGTTATAACCACAAATGAAACACTGGGTATAACACCAATATAAACAAAGACAAATCACTATAAAAATGTGCATTACTGAACAAAAGACTTTTTTCAGTAAATTAAATGCCAGCCCAAGAGATGGCGTGAGTGCAGAAAATTGTGTCAAAGAAACGTAACTACTTGATTATCAAGCTGTGATTTTAGCTTCTTAAATCGACGGATTTCCATTTTAAGGCCGGGTTCCAAGAGGAGCTAAACTGAAATCCAGTATCACGATTAAGCGTGCTACTTTCAGAGGAAATCGCCAAAGCCTCCTTAATTCTCCGCTCCCAGTAACCATTGCATATTGCCAAGATGGTCGTCTCCCGAAAGTTTGCTCTATGGTCGTTATCAAAACAATGCTCTGCCAGCCCAGACTTCTCAGGTTGCATTACGCGAATGCTTTGTTCATGTTCGTTTATTCTGGTAACGATGGTCCTTCCGGTTTTGTCCTATATACGATGTCCCAAATTCACAGGTAATTCGGTACACTCCCAGAACTTGGAAGACCAGTTTGTCTTTCAGTGGTCTCAACAGATGTTTAATCTTCGGAGGTGACTTGTGGATGGTTCTGATGATGTATTTGGCGAGAATTCTGCCGATTCTGCCGGATACATTGCCGGTAAAGGGGATGCAGGCTTATCTGACGCTGACGCTTGCTGTATTACAGCTTTGGTAATCGAGGCTTCAGTGTCAAATTCGGAGTTGCCGTTTTGACGGAAAGTGAGTCTCAGGTGCTGTAATTCTTGTTTTAAGTGGCTGGGGTCAGAGATAAAGAAAGTTCTGTGCGCCAGTGTATTGAGAACTCCCAGTCTCTGAGACTTATTATGGAAACTGTGAGCGTCCTGACAGAGATCGGTGTGTTTAGGCTTGCGATATGGAGCATGCCCCAGTGTACCGTTGCTGTTTTTTGAAACAAGAATGTCCAGGAATGGAAGAGTTCTATCTCCACTTCCATGGTAAAATGTATTTGAGATCGAAGGTGGTTGAGATGCGCAAGAAAGCTATGCAAAGTGTTTATGCTAAGGATATTTTGGACTCACCCTCCATTGGAAATACTTTAGTGGTTCCACCACGAACTTTCTGTACTCAATATTGTTTTTTCTTTCATCTTTTTCATCTTCATATATTTGAAGGTTCCATGACCAGAAAATGGCAATTGGTACGCTGTGACAGGACAATGGATTCTGCGCTGTCAAGCTTTCTGCCTGGCATTAGATGCTGGCTGCTGCCCTTTCGTGACCATCAGGCCTTATTGCCGTCAGAATTGCAGTTTTTTTAATTGTTAGTAACACTGTTCTTTCAATTTAGCATCGTCATCCTTATCACTAATTTGTGGACTATACCCTCTCTTAAGAACATGGACTGCGTAAGCACGACTATCCTTTTCTGTGAAATGATGCATAGTTCTCAATTTAAAGTGATTTAACGATAGTTATAATATATTTTAATACAGTATAAGTCGAAATAGCTCGGTCCGAAATACTGTGGAGGCGGATTTAATAAGGGTGACAGTATGTCCTCGTTGAAAATGTTGGAATTATTTTACTTTCTTTGCTTGGAAAGTTGCGATAAAAATATTCCGCAAACACAGGTTCTGCAGGATAAGTTTCTCCACCACCGCCACCGCCACCACCACCGCCGCCACCACTTTACCGCTGAAATCCAGGCAAACGATATGTGTAATACTGCTGGTGGGGAGAAAATGGGACGATATCTGAGTAGCAGACGAAGCAGACGCAACAATTCGCTTAATGCTGTCCACTATAATAATGACTGAAAAACAAGATGACGGAGAAGATGATAGTGATGAAAATGACGTGGAGGTGGAGGAGAAAATTCTGAATCAAGTGATAACTCATTCAAATAATGTGAGTTTTGGATGCCATTTACTTCTACTACTGTTGAAACAAATCTAGTTTCAGAAATTTAGGAATTCTCAATCAAATGGCCAAGCATAACCGACTTGATGAGGGTTAGAAGATATGATAGACTTAAAGTGTACAACGAAACAAAAGAAGCAGGTCGTTTTATCTCCCTTTTCTGCTCCAGATTTTTCTTGTACAGTCCTAGGATTCTGTTTTATGAACACGATTGATCAGTGTAAATGGACAACAATTAGAATTCTCCAAAACAAGACTTCGTAAACATTCTGGCTAAAAGAAACCCAACCACCTCTTATTTTAAGCAGGAACTGAGGCTAGTGTCTGGTATCCTAACTGGATATTACGTCTTGAGCGATGATCTCTGCGAGCTGGCAAAACCAGATGAAGTTAATGTAGATACTTGCGCCTCTGTAATAAAAAAAAAAAAAAATGCAAATATATACTCAAGCTAATTATATACTCTAGCACATCGCATTTATTAACTTAAGGCAATTTATAAAGCTGGCCTGCATATGCTTCTTATTAATTAGTGTACGTCTTAAATTGAAATGCGTAGCTCTTTTAACAACGAAAAAAGACGATGCATAAATAAAAAAAACTTTCAGAGTTTTAGAAAAAAGTGAGAAATCTTGGGAGGAAGAATAGTTACTTAACTTTATTTTCACTCCGATAACAAATATGAAAAATCGGATATAAAAATTAATTTACAGTTCAACATTTTAAACACTTATACATTTTATTCTTAAAATTTTCAGCCATTTGTTTGCCCCATGTCACTGCCTGCATCAGTATTTCCAAATATTGCATTAACCTTTTATGAAACTAGTTGGTATTCATTTATTTATTTACACCTGAAGCCGTCAAATACTAACACAGAACAGATATATTAGGTACCGCGTCTTTTATAGATCATAACACCGTTTGGAAGAGTTCGAAGGTATATTTACTGGGCTACTTCGAGTTTAGTACGCTTTAAAATTAATGGTAACTCAGAGAAAAGAGCGACTGGAAGAAAACAGTTCAGACTTCACTAAAAGGCACTAATAGCAGTAATAATGGGTGAGGAGTAATAATGTCCAATAGCTTAACACAGTAATATATCTTTGTTAAGTTTCTTCTTTTACTTCCTACGACCCATTCCATTTCGTCTCAACTTTCCTGTAAGCCTTCTTCTTGGTGTGGATCTTTACATTACTTTAGGGTTCTGTATTACGTATTTTTTTTTCTGAAAGAGGTCCATCGCTTGTTATGCCCCTACTCGTACCTATTGGGATTTTATTGCGGAGGGAATTCGGTACTTAGGCTGTTTGTTCCTATGCTCCCAAGTGGGGACATCCCCGGGAGGAAGGATGTGGCGAAGCAGACAGAGGGCGGCCGACCCAAGGAGCCACGACAGTACAGAGGGTCCCTACAGATTACTTGGATAGAGACTTCCCCCGACAAGCTAGGAAAACGAACCCACTCCCCTGCAGTGGGACGACAACGAGCCCAGCAACCGAGCCCTAATGGTCCCGGGCAGGTGATCCGAGACCCAAAGGTCCCTGGCTGGCGGTCACGAAATGCTCCCAGTAGAGGAGCTGACACCAGCAACCGAGGAAGAAGTAGTTTTCCTCAGAGCATATCATCCTGTCGTGCACTGCCGATACACCCGCCGACACTTCTACCCTGAAAGAAACCACCAGATGAGAGATGATATAAAATCATAATGCAGATGAAATTGAGGGACAGGAAATTCGGGGGATGTAATTAACATACCCAGCATTCGCCTAGCGACAAATCCCATGGGTCAGGTAGGTCAGCTACGGGATTATTATTATTATTATTATTATTATTATTATTATTATTATTATTATTATTATTATTATTATTATTATTATTATTATTATTATTATTATTATTATTATTATTATTATTATTATTATTATTATTATTACATATGAAATGTGTAGTGTTTAACACCCGCTTTTACTGCATATGGCACCGTAGGCGATGACACTGATGATACTTGAGATGAAGATGGAGCACCGGTGGAATTAGATGGCGGGGGAAACCGGAGATTCCGGAGAAAACCCGCTCCAGCGCCGTGTTGTCCAGTACAAATGTCACTTTGCGGTCGCCTGGGATCGAACCCGGGCCGCCTTGGTGAGAGCCAAGCGGTCTAACCACAGAGCCAGGGCACGGCCTGGGATGATGCTGTTGTAATGTTGATGATTATCCTGATTATGATGATTATGATTATCCTTATGATGATGATGATTATTATTATTATTATTATTATTATTATTATTATTATTATTATTATTATTATTATTATTATTATTATTATTATTATTATTATTATTATTATTATTATTATTATTATTATTATTATTATTATTATTATTATTATTATTATTATTATTATTATTATTATTATTATTATTATTATTATTATTATTATTATTATTATTATTATTATTATTATTATTATTATTATTATTATTATTATTATTATTATTATTATTATTATTATTATTATTATTATTATTATTATTATTATTATTATTATTATTATTATTATTATTATTATTATTATTATTATTATTATTATTATTATTAGTATTAGTATTAGTATTATTAGTATTATTAGTATTAGTATTATTAGTATTAGTATTATTAGTATTATTAGTATTAGTATTATTATTAGTATTATTAGTATTATTATTAGTATTATTATTAGTATTATTATTAGTATTATTATTAGTATTATTATTAGTATTATTATTAGTATTATTATTAGTATTATTATTAGTATTAGTATTAGTATTAGTATTAGTATTAGTATTAGTATTAGTATTATTATTAGTATTATTATTAGTATTATTATTAGTATTAGTATTAGTATTAGTATTAGTATTAGTATTAGTATTAGTATTATTAGTATTATTAGTATTATTATTATTATTATTATTATTATTATTATTATTATTATTATTATTATTATTATTATTATTATTATTATTATTATTATTATTATTATTATTATTATTATTATTATTATTATTATTATTATTATTATTATGATCATCATCATCATCATCATCATTATTATTATTATTATTATTATTATTATTATTATTATTATTATTATTATTATTATTATTATTAGTATGATCATCATCATCATCATTGTTATTATTATTATTATTATTATTATTATTATTATTATTATTATTATTATTATTATTATCATCATCATCATTATAATCATCCTTATTGTCGTCGTCATTGTCATCCTTGTCCTTGTCCTTGTCGTTGTGTTGTCATTACTATATATTAAAATGGGAGCACTTATAGGATGCACGCAAATTGCATTTAAAGTATATATTTACAGATTCCTGAAATCGAATCTTTCAATCTGTCTTTTTCTGTACAGCGTAACTAAAATAAAGGAACGCACTTTTTATATCTTCCATAATTTTTAATCCCAGCTTCCAGGAATACCCCATGAACACTCTCAATCTTAAACTGGAAACATTCAAACATTTGCAGTAACACTGCCTGAATTTGGCGCTATCAGCGGTAAATCATATAACCTGATAACAGTAAGAGAATCTAATTTTGTTAGCTGTAAGTTAGAAGACAATAATTTTATTCAATAAGAGATTTTTATTAAGTTTAACTGTAGGCTGTTATCTTTAGTGCTATAAATATATTTAGTAAATAAGCAAAGATGATTCATTAAAATTCAGGTTAAAAAGGCATAAATGCTCGACAATGCCGTTGGAAGATTGTGGTAGCCAGACTTTACCATATCGTACTTTGGCTAGGTAGGCGAATGTATATCGTAGATGAAGGGAAGACGTTGATAAAAAAACGTGTAACTAATAGACAGCAATCAGCAATTGATGATGCGCATGTGAACGCTGTTACAGCGCTGCTGGATGAACATCGTTGTTGGACTTATATTGAACTAGAAAGGGACAATGAAATTACTTCTTCCAGGAGCTCGCTTTAGAACCAGACAGGCAACTATAGCAAGTGTAGAGCAGTCTGTTCGAATATTAAGACAACAAGACGCTGTGAGAGGCATCCGTCCGCTCCCTGGTGTAAGGAGGCCAGTTCTTCATGTTGGAGAAAATAACATCTAAGTGCTTCAATAATGTGACTGCTCCAAAAACGTTTTATTTGTTTTTAATTTAAATGTAATATCGGAGTTTGTCAAACGTTCTTTCAAATATTTCGTTTAAAACACAATAAAATGAAGGTGCATGACTGTGTGCATCCTGAAGATTGCCTAGATTCATCCTTATTCTTAATAGTTTATGCCACTAATAAACTGTTATGTTACTGCACAAAATTTATGTATACTAACAGTGTACAGTAAGCTGATCAACTTTATTTAAAAACTATAGTTATAATTTACAAGGTCAAAACTAGTCTTTGCTATTGAGCTAAATTTTCAAAATAGTATACTTTATCAGATGGTGCTGATATATTTATGGTGTGGCCGGATCAAATAAAGTAAACCTAATCCAATTATTATAAATCTCGCTGTGCTTTTGTCCTACTTATTCTTCTTAAACCTGGTCTTCATAGTCATTTGCTCATACCCGAGGAGAACGACAATGGGATTCCCTTATCGTAGATTTGCGAATTGTGAAGTAATCTCAACCCTGATAATTAGATGTTTGAGTTAAATTAAGAAGTGTTTCGCGTTCAGTATAGAATAAGATCAAGAGAACCAAGTGCGTCTGTAAACGTAAACGCAATTTCATTGCTGTAAATTGGTTTTTAAATCTTGTCTCTATCACGAGGAGCTAGGTAGAATAAACATTGTGTGGCCTATTTGATGACAAGAGGTTGTATATGAGAAAGATGACAAGATAAACAAATGCAACAATAAGCCTTTTTCTGTGTTCTTTGACCTTACAATCCTGATGAAAGATCATGTTTAACGCAAAACATACAAATGAACTTGAAGCAAATTTATTGGCGAGCAAGGATTATCAATCGGGGCGACGGTTTGAAGCAAATGGAAATAATGGGTGTTTAGCTCAGGGTAAAGCAATGAGGTTAATCTCAGGGTATGCGGGGATATGTATGAGAAGGATAGTTTTAATGACACTGTAATGCCCGTTTCAAACTGGTTTAATGACTGCTTTTATTATTACATTAAACTCGAAGTTGCCAACCAAGAATTACCAATATCACTGTGTAAAGTTACTGAAGGCGGAATGCTTATTACTCGATAATACTTAATTAGTTACGTATAAACCGGTAAGTATCTTCTCTCATCACTTCTGGTCTGCTTCGACCAAGACAGAAGAAGGTGACCACCCTAATCGGCTTCACGCCTCGAGCTCAATTACCATACAGCTGCACGTGGGGTGTGTGTCACTTTCACTTCCTGGAAGCCCTCTTCATTCAACCAAAGATTCCCTTTGTGACTATTTTGTCATGTCATTATTAAGCGTCCGAAGAATAGCCCATTCAACAAAGTCAAATGCCACCCTTTAGAAATTCTGCTAAGGACACTGTTTCTTACATTTCTTTTGTTATAACAACTCAACCAACTGCACCTGTTCGTGTCGTAACAAACATACAAGGCTCTTTTGAAATCCGTCATGATTCTTTACTTATTGCAATCCTTTAATTTCGGTATCAAACTTCTGATAGAGATTTAAATTGTTTATCGTGTACTGTGCGCAGGAAATAACCAAAAAGCTGTCACAAACTGTTCAGAAGTGTAGTTATACTTTCTGTGCACTAATAGGTATATTTGTGTTCCTGGAAACTTCATATTAAGTATTTGTTTAGTAAATTGGCACAAAACATATTCAAGAATTATTTTTTTGGATTTTAAGAATATGCTTATTATCTTGCTATCTGGAGCGTAACTAATAAGTTGCTTCTGCAACGGAAACCAACGTTTACAACCCTTTTGACTCACAATGACAGCTTATTATATACAACTGAATAAACTAGATAGTAGAGAGATCGGTTTCATTCAAAGCAAGTGAAATGTTAACGTTTGGAATATTTGTAGAGGATAATGGAACATAAGTTCAATATAAAACTACTTTTCCAGTTTTCTTTATTCCCAATTCCTATATTAAATATATCATCTTTGTTGCTGTGCACTCGGTATTTTTAGATATGAGGAAAATAAAATCCAGCTCTTTATGGACTTGGGGATTGGTTTGTCGTAGGTTACATTTGCAATATATAAAACATATTATAGGTATAGATGAGTAACTGGATGGTCGAGCTGTCTTTTTGAATTGTGTTATATGTTTAAATACATTATACAAAAACCGAGTGAAATGGTCACTGAACATATATGTGTGACCCAAAATTGCACTTCTTTTTTCTACAGCGTACAGTGCCTTCGTAATATACCCGCCTGATACAAAAATATTGTAGGTGACACACAATTCCACGTTGGGACGCCAATTTGGTACAATAAGTTTAGTATCAAACGAAGTTCCACGTTGTAGCGACAATTTGTAACCAAGATGTTTGACAAGGGTTCCACGTTGATGCTACTTTGAAGCTATTATAATGTGTGGCTCAGGGTAAACAAGGGGGTTTCTCACAGGGTATGCGTGGATGTGTGTGAGAAGGATATTTAATGACACTGGAATGCCCGTTTCCAACTTATTTATTTACTGCTTCTTTTTTTAGAACATCGAAATGAAGTTGCCGACCAAGGGTTACCAATCTCTGTTTAGAGTTACTGACGGCAGAATGTTTATTACTCAATAAACTTTATTTACCTCACGTATATATGAACCGAAAAATATCCAAGACAGAACAAGTTAACCGCCCTAATAGGCTTCACGCCGAAGACTGTTTGAAAGACCACAGATGCGCGTGTGTGTATCACTTTCACTTTCTTAAAACTCCTTTTCAACCAAAGATCCCTTTGTAGCTATTTTGTCGCCATTATGAATGGTTCAAAGAATACCCTATACAACAAGTCAAGTGAGCCTCTTTAGAAATCTGCTAAGGACACTGTTCCTACGTTGCTTTTGTTATAACAACTTTCCCCCCAACTGCTATTCGACTCAACTGCCCTTACACGTGTTGTAACAAAGAACCAACATTCCTTTGACATCCATCATGATTCCTTACTTATGGCAAACCTTAATTTCGGTATCACGCCTTATTTTCCTTTTATATTCATATCGTTCTTTAATATATTCAAGAGTATGCCAGTAGAACTTTCAAGTCATTGCCAAGTGGTTATACGCAGTTGTACAGAAGAAACGAATCAACATTTTAATTTATATGTGAGGAAATCTTTTTGTGAAGAAATCAAATATTTGTGTAATTGCTGTAAGCATTGTCACTTTTTAACGTACAAAAGGAAAACTATTACACTGTACACACACATTTGGATTTAATGTTAACGTAAGAGTGCTACGGCATAAACTACTCAGATCATTGAAAACGGCACAGCAAACATTTTTGTAAAATTTCGTTTACAGCTCACATGTTTGCACGTGGAAATGAATACCGCGAATATTCCCTCCAGTCACAGACGCCGACGTAGTAATGCATTTTCCCGCTTTGTTTATGTCTCCCCATAAACTAAGGATGACACGGGTAAATATGCCGATTAGCTTCTTGTGTCCATGTTTACTACGTTTGCCATTTGAAATTACCCCTTGGGGATCTGTTTCTGTATTTTTTCAACTCGCTGAATATTCTCTTATTCTTCCATGTAGAAGTTTTTAACTCTTTCGTTTGATAAGCGGATTACATTGATACTGTTCGTTAAAATCCCGTACTGATTGCTTTGGAAATTTTCACATACGCTCGAGAGATTGCACGGTAATTGTGCAATTCCGTAGCTGTGTTCTTCTATTTTGGTTTGTATAGCAACCGATAAATAGCAGATTTTTCTCTCTAATTTTGTTTCGCCGCTTCTTCATCATAATGAACGCAGAATCCTTACTCCAGAATCCTTGTTATTAGGACTTTATAGTTAACACAACTAATACCAACCATCTATTCATATTTTAAGTCCGAGATAGGTCGAATTTTTAAATCAACCTTTACGATTTCATTTCTCGCTGTATTGCACCTAGGGCAGAAAATTAAGAACCATAGTTGGTTTTTTCGCTCTCCTTTTTGAGAACGAGGGATTCCAAGAGAATTGCATTCCATCAATTATTATTTTTTTCCAATTAATTTTGTGGAAAAGATCATTAGCAGGGCTGAGGTTTTTCTTTTCCAGCCTGCAGAATCTAATCACCAATGTGAAGAAAGGCGAAAAGAAATCGATGAAGGTAAAAAAAAGAAAGGAGAAAGAAAAGAAACGAAGTGCGGATAGTGTAGGGTTGGTGGTAAATTAGACATAAATCGTATAGAAGAGGTGCTGGGAAAGTTGAAAATCGGGAAGAGGAGAAGTGGGGGGTAAGTCTTTTAAGAGGATTTTATATTCCATTTGTTTAAGTACTGGAAGCAGCATCTTTCTACCACACAGAATTCTTTCCCCCTATCCGCCCTATGGGAGGAAGAAAAATAAAGGGGTTCGGAATTCCAGAATTTTAACGGAAGGAATGCACGATCTACAATGCCGGGACATTCTGGTCCTGACTTGTATGCGATCTCTAATATTCTGCATCATTTTGCTTAGAATAAGTGCATTTTCTCTGTTATATTGCACGGGCTGTTGTTAAAGATTTAACAATAACTGCATTTATTTACTGTGTAGTAATCACCCCTAAGGCAGAAAAGTTGCAACTGAGGAACCCTCTTGGGCTTTTATACTCCAGATTTTGAGTAGGAAAAATTGAGTATCGCTGACATAATTCTTGTGATTTTAATACTTTAATCTGTAGGAACTGCACTAACCACAGGCGTAGTTAGGGTGGCTGGTGCGACCAGCCCTTCAGAGCATCATTTCAACAATTTTTCATCGTCCGATAAGAATTAACGCTGGAGGATATACATTTAAAAAATACAACATTGGAGTGATAGGCGTACCGGAATTTTACGCGGGATTTTCAGAGTAGGAAACCTCATAACGTCAACAAGCAATACAGAACTGACTGAACTGTTTAAAATAGTTAAACCAAGGCAAGGCCACACTGAAAATTCCGACTTATATAATAATAAATCTATGATTATGAAAGTTTAGTCACATAATTAGCGTATAATTTTAAATTTTCATGCAATTTTTCATGCTGCTACACCAAATAATTAATTAATTAATTTTTAATTATCTTTTGTGAAAGTATTTTACAAATTGCTCGCTGTATAAAGTGTTCTAGGCGTCAAAAAAATTGAACTTTTAAGTTGAATTTTCATTTTCAGCCGTACAGAACAACTTAAAAAAATCCACATTCTTATTTTTTTAATATTCTTGTAGCAGTTTATCAAATATTTTCCATGTGTTAGCTCTCAAAATTTCGTAAAGTTAACTATTTTAATTCCTTAACACCATCTAATTTTAAAAAAATGAGCATTAACAAAAGAAGGGATATGTGATGGTTCTGATTTACATATTATGGATCTATCCTGTAAGTTTCACTAAGTTAAACGAAAAACTTTGACGCGTGAGGCAATTTGTATACTGAAACGTGTCAGAAAAAAAAGTTACTCAGAAAATTAATTTTGAAATAACGATTGTTAGTTTAATGAATTTTAAAACGTCTCCTTAAGTTTTCATGTGATGGCCTAAAATGGTGCAAATCATAAAATTAGCACGCCATCTATTACTACACACCCAAAAATGCCAAAAAGAGAGAAAATTCTACAATTTTAAGCATTTTCGGTGAATTTTCAGTGTAGCCTTGCCTTAAATGTGGTGAACATTTAGGATTTTTTTTTCACACCATTAGCCTACTTGTGTGTAACACTCCTACAGAGTATTGCAGTAGATGCAATCTATAATATGTCCCACACACCAAAGGTACAAAGCATTATTCCTTTCTTACTGTTGTGACAAAGGCGAAAAAGACGAAAGTTCGCTTCGAACACTCAGGTTCGACACGGAGCTACGCGCTGATTCTAACAAAACTGCGATATTCTTACGTATACTGCTACCTGTTCAACTGCCCGTCGACTCCTCGTCACGTAGCGATGCTTTTTGCTAAAATATGACAACTTTCAAAGGGGACCACTCTCCTTTATTGCTGGGTCATAACCATTAGTCACAAAATGGGACCTTATAAGCAGGACAAGAAACAGACTTCTGGTTCCTTTATTTCTTGCGGATACATGTCCTGTAAACTTTAACCTCAAAGTAAGCCATCCTTGACAGAGGAATGGGGTAGTGTTTTCATAATTTTTAAATAACTATACTGACTTGAGCTACTTCCTGTATCGTTCCAAGTCCTCACCACCCAGCGTGGAACACACCATATTATTCTGCACAAGTCACCGAACGAGTAATTCATTTAGCTGCTTCACTGCGCTGACTCTTCACCACGGAGCTTTATTCACTGGCTCAACTCGGAACACATACAAATCCTAAGCTCCAAACACTCCATAATATCCTCCGGGTTTCGCATTGGCTTTATACAACCGTTGAGCGCAGCAGAAGGTTCTCGTAATAGATCCTTCTCGAATTTCTCACTAGAATATGCTGGAACAGTCTGGAACAGTATTTGCGCTATAACAGCACAGTCTGCCCCTGTCTCTTGATGTCTTCTTACTACCCGCCGAAGCAAGGCAGGTCTCTGCGGCTTCTTCCACTAGTAAACAGTAATAGCGACGTAATCTCTATACGACAAGAACCGTAAGGTATTTCAACAGAGTTGGGGGGTGGAGGGTAAGGTTGCCAGGATATTCTATCTATCTGGCAATAGCGCTTACGTGTTTAAGCATGACGGTTGCACTTCCTTTCTGTATGTCTTGCGAATGACTGCATCGAATTCCCTGCCTGTTGGGCGGAGGCTTTTTGTCACAATATTACGAATTGCTCCTATTTATTATTAAGTATCGTAGCTGAAGTGGTAATAATTAGCTTCTAGCTTTAACTGTTAATTCAAATTCAGAACGAATTAACAAAGGTTCAAGAAATGTGCAAAAACCTGCCTCCATTAACCAATCGGTGATGGCTCAGGCGGTTTCACCTGTGGCCATCTTCGGAAGGCCCGGGTTCCATTTCCCATGGCCGACCTAACTGATATATGGTTTTAAGAGGGCTTTCCCAGGTCACCAGGCGAATAATGGGTGGGTTAATTACATCTTCCATATTTCTTGTCCATCTATTTCATTTCCGTTATCATTTCACATCATCTCTCAGCTGGGTAGAAGTATCTCTTTCAGGGAGAAAGTGTTGGTGGTGACTCGGTGCTGTCGGGAGTCCTTGCGTCGACCTCCCTCTGTCTCCTCTCACTTCATCTTTCCCCCCCGGAGTTGTTCAACTTTGGGCTTAGATATAATAAACCACAAAATGTGTGTCTGTTTCAGACACAAAGTTCGTGAAATTTTCAGAACTGGTAGCGCATAAGAGATGCAGAATTATTTATTACATGCAAATGCGTAATTATTAAAAAACTCTTTCCAGTAACTGCATTTGCTGCCTTCCAAAATAATATTTTGACACTGCCTGAATTTTGCAATGCATTGTCAAACTTGGAACTGACATTCTTTTTGTTTATATTCAAGTGTTGTAAGATAGGAAACTTCAATGCGAGCTTATTGAAGCTCTGTTTTAAGCTTTTAGACATTGCCTCAGTATATGTGTTCGGATTATTCCTACTACAAAGTGAGTGAGTGTGTGGTGTTTTAAATGAGTAATAGAATTCTATAAGCATTTATGAAATGAGACAGATAAGTTTTTTGCATGCAACAGTTTGTAGAAGCTAAACTAAGGGAAAATGGATAAATGTAACACTTCCGAATTCTTCAATACTTATGAACACGTAAGAAGCGGGTCATGTTTTCAACGGCATTTCACGATTAATGGCAATATGGATAAGAATGTACTTCATTTTCAAGTTATTCAGTGCGTTTAGGTGCTTATGGCAGAATTACAGGGTGCTACACAATAGTAAGTAAGAATGAATTGGGTAACTTGCAAGACTAATAAGTAATATATAGTGTTTTCTTGTTATTATAAGCGTAATATTTTTCTGCAAACAAGGTAACAAGTAATTCTAGATCTGTAGGAACTCTGAACTGGTATTGTGCTTTTCAAACCTAAAGGGCAGGCTCTCACTTGCTGGTACTGGGAATGCTTCTGTGGTTGCTCTCCAGTTTGGCTGCGTGCCCACCAGTTGTTCCAAATAGCTACAACTCCAAGTTGACCATGACTCTCAAATTCAAAACCGCAGAGGTATTCAATATACAACTTGTGCTTAAACAAATTGAAAAACAAATTTATTTGAAGTTAGACAGCATTTTTGTCTTGTTATCCATCTCTTCCACAATTTTGATACTGTTCTGCAGCGGCTATGGTCCAAGGTTATTGAAAGTTCGGTTTATCACACTGCATATCACATATGCCCAGCTTAAATACAAAGAGGTTATCGATATATAACCATATCTTACAGAAGTTTTGCCTTCTCGAACTTTCTGGAATTGTGTGTAAGAGGAAATACCGAAGTATGTATATATCATGTAGTTTGTGAAAGAAGAAACATCACAAGGCGAGGCGGTTAGAAGTTTAAAACACTAATGTGTACTGCTTAATTACACGACTAAGGCGCGGAACCATTTCTCTGCCACCATTTCACTTCAATAGAATTATACATATTTCATTAAAAACTTCACCCTAATCGAGCGTGAGTAATTAATATAGTTATCAATTATAACAACAGGGAAAAGCGTTACACTTATTACTGACCTTTGGAGGTGTACATATTCTCAATCCAACCTTGTTTATGAGAGAATTATTTATTGTGCATAATCCCATTTTTTACAATTTTTAACTTTAGGCTACATTTATTTGTCTTTGCCTTATTGCTACCTTGGTTTACATGACAACCTGGTCTTCTGCCTGCCAGGTAGCTCTTAACCTCCATGCCTCCTGACTACTTAATTAGCCCCATTCTTCCCACTCATCTTCGTTTCTTATATTCTTTATTTCTTGCCCATTTTTCTTTTACTTTCTGTTACAACTCACCAATACTTCTTAACTTCTGTTCCTCCTTTCCCGATAACATTTTTGTAGTGACTATCCTCTTTTCTACTTTCTCCCAATTTTCCTCCCAAACCCTTTTTCTCCACATTGCAACCTCCTGGCATTCTGTTACATAATTTTCTATGCTTTCTTTTCCACCACACAATTCACAAAATCTTTTTCCCTACCTCTTATCCCTCTTAGAAATATTGTTCCTGATCTCATCCATGCTAACCCTTCTCTCTCTTGCCTATTATAGTAATCTACATAAGTTTGTCATCCCAAATTTCATTTTATTTGTTTGTAAAATTGTAATGATTTCATATTTTCTACACTTCCCCATATTTCCTCTCTTTCTATATATTCTATTCTGTATTTTACCAATTTACCCACAAAGCATGTATTCCTTTCCTCTAATCTCCATATATCTCCCATTCCTATTTTTCCCATAATTCCTCCTATCTCTGCCTACCAACTATTTAAGTTCTCCAAATCTATTTTCGCTGACTCGTGCATAATTTAATAATTTACCCTTCTTCTTTGGCCAAACACCTATACCAAAATTTTATTATTCTCCTTGTTTTTCCTAATTCTACTAAGGATACTTTCCTAGGTGCTGATCTTGGTAAGCCTAGTAGCTCTTTACAAAACATTCTGTAATTTTGGTCCACTGTTTTGTTTACCTTTGCACCCCTCCTCCCCGGATCGCCACTGCATACAGCATTTTGGAGTCCAGTAATGCTTCATACATTTTTTTTCCGAACACTTGGACCAACCTTTGTTTAGGTAGTACACAATTGACCTTTAAGTGTTGTGATTCTGCAGAAATACTGGGTTATATTTCCATATGTTGACTTCTCGAAGAGTTTGCAGGATGTTTTCATCCTGTGTCTAAGCATCCTTTATTTAGGTTTCGGATGATTTTAATATTTTAGTTAATTTTTACAATGACTACCTGTTCAAAGCTTTCTCCTCACCTTAGTGCATAGTTATCTACATTTGCAAAATAATAATCAACAAACATTGATTTAGGAACACCTTGATAACCCAAATGACCTAGAGTACTTCATTTAGTTCAACAAGCTCTTCTCGTGGCACTTGTTTCGGTAAATCTTAGCATTCTGTTCCTTTGAGATGACCATGCTTTGTTAAACCTTTTCAAAACTTTATTTGCTGTTAAGTCTTCATTGTTCGAGTCGCTAATAAATGTTATGATTCAGTTTTTGGAGTGTCTATGAGATGAATGTTTAATACATGTCGTAATTTGAAATGTCTGAATAGCTTTGCAAGGTTTAACGAGCTTCTATATCTTTAAAAGCAGCGGTGATATTTTCGTTCTTACCTCGTAGACAAGCTATGGGTTTGTTTGAATATATATCATATTTGCTTAGTTTTGTTCCAGACATTAGAGTTTGATGCTTCGTGTTTTACAAATAAACAAAGCTGCCAGCTCTGTAGTTTAACTCTCTTTGATTATTTCGCAGCCTCAGAGTAAGCTTTATAAAACAAATTTGTTTGTTCTAACGACGGCGGTCTTTTGTTTTAGTAGAAAGCTGTACTATTTCCTCTGGTATATTCCTGTTTAATTAATATAGTACTGAATATAATTCCAAACTGGGAAACAGCCATTGTGATAATCATCTTCTGTAGATCCAACTGCATGAATGAATCAATTCGCTGCACAAACTGGTTTTATTTTGCTATGTATAGCAGGAAAATCAACCCCGCAAAGTACTATTATCTCCGAAACCGCGCAATATGGTTACAGAAATAGACTACAGGAAGATATATGTGCAGTATATGATCATCTTTTGTCTCCAATGGCATATCCATCAATTCTTTGTTTGCGGTAGATCTCAGAAACCGAACGGGATGATTAGTTTTAAAATAAATGTAATAAAAGACGGGTTGTTTGAAAGAGTTATGGCGCCTTTCACATCAGTGTCTTTACATTGAGAATCTTATTTACAAGATGCCAAGAGATACTGTGTAGCTTTATCAACAGCACGGGCAACAAACACATACCATGGTTTAGGCAACATAGGTTCTAACAAACACAGGCTAGGGACGTCTGTGAACACCCATTTCTCCCCTGGAGTTCGACTTTATAATCAAGCAATGCACAAGTAGTTTGAAGTTGGTGTCAGACTATTTGAGAACCTTCCACTTTTGATTAATATATTACATTTGCTCAAGTACTTTAGTTTTTGGACACTTTTTGCCTGTCTTTTTAACGTGTTAGGCTACTAAAAGTAAAGGTCCCTATCGCAGGAAAATTGACCAGGGAGTTTCTTAAATAGCAGTAGTAGTTTAATAAACTTGTAGTTCCCTCCTATATGTGTATATATAGGTGTATGTATGTGAATTACGTAAACAACATATATTACTTTTAGTTGCAAACGTTCATCTTTTATATGCATTTTCCATTTGACCATAATGTACATTTAGAATTTACTCCTGCACCTTCTCCCGTTGTCTGTGTTCGATCAGAAGGTATTTTATAGTAATTTTGGTTCAATACTTACGAGAATATGGAATGGAAATTTTGAATAGGTCGAAAGGTTATTTATCCCTAACACAGCGGTCCTATCGCCTCTTTCGCCCGTTTAGATGAGTTGGAGGTGTCTTGTCGGTGTGCCGTCTAGTACTGACATGTTAATACCACCGTTCCTGGGGTTCCTTCAGGTTTTTGTCGCCAAGAGCGCTAGATTAGTGCCGGGATCAGTGCTATAGTGATTCCCACCGTCAGGGATGACGCCATTTTCCGAAGTTTTTCCTGAGTAATGGATGTAATGGTGACTATCCCATTTGAAATACTTCGAGTGGGAGCGAACCAAATAGCATAATTTTATTGCATGTTTTTCTCGACATTTTTGGAACTTGGCAGGCAAAGAAAAAATTATAGACGTGGGTTTATTTATAAAGTTATTTCATGGTGCCAAGGTGCCCAACAGTGAGTTGTAACATATGTTTACTCAAATTTATGTAGTATTTGGTATAAACTTGCACCATCTTGGGTGTCATTTTGTAGCTATATGCCTATGTTTAGCTCAACTTATGAGTAACCTCACTCGGAGAACGTACTGAATAACCAGCACTCCTCCTAATACCGTTGATATTTTCCATAAATTCCAGAATGTTCGAGAATCATGGAGAAAACACCATTTATATCTCCATATTTCTCCCACAACCAAGCCGCACCAACTATCTGATCGCTCAGCAGGTAGCTGGGCCGAAATATTTATGGAGATAAGGAGAAAAGCTGCTGAATATAAACTTTCCATAAGCTATCATTTAATGAAATGTGTTTTAAAAGTGTTTTAGGGTAGAATAAATAATCTCTAAGCATTGACAGATAAAATCTTATGTATCAATAACGGGGATATATTAGCTAAACCTTGACTAATTTTATATTTTATGCATTTTACTAAGTTTGATTAAGCCATACAGAATTTACACAACTTATAGATTTACAGAACCCTTAATATGACGCTTAGGTCTCCATAAACCTTGTAACACACATTTAAAATTAGCCTAAGGTTTTTAAGAGTGTCTGCAACTGAAAAATCTCCAGATAAATATTGCATATATGTGTGCTGTTATAGTCAGAATGAGATTTTCTTTTGTTTGGCTCTAATTTTCATTTCGTTTTTCAACAAGTTCATTTGTGTATGTTGCTTGGAACGGAATGAAGCTAGTTTTTGTTTTAGTTTTATGCACATTCTCTAAGGAATAATAACAGCAAAACTACTGTATTAATCCTGCATGTATATTTTTGCTCTATTATATTCACAGCAAATGCTAAGATCCTTTGTGATAAATATATTCTGTTATAACTCCTGTGTGATTCAGTGTGAATGTAGGACATACTATTGATTTTACGTGCTTTTGATTACATTTATAATTACAAATAAACCCAAATTTTCCAGAGCATCTAACGCCAAAGAGTGGGAAAAAGATGTCATATTCCTGTGATTTCCCTACTAAATGCACAACTATTTTTAAAAGCGCGTATTTTTCTATATAGTTCGTATCATAACATTGTTAACAAGCTAAACTATTTGGCAGGCAAATAGTAGAAGGAATCTGCAACAGAAAACAGAGGAGTAATCCAGTATACAGAAATCCTCAGATATCGCCCAGGTTACAGAAGGAACAACTAAATGGCAGAAAGAATGGAACAGTACAGCTGAAGGAGCTGCCTATAAGAAGTTTTTCCTGTCCGAAAGAGAGAGATCAAACCATAAATTTGACATAACATCAGAGTTTTCTAAAATAGTAACAGGACATGGCAAAATCAGATCGCATCTCCAAAGATTAGGCCTTAACGTGGCCATGCCAGAAAGCAATGCAGACTGTGGACCATTTAATATATGACTATGAAATGCAGCAAAATCCAAGAAGAACCTTTAAGCAAGAAGTCCGCAAAAATGGATGAACATAGCCAGTGACAGAGAAAGACTTTAGAGAAGTATTTAACACATTTTAAGAAGTATGAAGGATCAACACTGTACGAAAAGGCTGAAGGATACTTAAACAAGTTTAATTGTGTAAAACTATATATAAAATGTATAAAACTATATAAGACCAATGTATGCGAACTATAGTTTGTCTCAACCTTAAAAGATATAGAAGTAATTGAGAAATATCTCTCTCTGTCTAACACATGCGAATTCTCATTAGCTTTGTCCTTTTCTAACCTCGTGTTGTTGCCAGCTCACTAATAATAGGATATCAATAATTATTTATAATAATTTGAAGATTTTAACACACTGTCTTATGCAGTATATTTTCTCTGTCAGATTATGCCATTTTTATAGTCGGTTTGTGTTTCTGTGGGCCCAAATTTTTCGAAAATGTTTGTTTTTGGGGTAAAAATTGGATATTTGCTAGCTATTTTTATATTCATCATGTGATAATTATAAAGCTTACTGCTAAAATAATACAATTTTTTTCTCAGTTAGAGAAGACTACGGTGCTCCTACCTGCGAAGTTTGATTTCTCCGTATTGGATCAGAAAATTGTTATACCTTCTTATATTAAACAATTTCGGAAATATATATATATATGCATTAAAAATGTAGGCAGTGAGAAACTTTTTGTAATTGGATTTACATCGGAGGACAAAGCGAGAGAAATGAAAAGGAAGGTTGAAGGCAATTTCTAAAAAATTCGCAATCCCCTAACTTCTTGCATTCGTCGTATGTTTCAAATAAACAAAAGTTATTCATCTGTTCAAAGTGGTGCCAGAACGAAGCCAAAGCAGGTACCACTCTCTTAGCAGAGAGAAGGCAATGTGATGCACTAAAAGTGAATAGTTTGCAAAAACAGTTCGTGTGAGTATGCTTTCAGCGTGTGCAAGATTGTGAAGTGTTACGTGAAGCTATTTAAAAATTTTTTAAATACTTATAATTATGGAAGGGGAAGCTAAGTAGAGACAACATATTGGTAAACTAAGAAGTAAGGACCGTAAGTTAGTATTGGATGCCTTATGTTACTTTTCAAGTAAAATGTGTATCGCAAGGCAGAGAAAGAAACAGCTAAGGATATCGGATGTTCAGAGACATTAATATCTAGAATAAAAAAGGAACGAATGAAAGGTCCCTTAAGAAACCCATTCATATATATTTTTGTCAGTAAAATTGGATTTTTTGTTGTAATTTACATCCTCCAAAGTTAAGTCATATCGGACGATGAATGGAATGGGTGAAATGATGCTCAAATAAACCCGGGGTGTAAACAGAATGCTTTTCAAATTATCATCTGGAAAAATAATAGCATCCTTCTTTTTCATTCCAATCCAGTGATTTGCTTTTATTCCAAATCTTTCTTCGTGTAAAATTTAGTACCCATTTTTGTTGCCTATTTCTTAAACATAATTCAAGTAAGCTCGTGTCAGCAAACTGCATATATATGCGAAGCTGCATGCTCATTTTACATAATTTGTTCTAAATGGCCGTAACATTTCCACAAATACCTACTAACATTTCTGCCTACCAGTGCGTAAACGAAGCTTGATGATAAGATTAGTTCAAAATGGGAAAGGAGAGAATGTGTGATAAAGAAAGAAATGGGAATGAACGCTAGAGAGGGAGATTAAAAACCCGAGAAAGATTTGTAGGGGAGGAGGTAATTGGAAGAAGCTGTGGAAAGATTACTCTATGAAAACGACCCAAATTAAATAATGGGTTCCGGGAAAGGAGGAAATGATAATGGCTTTTGTTATGTGACTGCTGGAAGGAGATATATTAAATTGTCAGTTGTTGTCACGGGATGTTTGTTGCTGCTGCTTGATTGTCGTTTAGATATCCTTTCTAACTAAGTCTGCTCTGTTCCTAAATTTACCACTAACTGTTCGAGGAATTTGTTCATACATAAAAGAATAATTTCATATAAGTTAATATTCTTGATGCTATTAACAATGGTTGTAATAAAAACAATAACGTAATATAAATTAGTAGATAATTTGTATATTTTGGAATTAGTTTACTTACGACAGCGTTGTCCTATTAATTCCGTATTAGATTATTTTACAACTAGTAGTGTTTTAATATTTAGGAGCATTTTATGTATTGCTTATCTCTTTTTTTCCAACAACTAAAACCTTCACGCTGTAAAATCAATTGGTAGCTAAGAGGAAGTAGAAGCAGGGGCCTATAATAGTGCACTTTTTGGTCATAGTCAGCTCACGGTGACCCTTAAAGGTAAGTCTTAAGAAGAAGGAAGACCTTAAGGTTGGCTAGAACCTGACCACCTGTGCACTTTCAAAGATTTGGATATCCATGTTAATACTCAGGTCTTGGGTCCTTGACGAGTTGACGATGATGATGATGATGATGATGATGATATATAAGGGCGCTCAACTACGGCGGTCATCAGCGCCCTTAAAAAACTAGTCATGGCAAAAGCCAGATATAAAACTTTCTAAAAACTATACAAGTGTAACAAAACCTAATAAAAATACACGTACATAAAAAACATCAATCAAAACCTACTAAAAATTTCGTTCACTAAATCATAAACTGTAAACTAGACAAGAATCTAAAAACCTTCTCCACCGGTCTCCACGCACGGCCTACACGTGGGTGGGCCTGCTGACCATCTCCCTCAACCACGAAGAGAAGTCCACACGAGGGAGACTGTTGGCTCGGGACCCCGGGTGCGCCAAACCCGTACCTACCGAAGTAGGCCCCTGGGGGGTGGGTCCTTGACGGTCCACTTTCCAGTGCTAGGGAGAAATCTTTCCACCGTGCTTTTTTCCACCGTTCCGCCGTGGCGTATTAGCTGACGTCGTCTAGTCATGCAACTCTGAAGCGTACTTATTGAAGGAGATGAAGGAATACTACGGTGGACATGAAATTACTGTTACAAGGGAAACGACCTCAGTATTTGCCTAATGTTCCTTAGATATCACAGGAAAACCGGATAAAGAGTAAGATGAATATCGAAAATATACCTCGAGCATGATAATCATACATTACTGCGTAAGTCTCTGCTTCCTTTTGGTAAAGTAATTACTACGAAACTGTAGTAAGTGAGGGATCATGAACAAATTTGCAACTGAAGGGAAAATTTATTAGTCTATCAGTTACCCACTACATCGTGAGGCAACTGCTCTTCCATAGGTCTCGCTTTGAAGATTGAGAATACGTGGAAAAGAAAATCGACTTCAGAACTCCAAGTTTGATGTCGCAAGTTGGGTACTGAATTTTTAAGATTGACCCCACGTTGTGGCTATATACTTTGAGCGGTCGCTTAATTTCGCCATTCCATAATCATATGTGTACAAGGATAAGAGCCGTGAAGAAAGAGAACGTGAATTCAAACTCAGATCGTAGATGTCGCATTGTAGTAAGATAAGGCGTTAGGCCTATCCGGAAAATACTGCAAGACAATCTTCAGTAGCCGTACCACTTTCAACGAGTGCAAGGATTGAATGTGGCAGATGTACAATCTACAGTCTCATGTTACAGTACTGTGCTATGTTCAGCAGTTTGCTAGCTTGCACCTTGTTTACTAGTGAAGGTCGGTTTACTTGGCAATGGTATCTTCAAGTTCCATAATATACAAGCACGCAGCCCTTGAAGACCTCCAGAAAGTATTACTCGACAATGCGTTGAGGAGTATTGACCTTCAGGTTACCAGCGCTGTGATCGTATTTTATTGTGTCTTAGCTAAACGAGTAAAAGAGTAAAATATTAGTAAGTTGATGTACAGTAAGTTACGAAACACAAATAGAGCAATTGGAAGCAGCGTGTGTCTATATGATATGTTTTCTCGCGCCTGCCGATGTGTGACACAGTGCTGTCCAGAAGACATGATTACCTTTTAGCAGACTATACATAAGCTGGACTCACCGTGTATGTGAGTTAAGCTGAGGTAAACAACTCTGTGTTGCGAATTTTTCCCGATACGCTTTCTCGCTTTGCTATGTAGTAGATATAATAAATATCAGCAGAAGTTCTGCCTGGAGGGTGAATCAGTACATTCCTAGTGAGGAGGGAAGAAGTACCGTTAGGCATAAGGGTAATTCTTAGTGAAACAGAACTAAGCAAAGTCAGGTAGGGAAGGGTTGGTCATTACCATCATGAGTGAACGGGTAGTGCTAACTGGAAAACCGGTAGACGAGTCAGTGCTCTACTTGGGACACTCATGTTCTGTATATCGACGGAAACATTGATGTTAGAAAGGTTATGTAAAACTAAGCAATGTGTGTAGACAAACGTGCGTGTGTGTGAAAGTCCAAGGAAGAAGAGAAAGCGGTATCGAATATAGGAGAGGGAAAACGAAGGACTCTGGTGTGTACCACTCCTGAGATAAGAGTCCATGCAAAGATCGTGAGCTAGTTACGAACCCTCAACCACCTCCTACTAAAGTCCGTAAAACTATCTCCTCTTATTCCTTTCCATCCAGCGTACCCTCTCAAGTGGAACTGTTTATGATCTTCCCATTGGTCCCACCGTAACAGAGAGTCGGTTCTAAGTGCGCGGGCAATGCGGACCCCAAGCACTGGTGGTACTTCTGACATTACCAGAAGTTCATCGGGGCAGAACATTCAAACCGTTCCCGAATGGAAGTTGTTCGGCTTGGGTTGGACTTGATGTGGTAGTGGTTCGGGACACCCATTGGTTTTGGGTACGTATGGCTGGCCTGGCCAACAAGATTTTGCCTAATGAAAGTGTAGATCATGTGAAAGTCATGTGTTAGATCACCAGCGGCAGCAACGAGGTTGCTCCGCAGTCGTCCTCTGCGGGGATTCAAGAGTGCAAGTGGTGTATTCAGTTCCATCCTGTAATGGGGGGGGGGGCTTCGTAAAATGTATGAGGTATTGTCCTACTGGAAACACCCACTGAGACACCGTTTCTCCCTGGATATGGTTTTAATCCCATTGGTCCTTGTTTCTGTTGTGTGCTCCTGAGTACAGAAACGTATCTACAGTTTCCCATAAATGAATTGCATCATAGCCCTGGACGTCATCCCACGAATGTTATTTTAACACAATGGTGAGACAGCTCAATTCACTTCAATACTACGTAATTTGTTCAATGACAAATCTCCGCTTTCATGTACTTTTGCAGGAAATTCATTGCACTGGTTACACTGTTTCCCGTCTTCAATTCAGTGAATATACTTCTTTACAGGATTTAACCAAATACGTAATGCCCGAGATGATTGTAACACTGTAACCGATTGTGGGCGACGTAGATATAATGCATTGAAGCAATAAGCTAATTCTAGCACTATTCTAATCTTCAGTTATCTTCAATCTTCGTGTAACACAGTAACAAATAAATGAACTTGAGGCCGCGCCGTGGCCGAGCGATTAGACAGCTTGGCTCTCACCAGACGTCCGCAAAGTGCATAACAAAGCGCTGGAGCGGGTTATCTCTGGTTTTCTCTCGCCATCATTCCACCATTTGCTCCACTATCATCTTTCCTTTCATCTACTGCATCCTCATTCCGTTCATCTACTTCCCTCACTCTCATTCCGGGGACCTGGCTGATCGCCCATTTCTGGGAATTCTCTCTCTGATTCATTGTTGTGGTTCCCTCACCCGAAGCCTAGAACGGGGTAGGGGACCGTAAACGAATAGGACTGTGTCCTATACCTAGGGAAGAAGAAGAAAGGAAATTATAGGCCATGTTCATTTGGTATTGCTTTGATATTGAAGTCTTTGAAGCCCTGTACTTGATAATTAGTTAAAACTGTTTCCCTGACAGTTTGTATGGATGCACCGCAGTACCTAGGTGTTTGCTTTTATGCTCCCCAGGACAGTCAACTTAAGCTATCAGTGTCCATTAATGTTAAATATCCAAAGCTTTCAACTTGAAACTCTAGAATTTATGTGGTGTGCTGCCCTTTTTTTTTTTTTTTTTTTAATCATCTTCGTATTCATTCGAAATTATTAGTTGTCACTTTGAAGGGCAACTCCTGATTTTTAAAGGAGGGTTAAATATTCATATTGCATGAGTATTTTTTCTGGATTTGCCTGGATTGTTATCACAAATGTTTATCCTCTGCTTACACTCCACGTTTTATCTTTTAAATAAAAACAAAATCGTTAGGTATTTTGGGAATTACTGATGACTTTCCCGATTGCACTTCCCACAGCATGCAGAGAACGCACAACAAACAGAAACAAAATACAACGGATTAAAGTAAATATTTTAAAAGGACTGAGTGAATAATTCCTACAGTCAAGGTGTAATGTTTACGACAACAGGGGAATCGGTGGCAATTCCGTGACGACCGAAGCGTACTCCGTTAGAGAGAGTGGGAACTAGACCAAATGGAAAGGCGAGGAACAAGGAGGAAATGGTTTTAAGCGTGAAAACGGGACTGGAAAAAAAAGATAAAGTGGTCGGAATGAAAAGAGGCGAAATTAACAATGTGCCAACTGAAGCGCAAAGAATAGAGAGGACTGAAAAAAAAGGAGATACAAAGAGAAAAAGACTTGGAAAGCACAAGAAGTAGAAAAATGTATTCACTCAACAATAATGATGATTATATGGAGTAGTGTTGTCGTTCCTTCTCAACAATGGCGAGTGAGTGCGGTAACAATGGAGGAAATAGCTTTGCCGCGCGCGGAAAGCATAATATCATCCCCAGAATTGCAGCTCATTTTTATAATAAACGAAATCTCCTTTGCTCTAAATGTTATGGAAATAACAAGGGAGTTGTGTAACTGTTCGCTAATGGAGTTTGTTTTCCGTGGTCCAGTTACCTAATTATTTATTCTTTTGTTTTTGTGATCCAGATAACGCTGATGATTATTAGCTGGTCATTATTTATATGGAGTTGTTCCAAGAACGAAGATCTGGGTAAGTTAAACATGGACTTGTTGATTAGCTGGAAATTTCCAGCAAAGAAAGTTAATTGACATTGGAACGTTTACAGTTTATTGAATAATACTGCCCATCACTTATATTTACATAATACTAGCATTTCCTGTATCTGCGTTAGTAAAAGAAAGGGTAAAGATTTAGTATTTAAAGTGGTTATTAAAAAGTAAGGTAGTAGTGTACAAAGTGCCAATTGTGAAATGTAACTTTGCGGGTTCGTGAAATTAAAAGTTCAATTGCACAAACTCAAAATGTTCCTTATTTTCACCGAATTACAGTTGGAGCACTTGCCGATTACACAGAATTACGCAATGCACACAATTACAATTCGTCAGTTCGTCTGTCACAGGTTCACTGCACGCTGACAATCGCGTACAACTCCTCTAATACACGTACACCGTCTTCCAGTCCGTTTGCTCACTTGGCGCTCCTCACAGCTGCTCGCTAAGAACTGAACTCTTCTCCGGCCCGGCGCGTAGCTTATATAAGACCAACTGACCTATCTAGAAGGTTACGGGTTAGATGAAATACATATCTTGGATGTTCTAGAAATCTGGGGGAGGAGAAAGAGACGGCACAGTGGCCTGCCATCCCTTCAGTTGGCGCTACAAGATAAATGGGTAGGCGTGGCCGAATACTTCCCGGCCTTCACTCAGCCGTCAGTTGGCCGTGCCTGGGTGAAAATATGTGATATTTTAAGAAGAATATTTTGTTCATGCTAACGATAATTATTGCTAATGTTCATACTCAATAGCTCTCTCACATTCCAGTTGAAAATCTAAGGCTTCCGGTGAGCGTTGCGGACACAAATTCAGTTACCATTTACAGTATTAATCGCTTCTCTAGTAACTTCTTTAAAAAATCGATAGAGTAAAAATCGCATGTGTCAAAAGTACGAGGGCTGTTCAATAAAGATCACAATTTTTATGTGACAACGTACCTTTACTCATCCTCATAATTTTGATATTCCTTCTCAAAGTAGTCTCCCCTGAATGTGATGCACTTGTCCCAGCGTTTCTGTCAGTCTTCAAAGACATGCTGGAAACTATTTTTGAGAGATCCTTCAAAATCGCCTCCGCAGCCTTCACCACTGCTTCTAAAGATGGATAATGCCTTCTTCAAGTTAGAGAATAGAAAAAGGTGACATGGGGCTCAATTCGGACTAAAGGGATGGTGAGGGATGCACATCACGTTGATTTTTGCAACATATTCAGCAACAACATTGGCAATATGCAGCCGCGCTTTATCGTGGTACAACATGCTGCCTGCTTCGTAGAAATGTGGTCTTTTGCGCCTGATATGGACTAGCAATGTTTTCAGGATATCCCTGTAGTATTGTCCAGTTAGTACAACATGCTGATAAATCATTTCATGAATACCAAAGAATGAGGTGACAATAATTTTCCCAGCAGAAGCAACCATTTTTGTTTTTGGGGTATTGTTGATGTAGGAGATTTCTACACTGAGCTTTGCTGTTTGCTCTCAGGATTAAAATGATGTAGCCAAGATTAATCAACAGTGATTACGTTTGAAAGAAACTCCGGATCTCCCTCTAACATCAACTTTAACTGCATGTTACCTCCATTGCAGTGGTAGGCGATACTGAACATGTCTGAACTTGCCTGTTTCTCACAGGCGGGAACCAGCAGTACCAACAATGAAACTACTACGGCGTGTTTGTTTCACATTAAGCTAAAACATATAATAAGATTAAAGTTTTGTGCGAGAAACTATGATCGTAAAAAGATTATGAACATTCTTTATTGAACAGCCCCAGTAGGTAACTAGCAAAACAAACTGAAAATGATAATAGATCATTTCCAAAACATGCGTTGTGAAACGTTTTTTCGAATTAAAGAGCAGAATAATTAACAAGTTACAATATATAACATATATGAGGGGGTGTCATAAAGTTTGAATTATCACCCTTTAAAAATACGATAGAGAGTTTGTGTTGATATGTGCTTGTTAGTTCTTCTCTGCGTAGTCACTATGCATATTTACACATTTTCCCCAGCATTTCTTGACCTTCCGAATACCTTTATTGTAGTAGTCTAGAGAATTCGCTTTAAACCACTCTTCCACTTCATTAATGACGTCATTTCTGTTGTCAAGTCAGCGACCACGCAACGGATTCTTCATTTCCGGGAACAAGAAAATGTCACCTGTTGCGAGATTGGGCAAATAAGGCGGATGCTGTAAGGTCTTAAAAGCCACATTCTCTTGTTTTGTCAACTGCAACTTGAGATGAATGAGCTGGTGCATTGTCGGCCAGAAGAGGAACACTTTTGGAGAACGTACCAAGTCGTTTCTTAATCAGAGCTGCTCGTAACTTGTCCAGAAGATTGCAGTAGTATCTGCCAGTAATGGTTTGACCCTTGGCAAGATAACGTGTAAGGATGACACCAAGACAGTCCCAGAAAACTGAAAGCATGGTATTCCCAGCTGACTTTAGCATCTTTGTCTTTTTGGGAAGGGGTAATCGGCATGTTTCCATTCCATGCTCATGGTTTTGTCTCTGGATCATAATGATAGACCCAGGATTCATCCATTGTTACCAGACGATCAGAAAAGCCATCTTCATACTGTTCCAACAGCATCAACCTCTGTCTAGAAAGGTTAACCCGTGTTTCCTTTTGGAAGGAGGTTAGCAAACGTGGAACCCGCCATGCAGACACCTTAGACATGTGCAGTTCGTCATGAATAACTTTCCACACACTACCATAGCTTAGACGTGTCTCATTCATGATCATTTGGATGGTTGCTCGTCTGTCTTCCAGTGTTAAACACTCCACTTTCTTCACTGTGACAGTATGGTCTGTCACAGACGGTCTATCAGCTCTTGGCTCATCTGTCAGGGACACGTGACCAGTTTGAGCATTTATTTTCCACCACGCAGTAGTGTCACACAATGAGCAATCATTTCCATAAACAGCAGTCATCTCAGCATAGATTTACCGGGCGGTTTTGCCGTTTATAATGCAGAAACTTTATCACACTATGAGCCTCAAATTTCTCCATCTTAGACCTGTCACTTCTGGCACTCGCTGTAAAAGAAATGACTCAAGTCACTGAAACTACCAACATAATGTCCCGAGGAATCAATGATGGTACTGAAAAAATGTTATCACTGTAGCATAAAAACTACCGGGTGGTAATTAAAACTTAACTATACCCCTTCGTACAATAGAATATATGTACATACATCACCACCTTTCATGTGCATCTCTAATTACAGTACAGGTCTGTGATGCCTGATTCCCTAAAGTTGAGTCTTTCGGGTTCTAGTCCTCCCTGTCATGCTTTAGGTGTGCGAGATTTGGGACATGGCCGCAGGCTGTAACCTGCTTTTCAGTTCAACGTGTACAGAATATGTGCCTTCGAGTTATCTATTCAGTATACAGAGGATTTCCTCGTGAGGTTTCTCCAAGAGGGCACATCTCTCCATTATGTGAAAGATGAAATTAGGCGCCGGGCCACAAAATTCCTCGAGAAATTACCAGAACATCAGAGCGCCCTGGTTAGATCCCTTGGGAACTACATTTCTAGAGAACGCCGCTTCAATCCGTACCGGCTACCCCGCATGTCTTGTGGGCCATACGAGTAACACTAACGCCACACATCAGCCTTAAGAAAATTTACTCACCCAAGTTCATTGTGTGAACTCTCAAAATTATAATTTTCCTTTTCGAACATATACCATATTTCTCTAGCGTTTCACGAGGACCGCTGCACTCGATTCCACAGCTATTGAGGAGCTATTCAGCTAAGGTCTATCCTGGGCAGGTACACGTATAAACCGTCCTAGGGCTGTTCTTCAGCCTGCCAACTTGCGGCTGGACTGGGTGCGATAGGTAATGAGGCGAATGAAAATTGGCTTATGCCAAGAACATTAATTTGAAACGGGTTGTTTTAATTACATGTATATGTTTTGTGCTGAACATTTTTCATCTGTGCATTAACGTCGTTTACAAGAGCACACCAGTACTTCCAAATAAAATATTGTTCATAGGTATATATAGAAAGTTCACGACGTACATTTTATCATGGTATATATATTATGTTTTAATTGAATTCGCTAAAGAAATGTTAGGACAAATCAAACTCAGTAATATCTTTAATTACAGGTTATTTCGGGAGCGAAATTTTCTTAAAATTTCAATCGCATCTGTGAGAGATCCTGTTGAACTTAGGTCGTTATACATTTATCTTTGTTTTATTAGACTTTTTCTTTAATATATTTTTCTTTGTTAAGTTTTATATTAATAATATATTTTATTTTAAATGATTTAGATATTACGAGGGTTCCCTAATAAGTACTGACCCATATTTAAGTCATTGAAGAGTATATATTCCACAAAATTCATATTTATATACAATGTATATTAATATACTACATGCGTATTAATATTAAAGTATAATATTCTATCTGGTCACTATATTGCTCTGCATAATCGCCTTCAAGACCAACCTGTTATCTTAAGCATGATTTAGTGCTGTTCCAGGGTCAAAGGTTTTTCTGCTAGTGGTACAAGATAGGGAGAAAATAAAGATGAAATAAAAAAGAATCAGAATAGCCAGTATGGGGTATCATCCTAGTACGAGGATTAAGTAGATTATATGAAACGTTTCGGAAAAGTGTAGAGAGAATTAGCGGGGATGGCCAATAGAGAACTGTGAAATGATAGAAACTTTTAAAAAACAATTCCTTAAATTTTTTAATAGTATAAACTTTGATATTTTACAACCAAACATAGGATTAAAGATTTTTTGTTTTATATGAGTAGGTGATATTGGAGGGTACCCACATAATTTCTGTTGCTCTGAAACTCTGGAATGTTTCGACCACGTTTGTGGTCATCTTCAGCAACCATTACTGCACTTACTGACGGTAGAATTATCTTCCTCCTTTCCAAGAGGCTTGTAGCCCCACCCATCAATAATCTTCAGATGTCCCATATCAACTTTTGAAACTGGAAGGTTCACGGCCAAAGGGATGATCTCGTTTGACCTGGACAACAGGAAACTCTCTGTGGTGTGCTCAGGTAGAAGTTCCTTCAACTCTTTTGAGGAAGACCTTGAGCTGCTAGAGGTCTGTTGAGGTCTGTCTGTATGTCTGTCTGTAGCTTTTTGACAGTAGTTGTTCTTACAATAACAACCACAGAGCCCTTTAATTGTAGCATTCTAATATACTGCGACGACGGGAAGAAAGCACAGCATTCCTGCCTATAAATTGAAATGTTTGGCTCTTATTATTACTAGAATTTTATCATTAGTTATTCTGTCAAGTTCCTTTAACCTATGAATGTATAAATATGTGTATTTTCCTTCCCTATTGTTCCACTGTAATTAAAAGTGAAGGACTAATGAGATGAACTGAGTGAGTCAAATAATGAACAAGTTTCAGCCTGTATACTTCAGGAACCACGTATCGCAGGAATGCACTCTCCCTAAGACATGAGCCCCTCCCGAAGTAGGCAAACCAACATACTACTCAGCATCTCTCTAAGCCAACCAGAACAAAGCAAGACGCGGATGACAAAAGCAAATAGCTATTTGACGTGTATGTCCTGTTCTTCAAACCGGCAATACATACTGGGACTGTGGAAGGACAGCTATCGAATCACTACATCGAAAATGAAATTGTAGAACCGCTGCTAATATAGGAATAAGGCTCCAGTAATAGAACATACAAACATTTACTTCTGTTTCATTTGGTATATGATATTTGGCCTTGGAATAATCAAGAGTGTATACACATGTTTTTACTACCGAAATGGGTAAATCTCGAACGGGAGGTCCTCGGTTCAAATTTATAGAAGATGCACCTGAATGCATTACTGCACAGTCCCTCCAAACTCAAGTTTTAGCCTTGTTTAAAGTATTCATAAATGGAAAGTGCCTTGAGATACCCCAATTTAAAATTGGAACGTTTTTTTTTCCAAAAGTTTCCTTTCCGATTAAGGTTTCATTTCATTTATCCCCATTATCCATAATCTTATGCCATATAATTAACTCCTATGATAATCAGTACTGAAAACTGTTTTAAAATAAATAATTACTTATGTTAACAAAGGGAATAAGGTTTATTTTTCCGGTTACAATTTGGAAAGAGGCATTGATCAACATTCATACACGTACTCATATACAAAGAAAAGCAAGCAGTTCATTATTTAAATGTTAAAAGTGTATATTCCGACAACAAAAGTAATAAAGACGAGTGAGCAATTGATAATTAACATGCATTTAATAAATATTCATTACCTCGATTAAGCCAACACAATTTACCAATCCGCAAACACGCAGTTTAAAACCAATTATTTTTGGTGTGTTTACATTTAATTCCAACATTTCGATTAACTGTTGTATCATTATCATGTACCACAAATTGCAGGTTTCAGGTATTTGGAATACTTTCGTTTATATTTTAAAGTAATATTAGCTACTATGCCATATTGTTCCCTCGTGTGCTTTAAATACTTTTTCACTATGTTAATTATTTACATATCCGCTCGAAAGTTTCTCTAAAATAGAAAACTCCTGACAGGAAATCATAAAGAAATGTTGCATAAAAAAAAATAATTTATGTTACAGCCTCCCTTTGGTTCAAGGACTGTTTTCGACTCTCTATGCATCATTTGTTTCATTTATACCTCACGCATCTTTAAATGCACCATGCTTCCAGACTCTGGGGAAGATGGGTCTTCTCCATCTTGATTGAGAAAAATCTTCACCTTCAGCCAGGAATCGAATCGAGGACCTCTCGCACGGTAGGCAGATGCTCCACCGACTGAGTTATGTGGCTCACCCTCAGGGCGTCTCTGCATGTAGCATTTCCTCTTAATTTTGCTCTATATGTATTGCAAATGACTACATTGCAGTTTGACGTTACATACTGGCTTTGTTTCAGACATCGTTATTCAATTATTATCCCAAAGTAGTTCAGTGGGATATCACTCTAGATTTGGAAGAGGCCAAGCTATACATTTTAAATCTTAGCTTTCTTCCATTGAGCTTGCGAGGGCTTTGCCACGCATTTGAGAAGTCGTGGGTTCAATTCACATGTTTGAACATGGAAAGTATTCGTGAGTATTTTCAGGTTCCCCTGGGTCACTAGGTGAATTTTGGGAAGGAAATTGCATACCTCGAAATTTCAGTCGTACCAATTCACCCTTTTCTTATTTTATTTCAGCTCTCATTCTGGTGTCCTACTTCAGGTTTCCACTTGTGGACGGAGTTTTGACGTAAATATTTATAACAGGTGTGTTTGTTCCTATATGTCATTGTTTTCTGGAACGGAGAAGGTCTCAGGATATCAGTGTTCTTATAAAGGTCCACAAATCTTAATAATTATTCCAAACCTAAATATTTTGAAAACTAAAAGTACCACAGTGAATTACATCGATGTTCATTTGTATTTATACATAAAATAACATTAGGTGACTTTGATTGTTACTATATTAAGACGGCTGATCCACAAAGACTGAGATTGTTTTTTTTCCTCCTGTAGCTTCTATGATATTTTCGTATCTGTAACATAAATATTTGAAAAGAATGGATTTTTATGTATGTCGGTAGGCGGCAGCATTCTCGTATTGGTAGGTTGGTAATAATGCTCTATTTTGTAGACTCTACGTGCATTTCGCATACCAGTCAGTGGAGGTGATGCGAGAGGAGCAGTAATGCGCAATTAAATTCTGTTTTCGTTTAAACATACAGCTACCGAAACTTATAGCTAAGAAGCCGGCACAGTGAAGAAATCGCCAGGTTCTCAAACACCAAAAAAGCCAAAAGTTGTTCCATCTGCAGGGAAAGGGATGATTTACCAGCATGCGATTTCCCCTCACACTACTGTTACAGCAGCATACTATACATCAATATTGGCAACAGTGAGGAAGAACATTGCAAAGAAACGACCAGAGGTTTCTCGGACTGGTTGCCAACTTCATCATGACAATGCACGGCCTCACGTCGCAAATCAAGTCATGCAGTTTCTGGCTCGATTCAACATTACCTGTGTATGACATCACCTTATAGCCCCGAATCTTGCACCCTGTGACTATTGTTTATTCCCTTCACTAAAGGCAAGGCTTAGGGGTATTAGATTTGAGCACTCTGAAGCAATGCTCAAGAAAAGTGAGGTAATTCTCAAAGACCTGATAAAGAATTGTCTGCAGCACATGTTCAAGCACTGGCATAGATGCTATAAAACATGCATTTAAGTAGGAGGGGATTACTTTGAAAAATATCATGAAAACCTTAAATTGCAGTAACAAACATCTGTGGAAAAAAAATCAGTCTGTTCTTGTTGATCAGCTCTCGTACTTGTTAACTAGGAAAACCAAGAAGATAAAATATCTTTGTTCGTAGGCATAATTTGATTATGATGTGTTCACGTTCTACCTGATTTATGTACAGTATAAAAGCATATATTGAAGAACTTAAATGCAGCCCCTTATTCTGTAAACATACCACTATTTGTCACAATAGAAGTTAATACGCCGTTCTGCTGTTAAATGGGAAAATTTACATATTTATAAAATTAAAACCATTACTATACATTCAATTGAGGAACCTTGAAGTCCTTTGAAGGGAGGTCATCAATACCTGCTGAACATAAACAGATATCGCTGCCGAAATGTATGATACATATAGCTATGATATGACAGATAAAGCGACTAATCTCTCTTTCATATAACCTTGCCCTGACATGTACCACTCCGCGTGCAACTACCTTTCACCTCATCCTAATTGGTTAACGCTTTCGCGCCATAGGCGGTGCCTTTCCGTCACACTTAGAACTGCGATAAACGTCATAATAATTGCCCGGAAGATAGACAAAATCATACAAATAAGAATATGATGGCATGCAAAAGTAATGAAGTTTATAATGAAACTGAGCAAGGTGAAACTGAATGAATGAGCAGTGAAAGTGAAACAAGTTTATAATGAAAGGCCTTCGGCATGTTCCACTGGGATTTTTTAAACCCGCACACATACCTTGAAAAAATGCTTGTCTTTCAGTCTTAAATGTCGTGTCACGCCATACTTGTTGTGTGTCCTTCATTCACCAAAGTCTCGTCAAAGTAGTATAATTTGCGATTTGTATATAGGCACAGTCTGATTGTCCTTAAATAACGTCTTCGCCACACAGCAATATCACCCCTGGAGTGGTAAGTTTTCCTGTTATCTCAATTTCATGTCTCGATATTCCTACGCATCTAACACTCACATCTGTATGTTCAGAGCACAGCTGTTCGACTTCTCTCACTGATAAAGACGGATTCTTCTCTGTGAGTGCATTAAACACATGCAGCACAATTCTTTTTTCGCCACTTTGTAAAGGATTTCCCTTGCGATGCTTCAGCAAAAAACTGGCGGTAGACTGTGCCATTATACATATAAGTACATGCGCAATAAACTATTAATAAAATAATTTAGCTCTCGCACTCGGCACAACACACCTTCGAATGGCAATATATGACTAATCCAGTTCAAGACAAGGTCAGTGATAAAAGTCATATAAACAAATATGTCATCACTACCGCTAAATCACGTGCTGTCGTGCCATGTGCTTGAGAGCAAAAGAAACCTCCTCTTCACTTCGTTTAAGAATTAACATGCATTTCAGGTAAATCAACTCTGTTGCGTAATATGTTTAGTTAAAACGGTTACGAAAATATAAATTTGACAATTCTCTTCCAACATATAAAGATATATCACTACGTTAAATAACGAACAAATTTTTACCGCACAGCAGCCTATACTACAATAGCAGCCACTGAGAGGTGAAACGGTCACGTTATGTGTAACAAGGATTAAAAGGATCAGATCCTTACATATAAGATTGGGTTTTGGATTATGCTATGCATATTTACAAAAGCTTTATGAATTGACTGCTGAAAATATAACTATTAAGTCTTGAACTATGCAATGCAGGACTCGTGAATCAGTTTGTACAAAAGAGTGCAAGTTCTTTGGATGATACAAGGATTCTTAAATATCAAGTTATGCTTAAACATATAGGCAAGGAAGTTGTTGAACATTAGTATGAGATGCAGGAGGGCAGAGCCGGAAACGATGGTTCATCTGTTGTATGGCTGCAACCCACTTGGATATGGAAATGTTAAAGCCGTCTTTCGAACCGCGGGAGAATTAACGTATACCCGCACTACTACTTGGGCCTCACTTCAAAAACTTGATTTGTCGTGTGGAGAACGGAGTAGTGCTAGCGTGAAGGTTGGCTGGCTCTCTTTAAAAATAAGCTTAGAGGAGTGAAAGAACTTGCAAATTGAGTAACCGGCTCTCGTTCATCTCGTTGAGTGAGTTTGGCTCACTTCCGCATTGGTCACTACAATTTTGCACACAGTTATGTTTCTAAGATGTACCCTGGCCCTGTTTTCCCTGCCTGTAACAAAGCTCTCTCGGTCGGTCATGTGTTACTGGGGTATGTTTCCCTAGCACGTTTTCGGGAATCCCTGCAACTGGACTAAAATAACCAAGCGGCCTAAGGCTGATCTTTTATTCAAATTAAACCTCGTCTGATGGATTTACAATGTACGTACAAAATTTGATGCTTTTTCTGTTCTTAATAAATTGCTCGGTTATTCTGCTCTTCATAATCGTTATTCGTTAATATTGTTTCTTTGTCGTATCTTCTTTGTCACTGACGTTTGCCATGGTTGATTATTACTATCAATTAGTTTTATAAGGACACTTGTGTCAAAGTAGTTGGGTGTCCTTGATTATAAACATCATCATGATCATATCATTACCCGCCTCGATAGCGTAGATGGTAGCGTGTCTGCCTCACGTTTAAGAGGTCCCGAGTTCGGATCTCGGTTAGGGTAAGTTACCTGGATAAGGTTTTTCCAGGGTTTTCCCCTTATCTTAAAAGACGAATTTCAGGTAACACTAGGCTCCAAGGACTCCGGAGTCATTTGAACATCATTTCACCCATTTCATCGTCCGATATGACCTAACGTTGGAGGACGTAAATTACACACTCAAAAAATCATCACTATCATCATAGTCGCCGTGCCTAGTTGTGGCTAATAGCTCTTCTCCAGAACAATAGTGTACTGGCCACTGTCTTAATGCTTCCAAAGTTTCCTTTTGGGCAGCTGAAACATCTTACTCTTCTAGAGCGTTCTCTTTGTCTTTCGGGGCCATAAATGGAGCTGGCAAACGATTCGTGGAGCTGAAAATGGAGCTGAGTTCTAAGAGAAACGTTTTTCACTAGACAGTGAGGGTTTAATTGAGTTTTGCGAATAGCGGCCAGTGCAGATAAGTTGTGAGTTGAGACTCAAAAAAGTAAATCATTATATTCAACAGAACAGTTGTGTTTTCTTCTCTATGTGCAACATGGTCTCAGTGTAACTTTTGCGTTTTATTAAACACCTAAGTGATAGGTTGTGTTTATCAGCAATCATTGTTCACTTGTTATCGTATTAAACATATCAAACAAGGGTTAATGCGATTACAAGGTCTCGGTAATGAAGCTGGCCTCCTTGATAGAGGGTGCAGGAATTCTTAGTCGGAAGAAAATAAAAATATATCCATGGATTGGCAAAGCCAAAGTGCTTGAGTCTACCAAAACCTAAACAGTATTTGATCCTTACTCGGTATATCAAGAAAGAGGAGAATCTTAGGGAGAGGTTTGCGACATGCCCCATTTGTATGTAACAGAATGAAGCTTCAGTTAAGTTCCAA
Source organism: Mantis religiosa (assembly GCA_030765055.1). Lineage (NCBI taxonomy): Eukaryota > Metazoa > Arthropoda > Insecta > Mantodea > Mantidae > Mantis > Mantis religiosa. The sequence continues at coordinate 52,516,585 of CM060953.1, forward strand.
CATTGACTACCTGTGGTACAAATCCCTCCAGATGGGAAGACAGATGAGAGCGAATTCTGAGCAAGTTAGAGACATTCATATCACATGTTAACGTTATGAATTTCAACGTGACAAGGAAAGGCAGTTTGTTGGGAGCTAATTGATCGAAAGTACCCGAGAGATGGCAGCATACTCCACCCTTTTTAATGAGCATCTCGTCCGTTCCATTCATACGTGATAACCATGTTATCATGATGCATGCAACATATGCGTGGTAGGTATCCCTCAGGATTCATTCCTCTAGTGGCCTCACTAAATATAGAAATCAGCCACAGAGTTGGAGAAATGTTTCCCCACTCAGTTTTTATTAAATAAGCACACTGTTGGTTACAGTGTACAGGATGTACCATTTAAAATGTCGTGATATCCATTTTTGTGTCGTATTCAGAGCTTAATTTTTATTAGTGCTTTTACGGCTTACGAGTGTTAATCTGCAGGTGCCCATTTCGCATATTTTCTTGGAAAAATGTCACAAAGTATCACGTGTTGCCATCTCCATTCTCAAATTCCCACTTTACTATTATCACTGCCTACCGTGGGTTCGGGAGTACTTTACCTTATGCTTTAAAAGCATCCTCCAGCTGTTGTAGCCATTCAATTGTAACCGTCCAAAAGTACTTCTAAATGTTCTGATAAACAAGGAAATGTCAATGGGCAATATACGAAAATTCCAAATTGTGCTTGCAAACATTAAATCCCTTACGAAATAAAACTTCAAAAGAAACAATGCTGACACTTTAGGACATTACACTTCCAGTGATCTTTTGAAAATTGGGCCCTGAGAAGATCTGATACAAGACTAATATAAGAAGGATTATATTCCTTTGATATATTGTCTGATATACTTGAAAAGATTTCATGCGGTTTATCAAAACATACAAATGGTATTACTTATTAAGGGTGTGCCGGCCGGCAATGGACGCGCACTTTACACCTAACGCTGATTAAACTGGTATGTTAGTTTGCGCGTACAGCACTTACAGGCGTAAAAGAGGTCCAGGTTACGAGAACGGCAGATAATGAACTGACTCACAGTTGCCCCATTTAACAACACAATCTTTAATTCAATACAGTACAATTTTACAGATAACAGAATGTTCAAAATTTTTGCTCAACAAGAATTTAACGAAGTTACCTTGGAAAACGTTTAAATTTAACTGAAACGTAAGCAAGCAGTCGCGTCAATAAGGCCAGAACTTGATAACACAAACATTTATGGTCCCAGTACTGACAGAATTTAAAAACGCAAACAAAGCTCCCGAAAAGGCGATCAGAAAGACCACTTAGTACATCTCTACAACAACAAGCAGATTCTTTGCTCACCTTCCTTATGTATCAGACGCTTTATTCTTCCAAATGGGACGTCGCCTTGATGCTGCACCAAGACTGAAGGATGGCTTGCCACAGACATTTTATTTCTATAATGTTTATTGATTGTATAATGAAGTTATTTAATTCATACTCACACCAATCAGACCAGTTTGCTTGAGGACTCTAATATGAGTATACCCTGTGTACATTAATCTTATTAGCCCACCTCGGTAGCATAGATGGTAGCGTGTCTGCCTCACGTTCAAGAGGTCCCGAGTTCGAATCTCGGTTAAGGTAAGTTACCTGGATAAGGTTCTTCCGGCGTTTTCCCTTATCCTGATAGACGAATGTCGGGTAACTGTAAGCACCATGGACTCCGGACTCATTTGAGCATCATTTCACACATTTCATTCATCGTCCGATATGACTCAATGTTGAAGGACGTAAATTACAAAAACAAAAATAATATTAATAAATAATAATAATGATGGTGATGGTGATGATGATGATGATGATGATGGTGATCTTATTATGCATATAGCTCCACAATTTGTATAGCACAAACTGTGCTCAGCAATTGAAATAAAAATTCAACAAAAAATTTAAAAAAAGACCACTAAAACAAATTATTAAAGCCAAAAGGCAAGACAGGAGCACTTACCCAAGAACTGAAATCGTCCGACACCAGGCAAAGACTGTCTTCCCGACTCGAAGCAGTACCGTAAGGAAAACATTCGGAAACCCGCAGGGCTCAAAGAGAGAAGCGGTGGGGATCCGAAGCAATGCCACGCGTAAACAGCTTCGAATCGGGAAGTTAAGGAAATGAGTGCCGGAAAAAGTGAACAGCACACGGGCTACGGTGATGATTGTGATAGCAATGACGGTTATAACAACAATATAAAAGTTTGCCAAAAAATTTGTCATGAAATTCACTTGTAAACTTAATTCCTGACTTAAATGATACCAAACGTGAGAGGTTAAGCCAGCTAATTAGACAACCAAATTAGTAATAAATATGAATGCTCTGTAGATTTACACCTTAATAAGTACAATAAAATTAAACTTAGGCAATTTACTTACACAGTGAAACGACTTTCATAGTATCACGTCTTCATACAGGAAAAATGAATTCCAGGTCATGCTTAAATCCCACTGTGCCCACCTCGGTAGTGCAGATGGTAGCATGTCTGATTCACGTTCAAGAGGTCCTGAGTTCGAATCTCGGTCAGGGGGAGTTACTTGGATAAAATATTTTCAGGGATGTTCCCTTATCTTCAAAAACGGATGTCGGGTAACTTTAAACTTCATAGACCCCGGAATCATTTGAGCATCATTTCATGCATCGTCCGATATGACTTAACGTTGGAGGTCGCAAATTGCACAAAAATAATAATAATAACGCTAATAATAACACTAATAATGATGATAAATAAAATATCTCACTGTAATTCATAAAAATAATCAGAAACGTTTGTCCCACATTTATCATATAATTGTTTAAAATAAAATGCATTTAGTAAGCTGTGTATAAGATAGTCCAACACTATAGATGTGTTTTAATTTAATAGTATTGTCTTATTCGCAGTTTCTTACACTATTCCGATATATTTTAAAAGTGCTCCTTATTGGCTGAACAACTACGTGTGTGATATTTGAGCTGAACCAAATTGGTCTTAACAAAATCAATATTATGAGTAGCCTGAGAATATACAACACACGCTTTTTAATATATTGAAATATTTCTCATCGCCACATTCTTAGTGATGAACTTTGAACTACTTAGGCACACCATTTGGAACATTTCAAAATTTTTGCAGAGCTGCTTCTTCTAGACGAAGATTTCCGAGAAAGTCCCCATTCTACTTACTCTATCCCTTTTAGAGAATTTGCTTTTCTCAAAAGTGGCTCTAATATCTTGGTTTAAGGTAACACGTGTTTAAGACATACTTTTGAGAAATGAAATGCGCATCGTAATGGCAATATCCACAGAAGTCGTTTTCTTCTGGAATAAATGTACACAATTTGGAAATTTAAAATGTGGGGGAAAATGTTACTAAACAAATCATGTAGGTTTCGTGGAACACATAATTTATGCCTCGGAACATTTTCTCTTGTGGAGTGAACTTTTAGAGATATTCATTGTTATTTGTTTGGAACTTCTGACACATACAATTCCAAATGGAAAGAAATTCACTTACTATCCCTTGGCCGTGCAAAAAATTGGAATTTCTAATGGAGTATATAGCGACCAGGTTTAAAACAATTAACTTAATACCTTCTATATTCCCAGCTTCCCCTTGCAACTACTAGAGAACTAGCAATAAATTTATCTTTTTTAACATCAAGTATATAGAAGAAGAATTGTTTGTAAGAAAATCTTGTAACAAAGTACAGAATATTTAGCACTATTTTCAGGACATTTCAGGAAATGTCCAGTAAAACTCTATTTTGAGAAAATTCTAGGGTACTGGTAATTTTATTATTCGCTGAGCTTAGAACTTATCGAATGTACATAAAAAGGAATAGGAAATCTGACTTATTTAGCAAGGGAGCGAGTAACTTTATGAAGGGTCTAAGTTTTAGTATCGCAGTATCTGAAATTTCTTTTCTTCAATTTTAAATTTCCTTCTCCATCAGGATATATTTTTCAATTCGGCCATAAATTACCTTTAAACATTTTACAGACACCTAATAATAGTTTGTATTTACCTGAAATAATGTGTAAATTTCCGTGAACATAGAGACAATAATTCACAAAATTAACTACAAATAGAAAGTAGATTAACTATTACGCACCATCGAGCTTAGTTTATTTTGACGCAACTCTGTCTAATGTTTACTCTATTTCCACGTTTGTATACCGTTATATCCAATAGCTACAGAACGCTGCACCTCATTTGCTGCTTTTAATCCAACTCTGTTACACCTGGCATCCTTCGATTGCGTAATGACTACCACAGAGTATTAAATGTAACGCTTCACTAGTACCAGTGGTCACAGATACGTACAAACAGCTCGTTTACCATCACAACTTTGAAGCTTTTGTGACGCGACCATCATGGGCACAACATTTTTTACACATATATAGGGATGTTATCCTAAACTGACACCAGGTAGCGTAAAAAGTTTTCCACTGTGCTATTATTCACTAGCAAGAAACTATGTATAATGACTACAAGACTTTAACACACACAAGCAATTCTTAATGAGTTTCATATTAAAGGAAATAAATATTTATAGAAATGAGCATTTTGCTAATTTTCTAATAGGTGCAAGGCGAAAATGGGAATACAGTAGGCTTTAAGAGACAATAGAGTCTCTCCAGAGGTGTATGCTATGTGCCTTTAAAAGTCCGTTGTCTTTGCATCGCAGGAGGTTTCCGTCTTTTCACGGAGGGGATTCTTGCACTATAACAGGTGGCTTGTTGTGTGTCAAACACCAGGAATATGATGAGAGAAAAGTACACTGTAGTAGGCCAGAACCAATCACAGGAGGCACTGCATGCACGATAGGTCCCTAACAAATGTAGGCAGCTTCTTCAGCCCTGAGAAGCTTCAGGTCACCATAGAGATGCAGTTCAATTTGAGCAAGTAGACTGGCTAACTACAACTCTTCCCCACACCGTATTTCCAGGGTACATACTCCACCTCAGCATCTTCCTGACACTTGCTAACTTGAAAGATTAGATTGGGAGAAATTACAATGCTTGATCCATATAAACCTGAACCATTTTAATAGGCCATAACTTTGGAACCAATAATAGGATCCAAGTGCAACTTTGGGAGAGTGTAATACACAGAAGGGAGATTACATGACAGAAATTACATTACATTACTCGACCACCAAAACTAGGAAAGGGAAACCTGTAATACAGCAAGCGTTAGATAAGCCTACCGCTACAGCCCGCATTCCGTTTACTGGCAATCCATCCGGCAGAATCGGCAGAATTCTCGCCAAATACATCAGGACCATCCACAAGCCACCTCCGAAGATTAAACATCTGTTGAGACCAGTGAAAGACAAACTGGACTTCCAAGTTCCGGGAGTGTACCGCATTACCTGTGAATGTGGGACACCGTATATAGGACAAACCGGAAGGACCATCGCTACTAGAATAACCGAACATGAACGGAGCATTCGTTTTATGCAACCTGAGAAGTCTGGGCTGGCATAGAATTGTTTTAATAACGACCATAAAGCCAATTTTCGGGAGACGACCATCTTGACAAAATGCAACAGTTACTGGGAGCGGAGAATTAAGGAGGCTTTGGCGACTTCCTCTGAATGGAGCACGCTTAATCGTGATACTGGATTTCAGTTTAGCTACTCTTGGAAACCGGCCTTAAAAATGGAAATCCATCGAATTGAGAAGCAAAGATCAATACAGCTTGATAATAAGGTTAAGTACGTTTCTTTGACACAATTTTCTATACTCAAGCCATCTCATGACCTTATATTTAATTTACTGAAAAGTCTTTTGTTTAGTAATACGAATTTTGATAGTGTTTTGTGTATGTTTATAGTTGTGTTATATCCAGTATTTCATTTGTTGTTATAACATTTTATAAATAACCTGATGATGAGAGAGATGTACACTCCCGAAACGTAGATAGCTAATCATCTTTTCACCTGGCTGGCTGTCCGAGAAGAGAGTGAGTTCGTTACAGAATTTACATCTCAGAGAAAATGTTGGAAGTGTCCTCCACCAGCATCTATACATGTTTGCACTCGTCTCAAGATATTATCTGAAGTTTTACGGGGATATCGATGTGAGAGAAGGTTATTTCAAGCAAGGTGGAGCAGCGTGCTGTACTTATAATGGCACCATGGAACTTGCAACCGGTTTCTTTGTTAATCGAATGATCTCAAAGGGTCTGTGGGCCCCCAGATCCCCCTGAACTTACATCGCCGGTTTTCTTCTTGTGGGGATATCTAAAAATTATGGACCACAGACAATTGATATTCTCAAGGAATTCATTCGAACCGAAATAAGTAACAGTTGTGAGGATACTCTCCGTAAAGCTTCAGTTAATATGGTAATGTCAGTGCAAATATGTATAGATGCTGGTGGAGGGCACTTCTAAAATTTTCTCTGAGATGTAAATAGTGTAATGTAATCTTGCAGTTACGTAGTATATTCTCCCGAAATTGCACGTGTATCCTATTATTGGATTAAAATTTATGGCTTATTAAAATGGTTGAGATTTATATGCATCGCAATATAAATGAATGAGTTTAAAATATCATTTATTTTCTGAAGAAAAAAAAAACATAGGACATTGCTGTTTAAGTAACAATAATAAAAAGAAACGCGCACTTGCAGGATTCGAACTCATGTTCGTTCACTTAAAAGACACGTGCGTTTTACCGCTATCATGCATACGGCCAAGCCGCAAGGCATCACCCTATCTGTCGCATTGTTTTGAAATGAAGCCAGAGTGGTATCAAAATGTATTTTGGAGAAATTAATTGTTCCTTCACACTAGCCTTGTGTAGACAACAGTATGGAAAAGTGGAATCAGACTGAAAACTGTGCCATAGCTGGGATTCTATGACCTTTACAGATTGACTATACCTTGCCAAAGCGCATATTGTGAACACAGCGTCATCGAATGCTTCCGATACTTTACGGATTAAAATGATCATTTTATATACTGTCTTAGACCGTATAGGAACAAACGGCATCAACACAATTACGATTTTAAAACGTTTCCTCTGCCTTTTAAATAATTAGTCTTGACAAAATTTAATTTTATAAATATAGAATCAGACTGAGAAGTTCAATGCCATAGCCAGGATTTGAACCACGTATCTTCTGGTTGAGGTCCAGCCACTCTAACCCTTCAGCTACTATGGCCAACTTGCCGAAATAACATTAAATTCTCCAACTGACCCTTGTTTTTCCCGGCAAAGCACTTAGAAATTATCATAAACAAGTGAGACACCTACCTTAATAGCGACTTACGTGTAAGTACAGATGTAATATGTTATCTTGACAGGAATCATGCGTGGTAGGGATAAGTAACCGATTGCCACAATGCATCACGCGCGTAAGATTATGAGAGGAGAGTGTGATGGATAAGGTGTCTAAAAACAAATCTCACTTTCGAAGCCAGTAGTGCAGCTCTTATAAACTAAGTTATAATTCTTACTATGGTAGTAATCTCCACGCTTTTATTGGATCTTAAATAGTACATAGGCGTTTTATAACTAAACCCTGTTCTCCTCCAGCCGTATGGTATGATGCCCGTATGGTACGATGTTCGATTAAAATTTGTATGTCATGCTTAGTGTTTTTTTTTCATATAAATCCTAGTTTCAAAAGAACTCTTCTTAATGTTCAAGCACTGCCTTGGAAGTCAATAGAATGTTGAAGCTTCATAATCACTTTGTTTTTCGGTGCTTTAAAAATTATTCATAGATCGCCTAACTACTTCTGAATTAAAACATCCAAATTAGATTTTGTGCATGTTCTTAATCTTTGTTTTCTGAGCATAGGGAAGAACGATGTTGCACTAGCATCAATGGCTTTTCTTTCCTTAATAACTCAGCTAAACTGCTTTTAGACACAACTATTGTAACAGATGCTCTTTCCCAGATTTTTGTAGCAGACTTAGATAATTGTTCCTCCTTTATAAATCTATAGACATAGGTTATTACTACTTGTGTTTTTAAACGTGGCATTTTATTTCCTAATGTGCTGCTAGGAGGCGTTATTTCTAAACGCTCTCTTGGAACCAGGAGACGCTCACATTTTGAAACAAGCTGTAGTGTTACCGAGTAGCTCTGCACTTGTTTACTTGCTCGCAACTGATACACAACTGACCTCCCTCCCCTCCAGTTGCCACCGTTCTTAGGTGGACTCGTCCAGATACCACTGCGCATCGCTCTCCATCTGTCAAGATATAAAAATACATCTGTACTTTAAGGTCCGGGCTTTATAATTAACCACTATTAGGGTAATTAATGGAAATTAATTTTTGTTTCACACTGGCTGTGTGTAGACTAAAGTATGGAAAGATATGAGAACTCCTAACTGGTCTATCGGGAAAAAAACGAGTCATTTGGATAATTTAATGTCATTTAGGCAAGTTGGCCATAGTAGCTCGAGGGTTAGAGCACCTGGACGGCAAACAGAAGATCCGTGGTTCAAATCCTGGATACGGCATTGAATTTTTCAGTCTGACTCTATCTTTCCATACTTTAGCCTACACACGGCTAGTGTGAAAAAACAATTAATTTCCAAAGTGTAATTTTAACTAATATAAGTTGTTTGGGAATTCAATACATCTGCCCCACAAGAACTGAATAAGAGTAGAAATACAAAATAAGGAAGCTCACACTGCTGTAACCGTGTTTGAATTTTGGGCGATACAGCACTGTTTCTGTAACCGGTGACGGATTCCCCACAAAAGCAAGGGCATAGGACAGAATTGCTATCGGAAAGGAGAGCTTTAGCTTGTTCATCTTTTTGCTTCTACGTTTTCCTTACCTCTAGGCTTCTATTCAACTGTCTAGCTGTGAAGTCCGAACACTCCAGTCAAAAGTTGGAGAGAGAAAGGAAAAATCTGATTCAGTGTTACAAAAATGGCATGACTGAAGTAGGCGCTGCAATTAACTTGGCTAATCGGCTATGTAGTAGCTTATAGTAAGGTTCTGAGCAAAGTTAAACCACCTTTATAGCCCAAAATAGTCCAGAATAAATAAAAAATTAAAGAAAAAATTAATACGCGAAGTTCGTTGTATACAGCGCATAAATCTCTCGTCCTCTCCTTCTCTCCCTCCCTCCAGTATTACCTGACTGTAAGTATAACAAGACTATTCAGCTGAAAATGAAAGGAAGTAATTAATATGACGCACAAACATTTCATTTGAATTAGTCGCACCTAAGCTTTTGTACTTCCTTTGATATTGCTCTTTCCTTTTGTTTAGATGTGCAACCTACAGTAACTGAGCCTCAGGCCAGTTTTTATTGCTACAGAAGTTTAATTAATTATAATTACAAAGAATAAGCTTATTACATATAGAGAGTTATCACTTTTAAATGAAAAGGTAGTTATGTGACACAAACTAAATTACGATTTTAGTGCCTCTTACGAGCATTTTCCTAATATTTGTTGTTAATAAATTATTATTACTACCTATTTCCCCAATCTGCTATCAACAGTTAAGGGAAGCGTTTGGTACCAAAATTAATAAAAAATTAATTCCAAATCGATATAAGTAAGAGTATTGATTACTTGCAGAGAGTCTAAAATGATGTACTTCTCTAACTATGTAAATGAATATTGTAGTTCGGAAATGAGCTGTGGAAAGTCTATATGTGTAACAACTAATTTATACACGTTTGATAATAATCTATAAAGTTATATTTCATTTAGAATTGTGTTATATGGTATTAAAAATTATGAACAACTATAATCTTCATAGTATTTGGCCGTATCCTTGGTAAGTAATTATTTCTCTATTTTGAAGTATATTTGTATCTTAATGTTTTGGAGTAAGGATTTTATATGGAACCGTAAGATGTCACGATGAACAACTTAGTTTCTCAAACAAAAAGTAAATAGCTTCAAAATTATATAAACATATGATATTGTGACTTTGTGGGTTCGTGAAATTAAAAGTCCAATTGGACAAACTCAAAATGTATCTTTATTTCCACCGAATTACAGTTGTAACACTTGCAGATTGCATAGAAATACGTAGCGCACACAATTACAATTCACCAGTTCGTCTGTCACAGGTCCACTCTGTACTCGCAATTACGTACAACTCCTCCGATGCACGTACACAGTCTTCCAGTCCGTTCACTAGCACGGTGCTCCTCCGGCTGCTCGCCAAGAACTCACTGACTCGTCCACTGCAGGCGTTTTATAGGGAAGATCGCCGTTTCTGGTAGTCTCGCAGTTCAGTGAATCTTCCCGACTGATCCAGATGTCACGGAGGGGGAAAGGGATGGCTAGCGATGTTTTTCCAACCATCTCCCTCGTTAGCGCTACAAGATAAATGGAAAGGCGTGGCCTAAATACCTCCTGTCGCCCTACCAGCCGCTAGCTGTTCGGGCTTTCCGATAATTAGGTGATAATATCGATGTTACACAAGATAACATCTCCCCGTGTACAACGATTTCATGTGCCTTATCTCCGTGTTCAATGCGTCTTCTGTGGCTGCTGCAGTGTTGAACTAAGGGAAGTTTAGGTCAGGGGAAGCGCGGAGCGTGTGAGTAGGCAACAACAGTTGTCTAAGTTGAATATATGAAGCGATTTGTTGATTCTTCCAGGATATACCTACAGCTTAAACTGTTTATGGCTTAGTACAAGAAGCTGTAGTTATTGAAGTATTACACCTAAATTCTGAATAACCTTACATTTTGAGGCAGTCCGGCCCGTAGCGGACCACGTCGAGCTCTCCCTTGTGCTCAACGCCTCACAATTAAGGATTGGTGGCGTGCGCAGGTTAAGGAAGGGAAGATTTTAACCGCTCCGAGGTGACCTGTAGCTCCCGCATGAGAACTCTCATCTGTACTTCAGGAGTGTGTGCGTCCTGAATGGTTGTTGGTTTGAATGATATCACCTCGAATCTGGTAGACAGAAGTTTATTGTAGTCCTTAGACCTCTTTGCTCGCCACCGTAAAGTCGTCGTCCGTGAGGTCACCGTGTTTAGCGTCACTGTATCCCACCTCAATATTGTGTTGCGGTGCGCAGAGGCAATAGCACTGCGTAGTCGAACTAGATACAATTTATCGTCCTCCCTATATGTTACTCTTTGCGCTAACTCTCACTGGAGAGATCGTTACATATTGCACTTTGGTCTCGGTGCATGGCGCGGAAGTGTATTTGTTAGTCGGCGCCGAATACGCGCCCGTCTCACGTAGATCTCAGGACCGAAGTGTTCTTACTATAAAAACCTACTTTCCGCCATCACTTTGAATTACCTCCACTCTCTGTATATTTTAGAGTTTGCAAAATCACATGAACAAATATCAATTTTTCATTGCTTGGTACCTATCCCCTCTTGAGATCAGTGTTCAGAATTTACAGTTTCGAAACCTAATATCAGAGACACTTTCTCTAACGATCCGCATGCAAAAATTTATGCGGAAGCATGCTTCTGAGCGACGGTCAAAGTCTTGAAGCCTGTTGTCAGAAGCACGCATGGGATTTTAGCAATGGGTTAGTTTTCGACTGGGTGGCACCAAATTTGGCTTGAGGGCAAAACAGGCAATAGAGTAGGGATGTTTGTTTACAGGGATTGCAAAGGGAGTTTACTGACCTTCGCAGACTGGCCTTGTCGATGTAGACGTCTCTGGAGAATATGCTAGCATTGTAGCATATACCTATCCTGGTATACGTCATTTATTTATATTTATTCGTTTGTGTTAATATATTTCTGGTGTCAAGTTATATGTCGTCTCAGTGTTCCTAGGTGACAGGGGCTGCGTCATACTACAAACAACTGTTGCGTAATAAAAATTTGAAGCATTATGTATTTCCCTGAGACTTTCAAGTGTTAAACTATAAGTTCGCTTGAGTGACCTCCCAGTTGAGCGCGGCCCTTTGTCGGTATGGACTGCCCTATGATATGCACTGTCAAGTATAACAATCGATCAGAGTAGAACCGTGAAAGGAGCCGAACAGTATTAAACGTAAACGCGCCTTTAGTCCACTTACTTAATTTCTACTACCGACAGTTAAATTTCCAGCATCATACGTTACTAAACCTTTATTTTCTCATGTGCACCTGAACACAATTTTGCTCTGTGCATAAGAATGTTTTCCCTTTTCTACCTTTCAAAGTTTTGCCTACGTCTGTTTCTGTATCTGTGACTTAAGTTAAAGCGTTTACTGTAGGCTGGGTTTACCATTTGCCAGTTACCTAAGCTACACTGAATTATCACTATTTGTCTTCAACTCTTTTAACAGTCTAGATAATGGCTTCTTCTCCTTACCTAATTTAAATAATAAGTATTTATTTTTACATTTGGAAATTATTAACTGTTTCCTTATAACTCTTTCATTTCTTCATAAAATCCTTACTCTTACCTGTTGGTAATTCCATTATCAGTAACTAGGAGAGCTACGAAATGGCAAAGAGAGGAAAAGTGAAATTTAGGTAAAGGGAGAAGAAGAAGAAGAAGAAGAAGAAGAAGAAGAAGAAGAAGAAGAGAAACCATATGTAGAGGAAAACTAAAATAGAGAAGAACAGAAACTTAGAAAAATGAAAGAGAGGGAGACAGTGAGTAGTACTTCATTTATCTTCTCTAAGTAAATAAGAGTCATAACCGAAGTCTTGGTTGCACCGTTGTTTATTTAGCTGCTTTGTAGAACTAGTTTAAGGGTACTAGTTTGTTTAGGAGATGATTATTTGAAGATTATTCAGAATGGCTCTCAGATTGTGAAGTACTTTGAAGTCATTTTTATTATTATTTTTTTTTTTTTTACAAAGCCAGTGATCCTTAATAGAACAATTGGAGATTGTTCAAGAATCATCTGCAACAGTGCAGACGATTTATAGGTAAAAAAGAAACTATTTTTTAAGACAGTATTTTTTATGAAATAGTTCGAACGAAAAGTAGGAATACAACAGAAATTCATAGGTATGATAAAATTTGGAGACTCTGGACCTAATTCTGAACTATTTGCAAGTGGACTCGAATTTAAATGTGGCCGTTTAAGTTTGAAGGAGGATGCATTTAACTTAGCCCAACAGAAGTTACCGAGGTGGTTCTCTACGATTGTTGAATGGTGTCCGAAATTATTGAAAATCTAGATATTTCAGATTAAGCAATATTTTACATCTTGAGAGTGGACAAACTTACTCTACTTAACCTTCTTGGACTTATACACCCAAGATTAAAAAGTGGGCGCCTGGAGCTAGACAGACACACAGAGAGACTTTGATCAAGGGGATGGTACAGAAACTGCGAAGCCCGCCACGGTAGCGTAGATGATAACGCGTCTGCCTTACGTTCAAGAGGTTCCACTTGGAATCTCGGTTAGGGTGAGTTATCTGAATAAGGTCTTTCCCGGGGTTTTCCCTTCTACTGAGAGACCAATGTCGGATAACTCTAAGCTCTATGGACCCCGCACTCATTTGAGCATCATTTCACCCATTTCATTCATCGTGCGATGTGGCTTAACTTTGGAGGACGTAAATTTAAAAAAAAAAAAAAAAAAAAAAAAAAAAAAAAAAAAAAAAAACGGGAATCAGCCCATAATCTGCTGTGAAAGTGAGTAAGAAGGTAATATGAAATTATGATGGTGGAATGGATGACAGAAAAGGTGAAGATTGAGGAGATGGAATGAATGGAGAAATCCACCAGGATTCGTTTTGTCCATCCCAGCTTGCTTGGAATCGAACTCCGAAGGCGAAATGCTGTCTATCCACTCGGCTGCACATTGAGTTTAAATGAGGAATTGGGCACAAGCTACAATTTCGGACTTCCTACTCGGGAAGAAAACTTGATCATTAAGCAAATTTCTTAGCAAAGTTTGTCTCGCTTTTAAAGAGATTTCGCCTACTTTGCGCGTCAGTTTTTAACAAATCATGTAACCGGGAGTCACTACAGCAGAGATGAGATAAAATAGCGCTCTACACTATGGAAGCTCAAAGATTTCTCCATCACTAAGGAACATGAAGGTGGGGGGAAGAACATGGTGTCAGTCTACTGGGATGCATACAGGTGTTGCTAAGATTATATTTCTCCGCATTCGTTGTGTTTAACGTTCCATTGTACTGCATTGAAAGACAATATTCTTTATTTATAACTTTGAAGGATATTAGTTTAATTTAACTTAAAGTCTTAATATATAGATAGAATTAAAGTGCAAGTTAATATTCCTAAAGTTAAAATTGAAAGAGAAAATATAATAGTTTTTGGATAATTTTGTTTAGGATAAATTAATATTATTCATGTGAGCACCAAACCTGATGATATGTGAAATGAACATTTAGAAAATAAATTTGGGACAGAAACCGGATTTTCCCAGTTAAAAATATGGGAGAGACCTAAAAATGGTTAATTTGGATATCTGTAAACATCAGATCTCCCGTTTACCAGTTCTTATTTTGAGGGCACCTGGAGGTTATTTTTACCCAGACAGGGCTAGTTTTTAACAATATTAAAATATAAATATACAGAAAACTAAACATTGAAAGAAATTTGGTACGATTATAGTATAAGAGTGTGTGCATTTAACGACTGTATAATATTTACATTAAGCTCATACAGTTCCTTGCAAAAGGGGCATTAGGCACGCTATGTATCCTGAAAAAAAGTATTACACCCTATACTTCATGTCTAGGTTCCTTGTAGGAATTTAAAGCTATAGGCACGAATCTTTTTCCTAAATAACATAAGGCACAGTTTTATAATCTAAACTAAATGAAAGGTAAACATAGTTTATACTATGCACATGAAAAAGTATTTAGTTGTGTTAAGAAAAACATAATACTTTTAAGGACCTAATTTTATTTTCCCTCCAGTTTTATAAATCATATGGGTATAAAAGTTCATAATGTGTTCAGGGAACATTAAAAACTAAGCACTAAAATTTTGTATCAATATCTTTTATAGTTTTTGAGAAACATACACCTAAAGTATTGTGACTTTGTGGGTTCAAAAATGTTCTTTATTTCCACCGACTTACAGTTAAACTCTTGCCAATTACACAGAATTACGTGCTGCACACAATTACAATTCACCAGTTCGTCCGTTACCGTTCAGATGCACGTACACAATTACGCAGTCTTCCGTTGCACAATCTTCTCGTTCATTAACACGGCGCTCCTTGCTAGCACGTCACTGACTAACACTTACACCAAGAACTGCGACTGTCTCCTCACTCACTCCTCGTGCACGACGTGTAGCTTATATAGGGTACGCTTGCCGATCTCGAAGGTTCTCCAGTAGATGAAAGATCCCGTAATTTCGAGAACACAGGTGGAACAGAAACAGACGGCACAATGATGTTTTTTTCTCCCAGCCATCGCCTGTCACCACTATAAGACAAACGAGGGGAGGGCGTGGCTAACACGGACCTCCCTTGCTTTCCGCTCTCAGCTGCTTCTATAGGGTGTTCCAACGCTCGCGTGACAGTATGAAAAATCAAGGTTTTGGGAAATCACGATAAAAGATTAAGTACAATTCTTTTAAAATTATACATATTCTCAGAACATGCCTGCTCCATATTCCTCCTCAGTTAGGCTTTCCTCATCTTTTCTTTTACTTTTCTTACTTCTAGCTCTACTTTCAAGCAACTGAGCTGTTCTTTTTCCTCTAAAAGTCGACGCACATCTTATTTTACACATGCTGCCCTCATATTTTCACCAACCTTTATACACATTTTTGTCATTACTTTATACCTACCACTGCACCCATCATTCTAACAAATAACACTATCATATGCACCAATTTCAAAATTTGTTGGCCCAACATGCACAGTTTTTGGAATTCTTTCCCATATTACATCATGAAAATTTTCATATGGGTTTTTGGGTTCGACTATGCAAGCACTTTCTCAGTAATTCATCTTCAGAATCTTCCCTAAATACTGGTTTATTTGCCAAAAGAACCTCTTCTGGAAGAGAGTGTTTATATTTATAAATTGCTTTGCTAATCTGAGCTCTTTGAAAGCCACACCATGTATCTTCAGCTTTAGGACAAAAACCATGCTGTGGATTACTTATGTTTATAATTTATTAAATAAATGGCCCAAATAGCTTCTTTCATTTCTGCAACTGTTTTGCTTGTATTCCACCTGATAGCTAGTCCATAATCCTGCTGGAGGAGGTCAATCTGACTGTCTGTTAGTCTTCCACGATCTGAAAGTGGTTTGCCATCTGGAAGAATCTTTCCCTTCATACTACATCAGAAAGTGGGCGGATCATTGCAACTCCATCTTTAAATTGATGGAGTAAAGGTCCTTATTGCAGCTGACATCCTATGATTATATATATATAATTTAAAAGCTGAAGAATTGTATAACATTTCAACACTAAAACAAATAATCTATTTTTTGAAGCCCATCGACCTCCCAGTACCCTTAATGACCTCTTCCACTCGTCGACTTCTTGGTATATGGAAAATCCGTCATTTCAATATGTTTACCTTCTAGACCAAACTACAGGAGCTTTTAATTTGAAGAAAACACGACTTATATTTTATTCAATTATAATCATTGCAAACAATATATTATACCAGTATTCTTAATTGTTACCGAAGCTCAATGCAAAGCAGAACTTTGGGCCAGATTACATGAGCTAGTGGCCACTCTTCTCTTTACCCACTTCGCCAGTAACGTGTGTACCTTCCTCGCTTCCCTGCTCTCCAGCTCTAAGGTCACACAAAAACGCTTGGGGCCAGGCAGCTGCGGCCCGTTACATAAAGTTTAGCATTCGTGTGATTGTTTATGAAATTCTGTTTGATCGTAAAAGTAGTGAAGATCTAAATTGAATCGAGTTGACTATTTATTGAAAAGGTCGCTTTCATTCATCAAAGATGGAAGAAAAACTGAAATTAAATGATTAGGTTCACATAAACCGTAGAATTTTATATTTACGTAGCAGGCAGTTTAGTAAGAAATTGTGCTTTACATATTTTAAATCAGCTGTGTCTAAAATTCCAAGAGTAATGAGATATCAGGTTGAGATAACCGGTCCTCCCTCAAGAAAGCGACTGAATCACGTTTCTGAAGTGAATCTGAATTCACATGCCAAAGAAGTGCATAATGTGGTCAATCAAATGCAAGGACGGCTTCATGTGACTCATATGTTGAATACTTTTGGGATTATCAATCTAAATATCGATATGTTAAAGATATCCAGAGAAAATTTTCCTGCTGACTCTCTGAGAAAATTTGCATCAAGTTACAATCCCATGATCTGTAACGAAAAGTTAAAACAAACTGTCAGAAACTGATCATAATAATACTTTCAGGTTTTATACATAATTCCTTTGAGAAAGCGCTTTCTGAAGTATGCAAAACTCTGCAAATTGTACTAAAAACTCTAGCTTCAATAGCCCAGGCAGTCCATTGAAAGTAACTAATCTTTACTTAGGAACATTATGGGCCAAGATGGTGAAATTCCTAACTTCAAAAACAGAGTGGTTGAAAACTTTGCCGTCTAGAAAAATAAATGTGCTCAGCTTTTGTGCAAGAAACACTACCACTTTATGAGTCCCATTTTATCTTTTGTTATTAGTTACCTAGTTGATGTTTAAACATGTATAATGCGTCGCTGCCCGCCTTTGTACTGTAGATGGTAGCAGGTCTGCCTCACATGCAACAGGTCCGGAGATCGTAACTTGGTCAGGGTGACGTACCTGGATAAAATGCTTTTTCTCTGGGATTTTCCCTTATCCTCAAAAGAGACGAATGTCGGGTAACTCTTAAGCTACATAGACTCCGAACTCATTTCAGTATAATTTCACCCATTCCATTCAACCTCCGATATGACTTAACGTTGGAGGACGTAAATAAAAAAAAAAAAAAAGATGTTTTGCTATATTTCTGCTATTGCAGTGTTTTTTTTTCAGTGCAATTAAAGGTGGTTCGATTTAAAAGGATATCCACTGCCGACATGTATTTTAAGGCCATGTTTGACATTAATGAAAACTATAATTTCTTCAGGACAATCTCGTCTTCATACGCATCTTCTAAAGAAAAGTGGGATATAATTTGTTGCTGCCTATATCTTAGCACCTGATACATCTATATCACTTCCTTTTGTTCTCGAAATTGAAAAAGTTACTTGGGGGTGATACATTTTCTGAAGAAACAAATTGTAGAATGTTGTTTATTTTGTCAGTCTGAAATAGTTTGATTGCGTAATGTGATGGCAGTTACCGGTCAAAGCATTGATCGATACTATTCAGAAAAATTGATTAAATAATTTCTTAAATTATTGCCAATGCAGAATATTTAATTGAACATAATATAAGTATTATTCAACGTAAAAATTTATCGGATAAAGTAATTGTGATTAACTGTGTAACTATTGTTACTTGTACCAAAAGAAATACCATTTGTTTGATATAGTTCACCAGAAGGATTATGTTGAGTGTAAACTATGTTTTCTTTATATGAAGAAGGACCATGGCTAAAACTTCTGTTGTCATTTGTTTTCATCCATGCTGATAGAAAACAGACAAATACATTTACTCAGCTTCATCGAGATGTTAACAGAGTAACAATCAGGTAGGGGATGTAGCTTTATTAATAGCTTTTTGCATGGATATAATAATTAAGAATATTTTCTTCATAAATCTGCGTTGAAGATGGACAAGCAGTAATATGTAATGTACGTATAAGTTACCATCGCAGATGAAATGACATACACGTAGGTTTATTCAGAACTAGTATCAACACATACAAATTCGTGAATAAATTTTATTTCAGAGTACTTCGACGTTATTATTATATGGTGTCACCACTTTTCTGGTAACGCTATGCAACTTTGAAGTAATGTGCATTCTAGCCTTAGTCTCGAGCAGGAGTACTCTCAGAGTGTGTGCGTGGGTAGTAAGGATGAGGGTAAAGATGACACTGAAATTCAAGTTTGTTTAATGATTGCTTCTCTTCATCATCACGTAAATTGCGAATGTCCGAACAAGGGACACCAATCTATAATACTCTCCGGAGTTACCGTATGTGAAACGCATGTTACGCGATAGCACTTAAACTTTTTATTTACACAGGAACAGATACTTTCTCCTCGGGTCACGTCTGCCCTCCTGGACGGCCAGTCCAGCTGTGTCCGAGGTTCACCTCACCCAAGCTGTCTTATTCACACCAACATTATTTTTGTTACCATGTGGTCTTTTGTACCTTTTGTTTCCATGACCAGCTACAAAGAAACGGTCCGCAGTTTTTGTCAAGTGTTTGCCAGATGGATCGCCCGTGGCGATGTCCCTCCCAGAGTTAACTGTTCAACATGCTGTTCACATTTAACAAATATACAAAATGTTTGTATATAATTTATTATGATTATTTGTTGTTTGAATCCCCAATTTCGGTATCAATCGCTATCCTATTACTATGATTTTGGATAAACTATTAATCTCTTACAACTAATAACTCTATGAACTACACTTTCTAAATATTGAAAAATCGCGCATTGATCAAGGCAGATTATTTTGAACAAGAAATATTATACAGGAACTGTAGGGTCCGTTTAGCTTTGTGCTTAACGGTTTTTAAATGCCCTCATTAGAAGCAGTATAGTACGTTCAAGTGGTTTAAACGTACTGATTGCTTCAACTATGAATATTATTTGAAAATGTTCAGTAGTGATAAATTATGAAGAAGGTTAACTGCGTTCGTAATAATCTCTATTTTGAACCAAAGGAATATTTTAGCATGCTAGTCTAGCAGCGGCTTCCATATATTTTCCCAATGTCATTGTTAGGGACAGTGATTAGTTATACGCTTCCATGAAGCGATAGGTGATGCAAAACAAGCGAATGAGATAATTTAGACGGTCATTTGATTTTAACTGGCAGTTGATTATGTCCATGCGTGAACTCAATACAGGTGCTGCAATATTTAAACAAATAATTAGTGTCTGAATGAACGATAAATTCACAATCGCTGTGCCATCTGATTTTTTTTGTACACTTCCTCTCTTTTCATGTTTTGACGTTTTGCCATCTACTACTTATGACATGTAATTTCCGTTTTTCATTAATTTCGTATTCTGGATCACACATGTTAAACACTTGTTGTAATTCCAAAGCCGGATGCTCGGGCGCGCACTAAAATCGCATCATGGCGATAGAACCGACCGGCCGGTCGGCCGGCGGGTGAGAAGTAGGGGGCGTTAATTCCGCAACAGCAAGGGGTGGGGTTGGAGGCTGGAAAAATATACTGCCAGTAGATAACGGCTCCATTTCTCACATTCGGCTCTGTCTCAGCGAAATTTGCGAAAAGTGCCTTCCGTTTCAACGTCAGCAGAACCGTCCTGCTTTTTTGTGAGCAAACTTTGTGCAAAACAGCTATCGTTGAAGATTTCCACGCTGGAAAGATTTATGAATGCTTCGTGTTGTCGACAAATGCAGCATAGTTAGCAAGAACGCTCTAATATTTTTTTTAGCGCTTAGTACTTCACAAAAGCGTGTAATACAACTGTTTGGGATTTTTCCCATAAAATAAAACTAATCTTTTGTACAAAGGTAAGTTAAGGCAGAAGCGTCGCCCACATTTTACTCTTTTTTCAACATCGTCGTTGGAGAAGCTACTAGGTTCCTGATACCTAGGTTTTGCTGGAAATACACACTTTGCAATACTGTACATATATAGGCCGAGCGATATTTAAGAATTATTTTGCATTAGTGGGATTCAACATTTCATTTCTTGCACGTGTTGAATGACTGGTATATTTCGTATTGGATACGTACTTTGGACTGCCAAATCAGCTCTTCCGGCTAAACAAAGTACAATGATCACGATTGGCGTGATTCAGGAATGCACAAATTAAGGCAATTGGGTGCGACAGAGAGCAGAATCGGCATGAGTGAGCTGGAGTGAACCAGCTGACGTAGGGGCTGCCGAGTAAACATGTAGCCGCCATTTTTTGGCAGGTCGGTTAAATTATTAAAAGGTAGCGCACGCTGGGGCTTTTTGGGGCTTTAGTCTAGTTTCTCCGGAGTTCACGCCGGTCCTATATTCAGGCTCGTCATGCCGTCGATTTAGTGATGGTTACTTTGCATCCTCTGCTATATACAAACACGTCTCCAAGGTAAGCCCGACTGGGTCTTTGATGTATTAATGTAACTGTCATCATCTTTCCACGCCGAAGTCTCTCCAAGACTTTGGGGGTGACTTGTCTTATAAACAATCATTAGGTTATAGTAAATTGTCATTTTGTAGAAAATTGTGTTGTCTCTATTTACCTATCTGTAGCCTGACTTCAAATTCCCTCTAACATCTGATCCTCTGTTCTTTCAGCTACGTCTTCTCACTGATATTAAGGGATGAAAGGAAAAACCCATCTCCTTACAGCCGTAGATGCAGCAATACTCTAAATACTAAACAAACATGACAAAGCAACTCGCGCGCGCGTCTCGCGTGTGTGTATGTGTATGAACGAAAATACCCCACTCTCAATCACCTTACACATGATAATTTTTTAATTACAGAAAATGATGCCTATTAACGATTTGGATTTAAATGCCACGATTTTAAGTGAATTTTGTGACAAATATAATGTAAGTTGATACCAAAATTAAGGGGTGCAATGTATAAAGAACGTAATGGGTTTCAAAGGAGTCTT
Source organism: Mantis religiosa (assembly GCA_030765055.1). NCBI lineage: Eukaryota > Metazoa > Arthropoda > Insecta > Mantodea > Mantidae > Mantis > Mantis religiosa. Next base: position 52,538,209 of record CM060953.1, read on the forward strand.
GTATGTTTGTTACGACTCGAACAGGTGCAGATGCAGTTGAGTTGAATAGCAGTTTGGGTGAATAAGTTGTTTTAACAAAAGAAATGTAAGAAACAGTGTCCTTAGCAGATTTCTAAAGGGGAGCTCTTGACTTTGTTGAATTTGCTATTCTTCGGACCCTTCTAAAAGGCATGACAAAATAGTCACAAAGGGAATCTTTGGTTGAATAATGGGCTTCCAGAAATTGAAAGCTATACACCCTTCGAGCAGATGTGGAGGGCAGTCCGAGGCGTGTAGCCGATTAGGGCAGTTAACTTCTTCTGTCTTGTTCGAGGACAGACCAGAAGTGATGAGAGAAGATATTTGTCGGTTTATACGTAACTAATTAAGTATTATCGAGAAATGGGTATTCCACCTACAGTAACTTTAAACAGTGATATTGGTAACCATTGTTCGGCAAGCAGTCATTAAACCAGTTTCAAACGGGCATTCCAGTGTGATTAAAATTATCCTTCTCACTCACATCCACGCATACCCTGTGATAAATCCCCTTGCTTTATACTTAGCTAAACACTATTTGCTTCAAACTGTAACGCCAAGTGGAACTTTTTGCTCACCAATATATCTGCTTCAAAGTATATCTTCAAGGTTTTGGAAATAACTTCTGAATTCTGTTCGTTCTGGATGACTTTTACAACTGATAAACCGTAAGATATAGGCAAAATATTAGAACACTAAAGATCATGTCGAATAAACCTTCTCAGTTAATAACAGTTATCATTTTAGGGATAATATTTGCGTGACTTTCCAAATACTTAAGCATTTTTTAAATAGGAGGTCGTTATTCTTTTGTTATGTCCTGGCCATTACAAGAGAATGGAATGCCAAAGCCATCAAAGGAAACGTCCAGCTCTTAAAATATTGCATAATCGCTTAACCTACCTGTTCTGCCTATTGCAATTGTACCTATACCTAGAACAGCATTTTTGCAAATGTTGTATTTCCATGGAAGTGTCAGCGTTTTTAAAGATATGTGACACAAAAGTGAATAGAGAAGGTCATATGAGTGCACACGTCATATTATTTAAAGAGGGGAAATGGATACTATAATTTTGTACCTGTTTAAATATACTGTCCTCCACAGGAGAGATAGTCTCCGAGGCCTGAGGCCCAGGGGGGTTGGCGAAGGTTTCCACACCCTCCCTGGACAGGTTTATGACACCCCATGTCAGTACAGTTACAGACCATTCATAAACATTTTGACGGCTTCTACTTTTGTGAATGAATCTTCTTGATTTTAGTGTACAGAGTGAATAGGGAGCATGTTTTTAACGGTATGCTCCTTGTGTAGCAGAGGTTCTCTGCCACACATATTCGCTGTCCTTGTCCCACTGTGTAAGGCAGCACATACATTTCAGGGACATTCTTTTCGTTGCTGGACAGTAGGTGTATCATCAAGGACACCCAAACAATTTCTCATAACATATTGTCACCCAATCGGCGTACCTGCGGTCGGCTGCGGGAGAGGGTGGCCGGTGGAGGCGTGTGGGATCGGGACCGCACCATCGCCGGTCACCTGGCGCCTGCGGAGGCGTGACAGGGTGGAGAGAGGGGAACCCATGGGGGTGGCTAAATCTTTGTTTCCCCCTCCTCCTGCCGCCTGAAAGAACGCGAAATCTCCGGAATATCTTTCCTCTCCACGGTAAGGAATTCTCTAGAACCATTTAGCCACCTACAAATAGAAGCACGATGGAACCAAGAGTTCAGTTCTTGGCGAGCAGCCGTGAGGAGCCCCGCGCTAGTGAACGGACTGGAAGACTGTGTTCGTGTATCAGAGGAGTTGTACGTAATTGTGAGTGTAGACTGGACCTGTGACAGACGAACAGGCGAATTGTAATTGTGTGCGCTACGTAATTCTGTGTAATCGGCAAGTGTTCCAACTGTAATTCGGTGGAAATAAAGAGCATTTTGAGTTTGTGCAATTGGACTTTTAATTTCTCGAACCCACTGTCACAATATAAGATTCTGACTTTCGTCAGTTAGATTAGATTAGATCAGTGAAGGCGACACCTAGCACCTCGATCTCAATGTTTTGCTTGGAAGGAAATTGTGAGATGAAGGAACAGCAGAAGACGCATTAACTGCAGAATGGGGGAGGGCGCAAAGGGTAGAGATGCGAGAGTTCCCTAACACTTACCTCCCAAGCCGCTGGAGTGTCCTTCGGCTTCCCTCCAGCAACGATTGAGGGAAGCCGGACCGAGTTGTGGAAGCTTTAATCGACCGCCATTTGATGGGAGCGCGTATTACCAGGTCGCGAGCCTCTGCGCCATCTGTCGGTCATCGATTGACAAACAGGCTTGGAGTCATCTGTAAAATGTAAGAGAAGATGTAATGAGAGGAAACAGCGGAAGAGGAAACTAAGATGGAACACACCTCTCCCACATTCGCAACAGGGAGAACCATGAAATAGCTATGACAAGAGAAGGGCACCGGAGTCGAACTAAATTCCTGCGTAATGTAAGCCTCACGCGTTACTAGGGATACATCTCGCTGTGTGCCTCTCCTATGAACTGGTATTGAGAGTAATTTGCTCTTGATACAATTTTATATAATTTTCTCAAACTTCACTCGATTTAGTTTCGGAATAATTTTTTTCAATATTTTTACTGCAGAGATGTAACCAAGGATAAGGTTTGAAATTTTCTAAAGCTGCGGTTGATATATTTTGCCACATTACATTAATGTGGAATCTGTTAATATTTTTACGAAGGGAACAAGGCCATCATCTTAAGTAACATTTATTTATAGAGCTCTTATATTTTCTCATAAACGACTTAGAACTTTCCTAGTGATACATTTTACTTAGATTACCATTCCTCTATTGCAGTCTCTTCTGCATTGTCGAAGGACCATACCATCTATGTACATTTAATTGTGACATTTTATTCACTAGAAAAATGTAAATGCAGCAAAGGTGTCCTGAATATCCTACGTTTTATCACTTTAGAGAAAAATTGATGTATAATTTATAGGTTGATGTGTTTTAAAGAAATAACATTTTTTATTTTATTGTAGAGGGCTAAAATATATGGAATATTTATAACAAATGAGGTATAGAGAGGTAATATTACGCAGTAGCTATACTGAAGGCTGGTTTGATAAATTCACATGCCTTTCTCTCTCTCAATGATTCTTTGAATTAATGCATGCCAGAACTAATTCTTGAAGATGAGTAAGTAATCCACTACTAAATTATAGAATAGAGAACCCCCCTCCTCAAAAGTGTACCCAAGGGATTGTGGAAATATGGAGGTGGAGAGCTAAGGACTAGAAGAAAAAATTCTAAATCAGGATTTACAAAGAACTGAGATGCCAAAAAGGTAGCAGCAATCTCTTATAATTCCAATTTTTAAGAGAAACAATAAAAACGATAAGTACAATTACTGAGGCATCAGTGTGAAGGTTTCTATAACAGTAGGTTATTTTGTAAAATCATCTTTGAAAGTTTAAAAGAGTTATTTCGGTAAGGCAGGTAGGAGTGTAAAAATATTCAGATATAGCATATGATGTCCTAAAAACTTGATCATTTGGTCCCCTTCTGGACTTAGGAAGAAGGGTCATTCCCCATCTTCCTTCTGGAGAGGAGGCATAATGGAAGCAGTACAGTCTAGAGGTTATAAGAACACTATAACAGTTAAGCCAGTATAAGAAACGTGGAGAAATCAATTTCCTGTTTCCCATACAACAAAGGGACATTTTTAAAAATATGTTTTGCTCTGGCAAATGAGATAGAATTCTATAAACAATTACTGTGGATGGTTTAATGCATGTTAACAGAGATACGTAGCTATCCACGCTATGTGAACACTAACATTATTGACAAAAACCAGAAGTTTCTAGAAGTTTCACACTACTCAAAAGTTCTGGAACTCTATGGAAATTGCCAACAGTAAGAACAAATGAATAGCAGCTGTAATCTGGTGAGATAGGAAGTGTCAGCTCCTCGAGAGAGTTTGTGATCACTAGGTGACGTGCAGAATAGATTGTAGTAGTGTAGGGTTCCCCAGAGGGAAAATTGTTCGGAATAGGAGACTAAGTAGTTGTATTTCATTAGGACTTTTTCATCACGATGGAAGTGAGGTGACGTTTCAAAATGTAATAAAGTCACAATAAGTGAACTAATTGTCCAGAAATACGTTTATCTTGAATCCTATTACTACTATTTTGAAAATGCGTATATATTCAAAGCCTCAGTACATAAATACTTCCTTGTATGTCTAAGAATTAAAAAAGCAGTCTGGTAACCTATAAATAGACGAAATCTCAAATCCAATTGAAAACGCAGTTTTCAATAGCAGGTGTCGGAGTGAATGTTTTGTTGATTCCAGCAGCAACCAAACAAAAACACAAAAAGTTCTACTATTGATTCTCCTCTTATTGAGTGGTTGGTTAAAAAAACCTTTGTTAAAATGCGACATGCTGTATGTGTATTTTTGTAGGGTGGAAGTAAAGGTCATGGCAACGAGTTTATATATCTGTGATGGGAGCTTCAAAATTAACTCTTATTCTAGCAACACGGGTGGCTTTCCTGTAATACTGTCTGTACTCGTGTATCAATTTTGCTTCTCTTGCCTACCTTGTTTAATGGAAGCTTTTATAGAATAGGTGAAAATATTTACTACTAATTATTGCATTATAGCTATGGTTATTACTATTATTAACATCTTTCGTATTAGTATATTATTAGTTACTATGAAGCGTAATGCCTTTTCCACTTTTGGGAGGTCTTGGGTTCGGTTTCCACTTTATTCGTCCCTATCGATGGAACAGAAACAGGTTACAAGTTCCATGGTGTCATTTGATGTATGGTACGTTGCTCCAACGTGCTGGAAATAACCGTCTCTCAATTCCATATCATTCAGCTGCTTCACAAATGTCTTGAAGATACCCATATAAACATCAGTGTCTACAGTTGTATAAAAGAAAATGGACCAACGATCCATAGATGCTAGTTGAGGATACTTCTAATACTTTCTCTGAGATGTAAATAGTGTAATGTAATCTCAAAATTGTATATTATATTCTCCCAAAGTTGTACGTGCGTCCTATTATTGGTTCAATAGTTATGGTTTATTGAAGTGGTTCAGGTTTATATGGATCGTACTGTATTTCCAAAATTATGCTAAGCTGGGCGTTAAATCGTGGATGCTTAATTCAGCATCTGACTCCATTTTGTGTTTTATCATCTATTACCAATTATATGAGAAATGTAAATTAATTCAGAAAACTGAATATTCTCACAAAACTTATTTAGCAAGAAAAGTTTAATAATATTTGAAAATACTTGAGCATGTTAAGCATTAAATGTATGCTGCTTTTAACGGTAGCTGGCAGTCGAACCTGAAGATTGAAGCATTTTAAATAAGGAAAACTAAAATTTCCTTTGCATTTCATCTACTATGTTTTATTTGAAAGGATAAAAAGTATTGCCCATATCTTTTAAAGAAATGTCGTGAATGATTATCGGAAGTATCGTAACGTAAGCGTAGGAGTAGTAATAATTTTATTTCCCCCAATATTTTAGACATTTTGCAGCGCGATCCTCAATATGTTGGTCATGTGAACCTCCTGAATATTCAGTATGACACCCATTACTTATAAAATCGAACATAAAAGGAATGTATACTTAATAATGATAGTGTTAACAATCCTTTAAAATGTAGGATGGAAACGCCTACAAAATTGAATAATATTCATTCAAGAAAGGGTGTGATTGTTACACTATCAGACATAAGTGTAGATTCACAGTAGTCAGACTAACTGGTTGCGGATGCACAGCTGAATCTACTGCTCTGCATATCATAATAACCGACCTGAGTTCAATCAACGTCTGTGGATAAAATATGTTCATTTTGCAGCAGAAGATTCTCAAGAGACTTGCTTAATTTGGATGTGGTTCTGTTTGCTACAGATCATATTTCTGCTCTGTCAGCAAAGCAAATTCCAGACCAGAGAAAGCTACCAAGCTCCGAATTGAAATGTTTCTGAAATTAACATAGGTATATGTAAACATTCGTGGCATGCATTAGGTTTTATTTGGACAACTGCTCATTCTTATGATTTTACAGAAGCTGGAAAAGCGTTACATTGGAATACGAGGTAGTAGTTCTGATAGAAAACGGATGAGGTATACAACTGAATGCACATAATATTGAATACAGCTCAAGAGGAGAGTTAATACAGTTTATTTTTAGTCTGGCAGTATTTAAAATACGATTGAAACCTTAAAACTCTGACTATAATTACCACTTAAATTAATGCATTTATAAGAAGAGATAAATAGGTGGTTTAGAACTCCATCAATATAGAGGACCTGTACTTTGCGGATATTGCAGTTGGTTCTGAACCACAAGTGCGTAAAGTGGTTCTTACATCTCACCTTGTGGTAACCAGCAAAATCCAAATAGTGTGTGAAGCTCACATTAATGCTAGGACACGGTTTATACTTCCGACCTTGTTTTGTTTCAGTTTTCCCGGGGCATCAGACAAGTGCAGGGTTGATTTCTGATCTACCAGGCTATTCTTTTCATCAATTCCGATTTAATTCTTTAGTATCTCATATGTCAAACTTGTCTCTAGCTTTGCGATGTATGGGATTCCGGTCAGATGGTGCTAAAGCTTACTCAGAATAAAGAGAATTCCCCATGAACATAGAAGAGCGCTTGGTCAAGGGTTGGTCCATTTCGTGCAGTTCTAGCAGTGGAGGGTAACTGAAAGTTTAAATACTTCTGGGCGAATCCGTGTCTATCTCCCAGTAGCCTATAACATCTTTGGGTACTTCGTTCTTTCTTCTAGGAGATGGTAGATTCAACAGATCCATATGGGCATGTCTTACCTTTGCATAACCTCTCTTCTCTCTCTCGCTCCTTCTCTCTCTCTCTCTCTCTCTCTCTCTCTCTCTCTCTCTCTCTCTCTCTCTCTCTCTCTCTCTCTCTCTCTCTCTCTCTCTCTCTCTCTCTCTCTCTCTCTCTCTCTCTCTCTGCTGAAAGAAGTGTAGCATTCTATCAGTATACGCTCCCTTCAGCTGCCTTGGTGCGGGCGCTGCGGATCCTTAGAACTCGTTGTTCCTCTGACGTTACTAGAGGAACCTCGGCCTAACATTCGAGCCCCTCCCCGAATGGGAGTTGTTTGGATTAGGTGGACTCGAGGGGTCGGTGTGTTTCCAACACCCATGGGAGATCGGGTTCCTCTGGCCAGGTTTCCGCCGCCCGCAGGGGACAGAGGGTTGCCTCATAAGTCCCGAGTACTAGCCTGCAGAGCTAGTAGAAGGTGTGCTAGATCACCAGGTGGCCCCATCGAGGTTATTCGGTAGTCCTCCGTGCGGGGTTGACGCGCCTATGTCTCCACGTCCACTCCTATTGACGTCATTGTCGAGGGGACGGCCTTTTAGTCAAGGTATTGCCCTTAGGAAAGAACCCCGGAGTTTTCCATCGCTCCCGGGCTGATAGAGGTCGTAGTCTACGGACTTTCGGGTAGACTTCGTTGTACAAGGATACATACCAAAATTCAAAATAAATTGCGCGCGCGTGTATGTGTGTGTGAGTGCGCGCTCGTGCGCACAAAAGAAATAGCGACTTAGAAAGGAGCATAATAAAAAAACAACTCAATAAAAACAGTGTTGAAACGAGGCACATCCACGAGTACAGACAACCATAAGATATTTCTAGTGCACTATTAAATCAGTCGTAGAAATTAAAGCTGGATTAGCGAATCGTTAACAGCAGTAATAATAAAACAAGTTCTTCCCGATAGAGGCGTTCAATTAATCACTAAACTTTAATACATGCCTATTAAAGCAATGAAATCTTGACGACTTCTTTCATTGTTTAAATATATTATGGTAATAATGCTGTATGGTAACTATTATATGATATTAATTGTTCTTTCACACTGGCCGTGTGTAGGCTAAAGTATGAAAAGATAGTCAGACTGAAAAAAATTCAATGCCATAGCCAGGATTAGAACCACGGATCTTCTGGCTGCCGTCCAGCCGCTCTAACCCGTGACCTACTATGGCCAACGTGCCGACATGGCATTAAATTCTCCAACTGAATCGTATATTTCCTGGTACACCACTAGGAGTTCTCACAAACACTTGAGGCAACTACCCTAATGACGACTTACTCTGCTGTAAGTACTTAAAGGCCCGGGCTTTATAGTTCGGACCACTATTCGGTCAATTAATGGAAATTAATTGTTCTTTCAGCTCGGGCCTTGAAAATACTTACAACATAGTAATTCGCCACTATCTAATGTGTTTATGAGAACTCCTAATTAAAATGATGATTAATATCAGTTATATCATTATTTATATTAATATCATTATTATCATCATCAATCATTATAATTATAATAATAATAATAATAATAATAATAATAATAATAATAATAATAATAATAATAATAATGATGATGATGATGATGATGATGATGATGATGATGATGATGATGATGATGATGATGATGATGATGATGATGATGATGATGATGATGATGATGATGATAATGGTAATGGTAATAATAATTAATTATTGTTATTGTTACCGTTACCGTTACCGTTATTATTACTGTTATTGTTATTATTACTGTAATTGTTGTTGCTATTATTACTTTTATTGTTATTATTACGGTTATTGTTATTATTACGGTTATTGTTATTATTACTGTTATTGTTATTATTACTCTTATTGTTATTGTTATTGTTATTATTACTGTTATTGTTATTGTTATTATTACTCTTAATGTTATTGTTATTATTACTGTTATTGTTAATTAATGGAAATATTGTAACAAAGGAACAGGAGTTATTTATAAGAGGCACCTAAAGCTTCACATATTGGACGAACAAAAGATTGCCAATAACGCCTGTTATCCTTCGTGGAATAAAAGACTAGGTATTTTAGGGCCTATGAAGCAACTTTAGTTAATGAAATCACAAAATTAAGCATCATACGAAAGAAATAGTCTATCTGATGATAGTACTCTACATGAATGACATAACACTACCCGACTCACACATTAACCGGTTTGGCCATGAGCATCAATTTCTGCACCACCGATGTAGGTAGTGAAACAAAGTAGGAAACCAACAATTAGAGCCCATTTTTGTTATGTAATGCACAAAATTTTCATGTGAAGTAGGTTATACTGTTGTGACTAATGCTTTTCTTTCTGTGTTTCTGAACTCGTCAGTTTCCTTAGACAGTCATTTCACTGATTTCCAGCGGCAGTTAAGCAGAACCTATTTAGAGTAATGGTTTCCAAAAGGGTCTCTTATTCAACAAAGCACGGTTTTCGTATTATAAGCTGTCGGTTTGCGAACACTTAAGTTTAGATATGAATATGCTTAGCATGCTTAGCATTTGCAGTCCAAGAAGAGAACCACATGATGCAATCTTCCACAGCTCTGCATATTATAAACACGCACATGATCAAGCGGTCAGTTGTCGACAATCACCTATGTTAAGATGTTTGGTATAGTTAATAGATAAATTAAAAAACGGTATTATTGAGCTTTTAGGGTTGCAAAACCAGTCACAAATGACGCATACGCACCAAATTTGTTCTTGAGGTGAAGAGGTATTCTACAGTAAAGCACTATTTATACTGGATCCGCCCTGACAAACACACTTTACTATCACTACACGCAACATGTGATGCAATCGACATGCCATAATTTCTGAGGTTCATTAAACTGGTTGGTAGAAATTCCAATGGTAATATAACATTTTGAAATGAAATCACTAATCTATACATTAGCATACAACGAAAAAGAAGACCTTTTTCCTATTATAAGACTATGTGTTGTGATCTGAGATCACATATACTGCATCCGTCATCAGAAAAACACTTTTTGTATCACTCCGCGCCCACGTGCACAACCGTGACACACGTCAGTGACACTTTCGCCCATGTGTTATGCCACATTACATTCAAACAAGTTGTATGCACAAGAGTAGCTTACCAGTAGGTTTCGTTTTGTAGATTTTGTTCGCGGAAATTGCGCTTATTAGGGCGGTATTGGTGTACGGTTACTGGCTCGTTGCTACCTTTCACCTTTGTCTACCTCAAGTGTGTTTCTCATTTCGGAAACAATTGCAATCTACCTGAAATTAGCCAGCACAGCGGCCGTTTTATTAAGCCCTTTCTCCCGGAGATGACAGGTACAGTAGGCCAAAGATTATAGCCAGAACTGTGCTGCTTGAATGAAATTTTCTCTAGCTTTTTTTTTTTTTTTTTTTTTTTTTTTTAATTTACGTCCTCCAACGTTATGTCATATCGGACGATGAATGGAGTGGGTGAAATGATGCTCAAATAAGCCATAGAGCTTAGAGTTACCCGACATTCGTCTTTCAGGATAAGGGAAAACCCCGGAAAAAACCTTATCCAGGTAGCTCACCCTGACCGAGATTAAAACTCGGGACCTCGTGAACGGGAGGCAGACACACTACCACCACGCTACCGAGGCGGGCAATTTTCTCTAGGTTTCGGTCAGTACCGGTAACTGGGAAATGCCAGTAAAGTGCTTTAAACTTAGTTTCAAAATTGCTTTCCAGATAATTATTTAATTTAATATGTCCTGAATGTTCACGGCCTTATGATAGAGTGCAGCTCACACTGTTAAACCTAAGAACACCACAAACGATGAAAACTAAAACGATGAAATATCCATGCACTTCCAGCCTATACAAAAAAATATAAACTCCTAAAGCGAATCCACAGTAATTTCAGATGATAAAATATGCAGATTATTAATTATAAATTAATAAGAGTTAAACTTAATCAACTTAACAGTTCAAAAGAAAAAGTAATTTACATTTAAAGTGTCGGAAAGAGAAGGAGCTTTTACGTGCGCTGAGGAATGTAGTCTGTCAGCGAATTAACTATGTCGATTCCATCTTGTGAAATGGCATCGTGATTGCGCCAGAGGAAAAAGCCTTCAGCCCTTAACCTTCATTAAGAGCTTAAAAGCTCAAAGAATAAGAGGGTGAACGAAGGAAGTTGTCGACATGACACGTTTAGAAACTGATTTCAGGAGTTTATCGATTTGATACAGTGGGTATTAGGTTTCTCTTGCTTCTTAAAGGAATTTACAGAAAGTTTCGTGGTAATATTTGTACTGAGGTTTACTGGTAACAGAATATGACATACATTCTACTTGGAAACAAGGTATTTTTATTTTGGTTATGTTGTTTCCTAAGCTATAAGACTCGTATAACAAAATGAAATCCAAAAATGGTTTTCAGATTTAACAAGCGAGCGTCTGTTTAGGTCGATTTAAAATTAATAGCAAAGGAGATGCAAATAGAGGCTAAACTAAATTGAAATTCATAACTACTGTTGAACAAGGACTAGTCTTTAATGTTACATCTACTGTCTGCCTTTACCATCGTATCAGCGGCTTAACGTGTGAAACAATTGCTCATAAATAATGATGTACACTGGCTAATATTGTCTTAAAGTTCCGGTTGGTATTGTGTTTTAGCTATTACATTAAGGGACATATACGTTTAGCACATTACAGGAAAGAGGCAAATGTGAGTGTGACAGTGAAATTTAGTGATATTTAGTCAAGAGCATGATGAAGATAGGCTTAATCTAGAATACTATTAACTAGAAGTAAACCTGGTCGAACAGTGTAAATATATAAACTCCTTGCAAAACATTTAAAAGTATGTTAATATACCTGTTGCCTAAGCTTTGTAAACAGAGTTTTCAAATGTGTACCTTAGAACATTCTTAAATAAAAAAGTCTGCTCATATCGGCTTAGTATCTGATACGTACCGCATTGGGAGAACATAATATTAAACTGATTTTTGGACTATGACGGAGGGTTAGGGGTTTGCTCCTCTTCTGTCACGGGTTGGCCTAGCATTGCTATACCCCAGGATAAACACACACACACGCACACACGCACACACGCACACACACGCACACACACGCACACACACACATTCACCTTTCAGTCATGCCTCCATACTCCTTGGAGGATTGACTTACACCTGCATCTTCCTCACAGAAATACGCATGCGTCTCATGGACAAGGACTGCTGGTTTGATATATGATTTAAAGGTATATTTACACTATTTCATTTGAAAGTCTTTTTTTCACTTTACGCCTCCAACGTTAAGTCATATCGGTCGATGAATGGAATGGGTGAAATGATGCTCAAATGAGTCGAGGATTCATAGAGCTTACCGATATTCGTCTTTCATGATAGAAGAAAATCCCGGAAAAAACCTTATCCAAGTAACTCACCCTGAACGAGATTCGAACTCGGGACCTCTTGAAGAGAGGCAGACACGACACCACCAAGCTACCGAGGCGGGCTTTTTAATGTAGAAAAGGTTTAGTTTAATGAACTAACATTCTCATTCTTCGTGATCACGTACACTCTATCTTCTACAAACTATTGTTCCAGAAGTGTATTGTCCATCTTCTACTTGTTAGTGCAAATAAACCTTCATTAACCTTTGACTCGTTTCGTTGTATCCGTCTTTGAAATTCTGTTCTGTTTAGCATGAACATAAAGAAAAATAATAATGAAATAGAGTTGAGAAAATTTAAATTCTTATCAAAGAAAACTCAGAAATAAGATCACAAAAATAATTTGTCGTAAATTGTATGCTTTAATGGGTACCATACTTTTGTGTAGTGAGACTTCTATATGTTTCGGTTAGGTTATACAAAATGTAATCCAAATAATGTTACTCAGGTCATTCTAAAGGAGATTGTAGCAATACATTCTATTTATTTTTAGAACTCGTTAGATATACGACACAACCCTTGGGTTTTAGAAAATGAACACTCTGTTAACTATTTTGTGCATGATATATTTATTTTGTATTCATTCTGTGCTATAAACATTACACTGAAATCAAATTTTTCTCCCTGAACATTCACACGTAGGTCTCCGAATCCTATATAATATAAATTCTTATCTCAGAAGGAGCAATATTTTGTTAGTCTACATTCAATTTTAGTTTTCCATTTCAATTTCCACTACAATGAAATTTGGTTAAACTGGTTCTCCTAACTGGTTACTGTCTTCGTAAAGTTTATATAAGACTGCCATTTTATGTATAATTTGCTGTTTCTGTTTTTTCAAATCATTTCTCCTTAATTAGTCTCGCATGCACACAAACATATATATGTAATCCATTTTCTTCTTATCCACAAACTCTCCTGAGCATCTGTTCAATTCAACCCTATCAACTTAAAAATCCCTAATCTATTGTTACACCAGTTGGGCCTTACTTGTACGTGGCCATGCTTTCCAAATTTTTTAGCTCAACATGTTTCCCGATTATCCGCCTCTGGATGTAACTGTGCCAGAAATTAAGTAAATGTATCAAAATTCTATCCTGTACTTGTCATTTATAACTGACTCTGCCCAGCTCAGCCAAACTTCGTGAGTTAATAGTGCATTAGGATACTTCCAAAGTAATCTTGCAAAATATTCCTTGAAGTACGTCGAATTTTTTTCACATTTCAATTCCCAAAACTGTATTCTGTAAGTCCATCTGAATTCAAAAAAAGAGACGATAAATTATTTCAAACTCCATTCACTAATTAGAGGTGCTGTGTATAAACACTTCATCAGTGTCATCTCCCTCTTAGCTATGGCAGTGTTAGCAAAGTAAAATACACTAGAACCAGCCATATTCATCATTTTAAATGCTTTACTTTGACCTTCATTACTAGAAAAGGAGTATTCGCCAACCGTATCACTCAAATCATTTCTATAAATAACGTTTGATAATCATCAAGGAATGTGTGAAGAATTCTCCTTCATATGAAGTATATTTTAATATGTCAGAACTATCTAACACAACCTCTCTACAATGACCTTTATTTTGAACATGAGATAAAATCAGAGTCCATCGTCTCCATGTTGCCGAGATATTGCATTTGTGTGTTGTAGCACCGTTTTGGAGATTCGCTGGGAAAACCAGCGGCTGGTTTTGTGCCTTACAACCACATAAATTTTCCAATTATTCTTTTTCTAGCATAAATTCACCTTTCCGAATGCCTAACCTGTCATCTTAGCTGAAAGCCACATGCCTGAGGAGTATTTAACACTTTCAAAGGATATTCAACTGGGTGAAAGTGACAAAAATTAATATTTGAAGGTGTAAAATACCTGCGTAATATATATTCAAAAGTATAGTTATTCCATGCATAGTATGGGGCCAAAAAGTTTAAAATTACATTCTTATACATAATATGTTTACTTTCGTAAGAAATAATAATATTATTTCAGTTTTGGTGTAAATTTTATGAATGCTTCTGTATCTAGGACAAAAATCTACTTCGCAGAATCCTCTGTTTCTTTAGTAACGAAACGCCCTGTGTAGGGCTGAAGGAAAATATATTAGCTACATATAGTTTAAAAAAGGAACATTTTAGTGTGGACTTGAGGTTTTTATGACGACATAAATTTATTGGCCGGAAACCATCAGTGGCTAGGCGCTGGTAAGGCGGAAGTAGAGAAGCAAAAGGACATTCAATTTTGGGCCGCGCACTCGGTGGCGTTGGCATGGAAACCAAACCGGATGAGCCTCGCAGAAAACACTTGTTGTTACTTGCAAAAAAGTAGTTGAAACATTTTTTCCCCATACTCAACAATATTTGTGTTTATTCGCGAAGCAGAGAAACATACAAACAATAAAAACGTCGACACATTGAGAGGGGGAAGGAAAATACTGCGTGGGGTGCATAATCCTCCAGCCAGTGTCCTGAATGAGGAAAGAGTCCGCGCAAATTGCTACTATCGGTTTAAATTCAGTGCCATATATGTAGACTTCGGCAAACATGGGTTGAAAGGAAAATCTGGAAATAGTTTTGCATTTTAAATACCTCGGCAGAACTTGATTCACACAACTGAACGATAAGACTTAGAAGCTTTACTTTTATGCGTTCAGATTTAATATTTTCCTTGTTTCTTTTTCAAATATCGAAAATCAGATATTTAAGGAAATAACATGTATATTTATATTTATTTAGCATAATCTTAATCTACTGTACAAATTAAAGGGATCTACAGAGATAAATAAGTTCCCTGGGAACATAGCCTTGTTGAAAGTCAATTCTGAAACCTTATTTAAAGTCAAGTCTGGAGAAAACTTTTATTTGTTAAAATTTCAAAAAGGAAATGTTGGAAAGTTCTAAACTTCGTAATCATATTGTGACTTTGTGGGTTCATGAAATTAAAAGTCCAATTGCACAAACTCAAATTGTTCTTTATTTCCACCGAGTTACAGTTCGAAAACTTGCCGAGTACATAGAATTGCGTAGCACACACAATTACAATTCACCAGTTCGTCTGTCACAGGTCCACCCCACACTCATAATTACGTATAACTCCTCTGACACACGTACACATTCTTCCAGTCCGTTTTTCTAGCACGGCGCTCCTCACGGCTGCTCGCCGAAAACTGAACTCTCCTCCAGCCCGGCGCGTCGCTTATATAAGACCAATTGACCTATCTAGAAGGTTCCGGGTTAGATGAAATATCCCGACTGTTCCAGACGTCAGGGGTAGGGGAAAGAGGCGGCCAGCGAGCAGTGATACTTTCCTAACCATCCCCTCAGTTAGTGACACGTGATAAATGGGTGGGCGTGGTTTGAATGCTGTCCCCCACTCAGCTGTCAGTTGGTCGTGCCTTCCGATAATTGGGTGACAATATTCAGCATTTTCCACAAATACAAAACAAAGGTATCCGAAAATAACCTCATTCAAAAGCCATTCTTCAGATTATATGTTATTTGGTCCGTTTTTCCTTCATTCATCCTTTCTTTTTCTATTTCAATCTATCATTATTAATTTTCCTGCTATTCCTATTTTCTTATAATTGACTCTGAAGTCTTTGTATAAAACAAAATGTACCTCACTTTGCATAATGTGCATAGCTACCGAATTATAGGTAAGTGACAAGGAAACCTCATCATAAAAAGCAAAAACTAAATCTACATGAAACTATATACCTTAGTTACTTCATTAAATATTCCTGGGTATTTGTTTTTGATAGCTTTAACTTTAAAATACTGTGAACATAGTTACAGTTGTACCACAAAGAGTAGAAAGCCAGTACATAACTACGCATTTTACTGTCATACGCCTCTCGTGTACTTTTCAAGAATTAAAGAGCATTGGGAGGAACTTATATAAAAGTAACATTTTAAATTATTGTTTTATTTCTAACAGCTAGCTGTAATGACAATAGATAAATGCTACCATCACTGACTAGGCAAATCTCAATATAGATCTACACATGAGGAACACAAGCAATTCACCGAAGGAGTACTTGCTACCCAATTTTAAAGTATTTCTGGACCAAAATATTTTGCAGAGAAACATTAGAAGTTTAAAACGAATTCAGAAAAATATCTTTTCTATACTAAACGCCAATACGCTTTACATTATGTGAAAATCAGTGACATCTAAAATCGAAATATCTATCGAAATTCTCTTACACTCTGTTAGGTGAAGACAAACTTCTCTTATTCTCTTATGTCAGGGGAAGACAGTTAGTGGCAGTGTGACGTCAGCTCCGTCAGCTCTAACCGCCAAATATGGCCCCGAACGAAAGGCAGGTTAGCGTGTGACGTCACCGCGCTGACTTCTGGTGCCTAAGAGGAAGGAAATAGTTTGATGTGTTATGGTTCCGAGAGTGGAGGAAAATCAGGAAACGTATTGGGTATTAATAATATAAAGCAAATGAAATTAAACAAATTAATTTTCTCTGCAAATTAGAGGGGAACCATTCTGAACAAAGTTACGTGGATATTTTCCGATACATTCTTTTTCGTTTTTCATAATATATTTAGTTTCAACAAGTTAAATGTATGTCCTTTTCATACTGACGTCAAATATTTGCTATATCCTTGGAGCTGTTTTTCGGAGATGATGACAACATTTTCATACAAAGTAACTAGAGAAAATTCGTCATTCCACCCATGAATCATGTAATTATATTTCATTAGAACTTGTACTAACTTGAAATAAACTATAGTTTTATAAAAACAAAAATATAAATAATTAACTGTGCGTTTAAGTACGTGCATTTTGCGAAATGCCAGGCTTGATGTTTGAATTAATATATCTTCAAAATATGTGGCACAATGATTTTGTGAAAAGCTTCCCCTCCTAAAACTACCACTTTGGAAAATTTTTGAAATCTGTTATTTTCAGAAATGATCTACCTTTGTATTAAAATATCTTCATGACAGATCACATGCATATTGCGAATAGTAAGGGAATGGCGTTTGAAGTTCTCTTCATTCTGAATGACCGGTAAGTCATAAGAGATAGACAATATGTGTCAAATCAATGTTTTCAGTGTTTAGCTAACGATTTATTATATGATGATGATGATGATGATGATAGTTGGCGCTACAGGCCATGTAGGTCCTTGGCCTCCCTAACCACCCTCTTCCATTTTACTCGGTCCTCTGCGTTTCTTCTCCAGCCCTTAACCCCCAATTTTCTCAAGTCAATTTCTACATCAACTACCCATCTTTTCCTGGGCCTTCTGCCATCCGGCTTTCCTATGAATATCTTCTTAACTACACTGGTTTCCGGCATTCTCTACACATGGCCAATCCACCTTAATCTTCCTTGTTTAATTTTCACTACTATTTGGTTGTCCAATAAGCACTGAAACTCCAAGTTAGTCCGCCTTTCCCATCTGTCCAAGTCCCTTATCGCTCCAAATATATTTATCAGAATCTTCCCTTTCCACCGTTCTTCTCTGATTGTCAACACCCAAATTTCTGAACCATGCATTAGGAACAATTTTTGTCAATCACACCAGTTTCGGTAGTATACCGAACTCTCTCATTATCTGATAAATTTTAGCTCTGTCCAGGCTATCATATGCCAGTTTAAAATCTACTTACAGCTGATGAAGCTGTCTGTCGTATTCATAAAACTTCTCCAGTATTTCTCATAATCTAAAAATCTGGTCAAATGTAGAGCGTTGTTTCCTAAATGCTGTTTGTAGTCCCCAACTGCCTTTTCTAAACATCGCTCCAGTCGTATGGCAAGTATCTTGTCAAAAACTAGGTAAGTTCCACCTAGCAGTACAATCTCACGTTAATTTCCACACTCTGCCTTGGGTCCTTTTTATGTATTGGAGAGATTATTCTCGCATAACGATTTCTTACATATTTATTGTTTTTTTTTTTTTTTTTTGCACTTTCAGACTCTTCCCCCCTCCTCAAACGAGTAATTAATTCATTTCCCTTCCTGGACGCAAAATCCTAACGGAATTTCAAAGTAATAACGCAATGATCATCTCTTAAGGGATGTGACTATCACTTGAGCTTACACTTAGACCCAAAGCCTATATTTCCGGTGAAATCAATGTGTAGACATTCTGGAAGAGTGGTAAATGCAGAAAAAAGGTAATTTCTAAAAGTATCGCAAATAATCGGGTCAGGAGTAGCTATACCTTCTTTCATGGGTAATTTCCTGCCAGAGGCTATGTAAAATGAAGGTAAGAAAAAGAAGAAATACTAATATTAAAGAAAGCATCGTTAGCGTTTCGTATGCCACAGGTTGCGCTCTGGTGGCAGCCATAATGAAAACGATAGCCAGAGCGAGCCACTTAGAGAAATTAAAAAAGCCTTCCTCAACACAACAGAAGGGGGCGGATGTTGTCTAAGAGGCCCCCCGCTGTCGTTACAAGGTGCCATTTTTCGATTAAGCTGTGAATTCACGTGATGTCGGTACCCTCCCATTGCATCCAGAGCCACACCCTGCCCAACCATACTGCCTACACTCAAGTTATTAATCAACACAGGAATAACTAGAGGACCTATGCAGGATATATGCCAGTGGCAACATGGCAGCTAAAAATTCATGTCCACTATTTTTGCCTTCTATGTAACTTCTACAAATTTCACCACCGTCCTTTCACGTGTTAAACCTCAGGGCTTGATACGGTCTCAACAAATAATTTTCTCTTTTATTACTTAGAGGTTCCAGACTTCTTTGTTCCTATTCTTCAGCAAGGTTTCTATGACCCTATTTCAAGGAATAAGTTAAAGTTCCTATTGCCAGTTATTTTAATATGACACCTAAAACAGGTTGCACCTCGAGTTCTTTTAGAACTTCCTCTTTACGTTTGCGGTCCCATTTACTTGAAGCCACTGTGAGTCTCAAACTTCATTTCACCAGCTGTTATTCTGCGTTCATCCAAGTTTATTTGTGTCCACACCTCAATACCATAGCCAAGGTCAAGGCTCAGCTTATATGTGCTTTGCATTAAAGAAGTCATAATTATATCAATAATTATGCCAAAAGTAACTTTCCTGGGAGCTATTGTTTGAAAGCTTGATGTTATACTTTCTTTTATTTATGATAATAGAGATAACCCTTGTAGAAGTAATTTATTACACGTGTACTTGAAAGAACCTTCATAAGGGGTAGAGGAAGTGAATTCTAAAGTCAGATGCTTAGAATCTAGTTGCTTTATTCCGGGGTGGAAATTTCATGCTGTTTCCAGGTTATTGAAAGAACAAAAGTACCTTTAAAAGTAACAACACGTTGGAACTTTCAAAACAATAATTATGTACATTTCGGAAATGATTGATGACAAGGAGAGCTATTTTAAATAAACTGCCTACATTTACATTTTTGGTTAATAAATTTCTGCCATCACTTCTGATTTACCAGTTGCTCGAAAATGTACAGAATTCCTTCTCAACCATGATGGTTGACATGATTCTTCTAGTCAATTCAAAATATCTACTTAATTTTCCGCATAAACATCTTAAAAAAATAATAAATGCTCTGCAACCGCTTAGCTTGGGCCAGCTAATCTGCCTGCCGATCTAACGCCCACTTACCCACGGCAGATATGGGCTATCATGCAATCGATAGAGGAAGGTCATGCAGCGATCACTACGCCTACCCCATTCGGAAAGTAGGTTCACGGGACAAGGGGAACTGCCTATTCAAACTGGTCCACAGGAGTTACCGGTCCTAGTACTGGAACATAAAATCCGCAGTCTTAATCAAACCTGAGTTGGAGTAGGATACAAATTAAACATATATTTAGTCAAAATCATTAGATCTGTGTTTGAGACATTTAAAATTGCAATACAAGAAGCTTTCATAAAAATCTTTGAAGGTTACTTAACCGAAATTCTAGATTTAGCGGTCATCCCGCATTTCTTTATCTTTCCTTTTTTTTTTTTTCTTTTTGTGAGTAATCTATTCTTATCTAGGGATTCTAAAAACGTGTTCTTCCCTCGAAAACTTGATGTAGGATCTACCAGTTATTATAATATCTATGTAGTAGAAAGAATAACAAATTGCAATGTAAGATCGCCCTCCTTGGTAGCGTGGTGGTAGCATGTCTGCCTTACGTCCAAGAGGTCCCGAGTTCGCATCTCGATCAGGATGAGTCTCCTGGGTCAGGTTTTTTCCGGTTTTTTTTTCTGATCCTAAACGACAAATGTCGGTTATCTCTAAGCTCCATGGATCCTGGGCTCATTTGAGCATCATTTCACCCATTCCATTCATCGTTGGAGGACGTAAATTACCAAAAAAGAACAATGTAAGATCATCTGTAAGTACATTTTGTTCCTGAAATTATATTCTGATAATATGAAGGACACCATAATGTGGCTCCCCAGAATATACGTAGATGTTTTAATGCACTACTGAGTTGGAAACTAATATCCCATACAGTTTAATATCTATGACATTAACATTAGTATAACTATATGTTTATATATGACTTTAATTATGTCAGCCAATTATCGGAAGACACGACCAACTGACAGCTGAGTGGGGGACAGGAGGCATTCAGACCACGCCTACCCATTTATCTCGTGTCATTAACTGAGGGAATGGCTAGGAAAGTATCACGGGCGCTGTACTGTATCCTTCCCCTCCACCTGATGTCTGGAACAGTCGGGATATTTCATCTAACCCGGAACCTTCTAGATAGGTCAGTTGGTCTAATATAAGCGACACGCCGGGCTGCAGGAGAGTTCAGTTCTTGGCGAGCAGCCGTGAGGAGCGCCGTGCTAGCGAACGGACTAGAAGACTGTGTACGTGTATCAGAGGAGCTTTACGTAATTGTGAGCGTGGAGTGGACCTGTAGCAGACGAACTGGTGGATTGTAATTGTGTGCGGTGCGTAATTCTATGTAATCGGCAAGTGTTCCAACTGTAACTCAGTGGAAATAAAGGACATTTTGAGTTTGTGCAATTGGACTTTTAATTTCTACGAACCCACAAAGTCACAATCTTTAACTTTGTATCTTAATTGCATCCTACAATATGTATCAATGATAATGATTAGCAATTAGTAATATTGGACAGTTTAAGGCTGAAGGGTAGGACAGCGTGCATTATAATGCATTCCCTAATTACATGGGATATGTACAGACAGCCTGAAGGGTAACCAATGGTATGGCCTTTCTGGAGAAATTAATAATCCTCTGAATAGCTACTGTCAAGCATCTGCAGTAAATGTAAGGTGTCATTGATAATTTTAAGCCGCAGTTGTCAAAACCGAGCTCGTTCTCTGACATTCACTTTTTTAACTTCCAATATGTGCCGTGGATGAGTGGTTAGACCGCTCAACTCACACCAAGGCGTCTCGGGTTCGATCCCAGGTGACTGCAATGTGAGACATCACAATGCTGGGGCTTATTTTCTCCGGTATCTCCGATTTCCCCCACCATCGCATTCGACTGGTGCTCCATTTTCATCTCATGTATCATGAATGTCACCGCTTGTGGTTCCGCATGGAGTAAAAGCGGGCGTTACACACTGCTACTTCTTGCTTGGAGCAAACTATATAGATGACTGTGTTTCTGCCTCTGAGACAGAATATAAAATACGCAAAAATCTAACGCCAATAATTGCTCATGAAATACATCAGGGTCTGAGAGAATAAATAATAGTTCAAAAATTGTTCAGCAGCTTAATTCACACAATAAATTCAAGTGGTCATTAGATAATTAGTTACACATTAGTCATACTCAATTAAAATACCATAAAATACTACATTCGTGACAATTTGAAAGATAATTACGTGGGATTCATGATTAATGAATGGTAAGAACAGAATGCTATAGAAATATTAGGGAAGTAGCTAAATAACTGCCATTAATAGAATTCCTATTTTAAAATACAGAATGTAAAAAGTATGAGCTTAAATTTATCAGGGGATGAGAAGTTATTAGCCAAACAATTTAATTGTTGTGGTATAGCAATTAATTCTCAGCCACAGTAGCTAAGAGAATTAGGTGTTGCGCAGATCTGGGACTCATTGGTTTAGAAATTAGAATTGCCTTGCAAATATGGATTGCGCCACTTCTATAAATTAGAATAGACAAAACTATTATAATTTAGCACGTCACAGTAGAAAAATCTGTTTCAGATGCCAGTGACAAGTTAGACATCTGCCGTTCAGCGTTTTACTGATTCCTGCAACTTACGCTTCTTACTGTTATGGAAAATTTCATTTCAAACCGAAAGTTATTCACACCTCACGTTTAGGCAGATACAATACTTCAATATTACATTACGTTTATCAGCCACTATACTTAAGTGGTGTTCAATTATCTTACAGCTGCCTACGTATAGTCTTAAAAGAAATATACTATAGCTCGCTACTATTGGAGCCAGTAGCAGATTCATCAATGACTGACATTTTTGTGACAGTAATAAAATTTTCGCATTCGTGGGAGGGAGATTTTTATGCTGTTTAGGTAACTTTAATCGTCATAGAGAACTATATACGACTGTCTAGAAGACCGTGCAGGGCTGCACTGCCCGTCAGTAACACAAATTAGTTCCTGGATGACATTACTGAGAGCTTAGGTTTCAGCTTATCCCCATAAACTCTGAAAAATATAACTTAATTTTGACGAATTTAAATATGCCAAGCCACTCAGTCTAGTGGCAGACAAGCCGTGGTAAAGATTATGGGAATGCATAAGCTTTCGAAGATGTTTTCAGCACACGGCCGTAGAACCGGTGTACCTTTTGACAAGGTAGTGAATTATAGTGCAAAGTCATATTTAGGGCAATTTTAGTGTGTTATTATCAGTCATGAGTCTTCATTTCTTAGCTTAGACCTAATAAAAGCAGTGTAGAATAAAACGGTTTAATAAACAAACATAATCCAGTTTAACTCTTCCCATCTACATATACTTATTTTCAAAGGCGTTATTTCCTCAGCTCCACAGATTCTTAATGCAACAAATAAAATAGCGATAGCCTTAGATACATTTGAACAACCTCAAAAATATAAAGGAAGCATTACGAAATCTAACACTGTGTAAATGTTTAACCTATTGTGAACATAGTTTTCAATATTTGATTTGAAGATTTCTGAAATACATGGCATTCAAAGAATATTATTTCCAAAAATGTAGTGCCTACGGTTCTCAATTTTGATTTAAATTAACTTGTCCAGCAGTAACTGTACACTGCATGCTAATGTGCCTCAATATATTCCATATTTGTTCTTACTGCCATTCCCACTGCATATACTTTTAATATCCTTAATTTGAAAGAACAGGGGGATCTCATTTAACATATTAAATAGCGAGATATATTTCTGTCAAAATACCTTAGAGGTACTTTTCTAAAAATAAGAAATGTTATACTTTCTGGAAAGATCCAAATCTTTAGAAAAATAAATTATTTAAAACGCCCATTGATATGTTACCGTATTAACACACCAAAATGTTACACGTGCAATGGAAATTAACTAGTTTTTTCACACTAGCAGTGTTTAGAAAAATATTTAAATAGATAGTAGTGAATAATTAAATTCTATAGCTGGGATTTGAACCACGGATCTCCCAGTCTCCATCCGGTTGCTCTAACCACCGACCTACCGTGGCAAAGTTCCAGCACAACATTAAATTCTCCGAGCAACTCGTATTTTTACCAGTAAATCACTAAGATATATCATATACACATGAGGAGATTAGAACATGTGGATCCGTAGTTAGAGCAGGCGGAGACCAGTGGATTCATCTCAAATCCCCGCACCACTATTAAACTTTTTCTGGCTGACTCTAATGCACTCTTGAACCATCTGTAAGGCGTATGCCCTCCTTGGTGCTATTAGTTGAGATGCACCTATCGGTAAAACATAGACGAACCTTTTAAACCTTCTAGCTTATTAATTTTGATTAATTTGCTTTATTTCTACGATAGTAGATGTATTTTGTGATATCCTTTATCAACTAGCCATAAATTACTTGACGCTTCTGCTTAAAAATGAACATTGACGTATTTGATAGAGATGGGTTTAAGTTATAATTATTGAAGGTTTAAGCTTTGTTTCCACGGCAAGACACTCAAATCTTCACCTGCATCATCATAATCATCATGATGTGCTTCTGATATATTTATCGGTGTCGCTTTCGCCTTACACTTGTATATCAGTATCCCAGGCAATAAAGAAGTATTCGGTTATTTAATACGTTCACAGAAAATTGTACATCTAAGCAAACTATCGGAGTTTATCACGTAGCGGAGAAATGAGTTACATGACTTGGCGCGATATATCCATCAGGTAGAACATGATGCATGAGCTGCCATCTACCTCTGTTGCGAAGTAATTAATAAAGTGCAGAGGTAGGACGTAAGATATCCTGTGCCGGTATGTTCACAGCTTCGTCTGTTGGAAAGATATCAAGGAAAAATTAAGCGACGGATCTGGAAGATATATACTAGATAATGAATAATTAAGAGATTTTGAAGTGTCCCTGGATATACTTAACCTTCAAAATCTTAAATAGAAAAGAGTATATGCCAATTCTCTAGCTCAACTGCTATGTGGCTAAATTCAACCACAAAATTCATGGATTATTGAGGATATGATACTTTAAAAACTTATGGCTGGATATAAACTATGCTCTTGAAGGGAACACCAGTTTTAAAGACAGAAAAAAGGCAGATAAAATCTTAAGGTTTGAGATTTCACTGAAACTGCTTGCTAAAAGTCAAGATAAAGAGACCAATCGCAATTCCCTCGCACAAATATCTCCGTAAACCTCGAGTGCTTAAACCCAATTGGTCAGATGTACCGCTTCTGCCTTCTCAAAAAAATAAATAAATGAAAAAAATTAAAATGGGGCAAAACGAGGATGTTTGATATCGGAAACGGGGTATGGAATATAAACAGGCGTGGGAATTAAGAACAAAACTTCCGTATTATGCCAAGAGCAATAGATTCAACTGTAAATAAATGATATTCTGCTTGAACACAAGTGGCAGTAATTATTGTTGTGTAATCTTCCACCAGAATCTCCAAAATTATTTCGCTAAGCAATATAAAAGTTTCTTTTTCCTGTTAACAAAACTATAGAAGAACTTCCAGTGCCTATTATGAGATTTTGAATTATATGCATGATTTAAACATAGATTTTAATAAATGAGATCATATACCCAGTGTTCATTTAGAAAGAATAAACAAATTTTCAAATTCAGGCTCGCAAAATTATTTCATAATTTAAAAGTAGAGCTTTGTTCAATATAAACATTGAGTAACATTTTTGTCTCTCAACAGTAGGAACAGCACATTATAGACATTATCTCCAGATGATTTGAACTATAATGGCAATAACAGTCCTGGCATAAGTGCCATTGTAGCAGGATATAGTTGCCAACCTTAGTGACACTGCAAAAGTGCGTTTACACATCCCGTGGCACAATTAAGAGGTTAATGTGCAATATTTGACGAAAGCTCATGGTAACACATAACACCTTATTTTCAATTTATGCAGCTTCTTGCATTTTGATCATTTTAATCTCTAAATCACACAGGTTTCTTGTAATCTTATTCATTCACAGAAATTCAGATTGTCGTTATAGATTGAGTTCCCAGTGTTTTTATATTCGATTCTCTTTTACTAGAAAAAGATATAGCTCATTATAAGTGTAATATTAGCATTTTGTTATAAAATACTCCATTTAATGTTTAAAATATTTGTTAACTTATGAAAAACCTATTGTCCTATAATTACATTGCATTACTGCAATGGCGTAACATAGAACTAAAGGGATCTACAGAGGTCACAGCATGGAACCTGTTGAATAGTCCTTTTTCTAACGAAAAATTTATTGTTATAGAGTCTTTTCGAATTCATATTCAGGTTTACTCCAGTCACATCTTGAAGCTATTATTTATCCCTTACAAGAGCTTATAATAATCAATTCTATACGATTAACTTAAAATAACTTCAAAATATGAGATTTAATTATGTTTAAAATATACGACCAAATAGTACGTTAGCAGTACCTCTGAATTTGAAATTTGTAACTACAATTTAAAAGGAATTCTGGAATCATGTTACTCTGTTCGCGTTTATCCATCGTCACATTTTAACTTAAAATACCCTTAATTAATGACTTCTTCAATTTAAATAAGCTTGTTTGAAAAGTCCACCTGGAATTTTATATTCCTGGTATAATTTCTAGACACATATTTTGTTAACCTATTTGTTTATTTCCACTTCAATACAAAATGTTCTTTTATATGATTTAAATCTCTAAAGCTTTGATAGATATATGCGTTTTATATGTTTCCTCCCTACGCAAAGGGAACATAATTTTATATAAAACCTTTAATTCAATATGCATTTTTCACTTAAAGATATTATTTTATTTAACTACAGGAAAATATGCGACGCGACAATTCCTGCAACAGTTTATCTTTATGAACGTTAAGCAGATGGAAGAATAAGGTTTGTAAAATGCTATAACAATTCAAATGTCTCTCTAATGTTTATAAGTTCTTTTTAAATTAACGGCCACTGACGTGAGTCACATCGAACGACGAATGAAGTAGTAAAACGATGCCACATGAGTGCAGGGTCCATAGAGCTTACAGGTGACCGACAATAATCTTTCACGCTGACCGAGATTTGAACTCGGAACCTGTTGAATTTGATGAAGACACACGACCACCACATAAAAGAGGTGGACAATATTCATAAGAGGTTATATGTTCCGAGCTATTGTAGTTAGGTACTAAAGTTATTGTCTAGCGGGTAACTTTTAGTCTTACTTGTGCAGTTATTGCCATACTATTTTGGATGTGTATTTATTTAATATAGTTTCCCAAATATTTAGTTAATACGTTTCATAAAAGGATGAATCAAGGCTCTTAGCCCGGATGCATAAAAATCGCTAACTGCAGTTCATTTATAATCTAAGATCAAAATTGAACTAAGTTTACGAACCCGCGTGGGTTGTAAAATGCTGATCTTAGATCAGATGCATGCCGTTCAGTACTGGTCTGAGATCATAAAAACAAATATGGCGACATCGCCAAACATGTTGCAACTGTCGTTGTGTAAAGGATTCGAAAATTATCGGAACTATTCGACTCTGCATAATTCAAGTGCACAGAGTAGCCAATCTAGACATAACAAAAACTAAATCAATCTTTCGCTTTATGGTTATTTGTCCTAGAAATAATGCTATTTTAAATAAAGGGTACAAGAATTTACTCCATATTGATCCATTATTTATCAAAAGTTATTAATTTGGCTTACTTTATCTCCATTATATGCCCAATGTATATATTTTTGATTTTCATCTATTTACAATACTGAGAGCTGGATAATATAAACAAAAAATGGAAGATAAGTGAAGTTTTAAGCTACAAATTATTATATTTGTATATAAAATGGAAGTTCAAGCAAAACAGAAGATGCATCCCACTAACTTCAAATCTCGCATAACTCTCCTCATTTCACACATTCCCATAGGCATCCTGATGAAATGAAGTCTTAAAGGTGCAGTCTCCCAGGTAACCTTGTGTATTGTTCTAAATGTAGTCCCTTTATTTATATTAAATATATCCCCAAACACTATTTGGAAGCTTTCAGTTGCATAGAACCGTAATGAGAGCAGGATCATGAATATTGGATTGAGTGCATAATTCCTCAGGGTTTGTGTTCCTAACTGTGCATGTAGCCTATGCTCCAGTTCTTCAACTACATGTTTTGATACTCGAAACCTCATTTTGAATTTTCTGTCACTTAGTTCTGAGATGGGATTTCCTATATGTTGGAAAACACGAGGAGACCTTTCAAATTGAAAATTCTAATCATCAGAGATATCAGAGTATTCTGAATTCTGAAAGTAATAAAAATGTATGGATTATGAACACAAATAATGCACCTTTAACATACATTTGTGAAACAAAGAGGCTAATTAATTATACAATTAACCACAAAAATGCTTTATTTATAACTTATTTAAAGCTACACTACTTATTTCTTCTCAGAAACTATTGTGTAAATTCTGCAGTTCTGCTGATCTAAGTTGAATTAAGTTAACTGGAGAAAATTCACTAGTTAGGTTGAACTTAGATCAATGTTTACACAACCAAAATTCTAAGTTCAGCTTGACTGAAGATAATTTTCATATGTAGGAACTAAGATTATCTTATATGCAACCGCGCCTTAAAGAATCAACCATTATTATTTGAGCTTGGGCAGTTTGACAGAACACCTGAGACAGCTACCGAGCTATCAAGCTACTAACACTGTAATCCCTCACAGAGAACCGGTGACAAGGTTTCTCACCTGCCTTAATGCAATTCCTTTAATAAACTCACGACTAAAGGGCTTATCTGCAGCACAAGACGCTCATTAAGCGTCCGGTGGTGAACCATTTGCTTTAATTTTCGGTCGTAGCGAAGTTGGTGCGGTCGCAGTTCGTAACATCTGAATAACCGCTGATTTACCGCGCTAAATGTTCTGCTTACTTGCGATAATTGTCGGCAGTTAATTGTCCATAGTGGTAAAGGGTGTACAGCAGTCGTTTGTTTTCTATATCTTCATTAGAGTGCTGTTCACAAGCTTTCGAGGGGAAATTTCACCCAAATGCCCAGGATTAGCACATCTAACTGTATTTATTCATCAACAATGTGCATTTGCACATGTAAAATAGAATTATTAACACATCAAATATAAATACACCTGGATATTTCAGAACATCGTTTGCTTATTTAATTTTTTTAATTGCATAACTTGTTTTGCACAGAACACTATACATGCAGATTCAAGAAAATGTTTAGAATCACTGAGTCTCTGTTATTAATTTGAGTATAGTATTATTTTAATCGTATTTCAAGATAAGAATGCATTAATCTTTTAATTTTTTTTTTTTTACTTTTCCTATCCATCTTCACACAGAAGGCGCTGCATTTAACCTATAATCTTCATGTCGATCTTCTATTGAAAGTAGGTGTAGAATTCTCTAAGTTAGAAAAGGGTAACTTTTCCGAAAGATATTTCCAAGAAATCTACTTACATTTTTCTAAATCAGTCTGAGTGTCACTGCAGAATTCGAGATGTGTGCAAATTATTAGACTAAATGTTGAAATTTTTAACATATAACGTTTATTTTCCATGTATTTAACAGATATAATATTACAAAATATTTTTTTCAACTCTTAGTATTTTGTATGCATTCCTTTATTACCATTTTGATGCGATCTTGCATGCTCTCTACAAGGGTGGAGCACTTTTCCATTATTTCTTCACCTCTGTGCCAAATGCTTATCAGGCCCTCAATAAGCTGAAATGTTGTTATTTTGAACTTTTTCAGTCTCTGTTTAACAATACCCCACAGATTCTCTATTGGATTTAAATCAGGGCTATTCCCTGGCCATGGTAGTACTTATACATTGTTTTCTTAGAGGAACTGGGTTACAGATTTTGTTCTATGGCAGCGAGCACTGTCATGCATGAACACAAAACCATTCTTTACTTTGCGGAAATAGTCTTGTTTCTAATACACATTTATGCTGTTTCTGCTCCATGAATCCCACAACTATGCATAATATTCCAGGTCCATGGACAGACATCCAGCTCCAGACCATTTTTGATGTAGCGTGCTTTACTCCTTTATCGACACACTGAGGGGAAAATGCCTCTTTGTCTGTCCTTCTCACACATTGGTAGCTCTCTTCACATACTTAAAACATGGATTCATCTGAGAAAATTACCTGAAACAATAAAAACCTCTATTAATATTAAACACTTTTAAAATTGCTCAAAGATAGTATAACGAAACCAGCAATGAGAGAAACAAAGTTAAGGCTGTTTATTTCATTTCCATAAAATTTACATGTACATATTTTAATTTTATGCCATATACAGTTTTCATACTATTTACATTTTCCAAAATTTCACTGGATGTTTCTGCATCTCTTTGGCCCATTCTAAACGCTTCTTTTGCCATTGCAGGTGTCAGTTTAGCCTTTTTACGAGGCCTGCGTGCTGGTAAACCTGCTTCACATAATCTTCTGCCAACTTGAGGCTGATATTTCTGTACCGTACTGTTTCAGTTGACTACTGAGGTCAATGCTGGTTGCGCTTCTATTTTGTTTTGCCACCTGCACAAGTTTTCTTTGCATCTTTGATGATAGCTTTCTTTTTCTCCCGCATTTTCCATTCCTTTGTGAGGTCAACACCGAATGTTAAAGCTTGATAAATGCGACTAACAGATTTTTGTGAAACACACAATTTCTTAGCTATTTCACGTTTTGAATAAAAAGTTCCCTTCAAAAGACTCTCAGTTACAGCTACTTTCTTTGGGGATAAGTGAGCAGTTTTACCCATAACCTCACTTTAGAATCAATGTGAAATGTGTAGTGTTTAACGCCCGCTTTCACCACATACGGCACCGCAGGCGGTGACACTGATGATACATGAGATGAAGATGGAGCACCGGTGGACTGAGATCCCGGAGAAAACCCGCCCCAGCGCCGCGTTGTCCACCACAAATCTCACTTTTCGGTCGCCTGGGATCGAACCCGGGCCGCCTTGGTGAGAGCCAAGGGGTCTAACCACTGAGCCACGGCGCGGCCGGTCAATGTGAATGCTAAGGATAAGAAACACGATTTTAACTGGCTTGCGATCAATTAATAAATACTGAGGATATATTAGCCATAAAACACAATAAATTGCAAATATTAACAATCTTCAGTTACTACATTCACCAAATGAAAGCAATATCACCAAACAGTGGGATAAGCAGACATGAAGAAAATGGCTGCTTTTAATTCAGAACCAGCACCATATTACTATAAGTAAAAGAAAAAAAAACAGCTATTATTATGAGAGAAATATCATTGAATATGCTTCATAATATAGCAAAGAAAAGAATTACGACAAATTGAAATAGGTTACGGCGGTAAATAAGTATTATTTTGAATGTTAAACTGAAGCGAATTAAAAAAATTAATGGGTCTAATAATTAATTTTCACACGTCTGTAAATTAGAAGTAAAATTTAGGTACTATGTTTAACATATTTCATATGCAAACAAAAGAGGTGTTTCGTATGTCAGGACATTTTTGGAGGCAATTTCCAACCACATACAAAGCTCACATGCATCTGGTTTTTCGTTTTGTGGAAAATGGGTCAAAGTAATAATCACCCTTGTTCTGATTAATATTTTATTTATTTTGTGAAATTGGTAGTTAGTAAAAAAGGCATATTTTATTCAAACACATCCCTTACCTGTATTAGGCTTTATTGGAAACTTCATGCTGATTTTCAGGTATGTCATTTGCCAGAATACTTGAAATTGCACATTTCATTCCTCCATGTCTGTTCACAGCTCCTTAGCTTATTGCTTTTGCTGGATATTGCATTCAACTAACAACGGTAATGCTTCATTTTACATGGGGATACCTAGAAGCAAATGTCAGCAATATTCTTTTGAAAAATTTCCAATATAGTATATTTCAACATTTAAATTAATATGAATAAAGCATTATATATCAAATACTTACTCTTAAGCCGCAGTTAAGTGAAATAAGTTTTAATTGCGTAGGTTATTCAAATTAAATCTCATGTATATTCTTTACTCCCTTAATGGGGTTTGGAATCCTCCATCTCTACAATGTAATATTCTGTTATATTTAAAACCCGTTATATCAGTAACATATTAATAGAAGAATGAAACTTTTACCACAAATTATGTATTGTTTCTCTATAATTTGCACAGGAGTAATTTGGACTAACTTGGAAAATGTATATATTGTCGTGGCAACAGACATAAAAGTTTCGGCACAAATAGAAAACAGACGGTGGATATTGTTTCACGCTAATAAAGAGGTTGGATAAGCAGTTAACAATTGCGCTGCTATTGTACACAAAGGAACTGATAGGCGGCTAGCTTTCACAAAGTGCCGTCAATTAACGTTAGCTCCGATAAGCAAGAGACGGATATTTTATCACAGAGGAGAAAGACTTGCCGGCCCAGATATGGTTTCACGTTTCTGGAATGTGGTAGAATATTCGGATTACGTCATTAGATGCCTTGTTTATTCCAGAAAAATCTAGCGATTGAAAGAACAATCTGGAACTCATGAATGATTGTATGAAAAGAATCCCTGGCTAGTGATGAGTCAGTTTTGTGTAACGAGAGTGTAGTTGTAAAACAAGAGGATGAGTAAGGAGAGTCAGCTGTGAAGTGCTGTAACAAGGGCTAATGTTTGTTATTGCACATCGACCTTGGTGCTGTAGATTGTGATATGTGATGTAATGTTGTTACGTGAGAATTGAACAGTGTATTCATACGGAAATAAAGAATATTTAGAATTTTGGCAACTTGGACTACTAATTCTACGAACCCACAAAGTCGCAATATTATAATTTTTTATTGCCACTCAAAATATTGAAATTAAAAACAATTGTATTATTTTATTTTTTCAGAAAATTATTATTGCAAATAAAGTTTCCTCTGTCTAATATTAGGTATGCATATACAGAACACGTGATAAAAAGTATAGCTTGGTATCTGCTATAGAGGCCGAGATAATGGGTCATAAATTTTAAGAAATATGATTTTCCAAAAATTGCATTTAAAATTGGTAGTAGATTTTATCATGCCTTAGTGCATTTCTGGGCTACCTGGGTCTTCCTCCTCTTCAATCATGGTCATAGCATTTTATAGACACAACAGATTCACTGATAAACGTTCACTATTATGTTTAGAAAATCATGCATTTCTTTATAAAGTTCAAAGCGTGACTGTGTTTTCTTTTTCGAAAAACTGTTAGATCATGTTTTAGGTTAGTACCTGTTGATGATTGGAATGTATTGTTTATAATTACAGCTTTAGACTTTAGACTTCTTTTCTTAAAAACACTTTTGATCTTGTCATAATGGCTGATTTTACCAAAAAGGGAACACTAACAGGAATGTATATTCTACAAAACAACATTCAATACGTATAATTCACTAAAAACATAAGAAAAGCATGTAAAAATAAGCACCAAAGTGAAATGGAAACAGATTAGCCAATAGCATAGATTGAGCATAAAAAGTGTCTCAACCAACACAAAAATCCAATTTCGATATCTCTTACAGAAAGGAATTACATCGACATTTGACAAGCAACACAATAGAACCAGCGTAATTAAAGTGGTTTCTAAATAATTATGCTATACGTATCATATATCACTTTAATCGTACAAAAATACAAATTAATGTGAGACAAAAATATAAACAATGACAATTTTATGACTTTTGGTCATTCCGAAGCCCCTTAAGATTAGAGAGATTATCAGCTTATGAAATCATATTTAAGCTAACATAAAACCTCCATGACCAACATATAATTTTAGGCAAAGGAAAGCTTACTTGCGAAACAGTTGTGTAAATTAAGCAGTTCAACGCCCACATTGCTCTATCTGGTTTTATAATGTTATGCACAAGCGCAGGAATTCTTAAGTAGTTGTCTTAAAGTTATCTAAATCCAAACTATTATCAGAAGGAGATATGCAAAACATCTTAGACGAAGAGTCATTGAGATTCAGGTAAAAACGGACTGAGTGTTGCCGCCTGCAATCGCCATAAGATTGTACGAGGGGTGGGAATGGTTTGAGTTTTGAATGTCTATGATCAAGTGAGATTTCTTCGTTATTTCCTTTCTTCTTTGTTATAATTCTTAAATACCTACCCAAAGGCGAGCTTTATCGTGTAGTTAACTGACTCCTCAGAGAAGTAGACGGTTTGCTTACTAAAACAAGTATCTACATTATTCAGCAAGGTCAAATAAAGGAAATGTAAAACTATCGTATATACGTAACATTCATCAATTAAATAGAAAGTATTTGATAGCTAGGCATGTTTAAAACACCTCCTTAAAAATAAAAATGAAACATATGTTGGGATGTTAGAAATTTTAATAAGAAGTATATGAACTTAACTCAAAATATTAGGAATAAATAAGAATTACAAACAAAATTCCAATTTAAAAGACTTATCTTCATTGTTACACTTCTAGGTCAGCCTTCTGACCCAATCAAAGGACATTTCTTGGGAATAAAGCTTTGGCAAGAAGTTCAAGGTAATGAAACTTTAATGTGGAAGATAATCGTAGCAGTTAATCTCATTATAGGAAAATAAAGACAAGTACGCCTTTGAGTACCGGTCCTATACCCGGCTTTAAATCTGCACGCCTTAAGGGTGGACGTATGCAAATATTCAGGGTCTTACATAAATAGCCATAACATCCAAAGTTTTAAAGTTAGAGAAGTGAAAATTAGTATACTCATTTAGGATAATACAGTTAATATTCACAAATGTTTTCATAATTTTCCATTGTTCATAACTAATGCTCCATATTTTTTCCATGTGCAGAGATATTTACAAACTTAAACCGATATTTTTCATAATTCACATATGCTATCTTTCTTAAATTTGGTATGTTATTTTGTAACACACTAAAAATTGAACTTGTTGGATTTAGATTTCTTATTGAAGCTGTATAGAACTTAAAAAATGTTAATCATATGCACCCTTTAAATATTAAAATAATTTCATATATTTTGTATCATCACATTCCATCTGGAGTTTAATCTTAAATTCTAGAACTTACAAAATGTTCATTGTGGCATAAGAAATCTGTGCGCTAAATTGCATCACTCTAGCTGAAGTATTTTGAGAGAAAAATTGGTTGAAGTTATAGAAAATGCAAGTTACAGGGAAAGGCAATCAAAAATACAATAAGTATTATTCAGTTTGCCTTTAAATTTTAAGTCAGAACTTCCCATATCCATAGTCTGTATCCTCATTCTGGTCTTCTTCAGCCTTTCTTTTTAAATTCCTCTTCTGTCTTGCTTCATTCTGCATTAATTTCATAGCTCTTTCTGCGCCAGCGATGCGAATGTTATCGATACTCTGCAAACTTGCTTCCTTAAACACACCAGGTTGATACCTCAACTGACGCATAACTTTCTTTCTGCCAACGTTCCCATCATTAAACACTATTGCAGCATCAAATGTAGCAATTTTCACCACTATTATAGACAAAAATGATGATTTGGGACACCTTTTCCATATCAGACTGTTGAGACTTTCATTTGGGTTTTGTCCCTCTCCATAGAGACATTGTTTTAGCAAGCCTGGGTGTGCTAAGAATTCGTAGGTGGGCTTTATAGATTCCAAGACAGCTGATGGAAGACTGTGTTGCTACTATGCTACTATGCAACACTAGGGTATTTAATTTTTTAAAGGTACATACAGACCACGTACAGTCATAATATTTTGAGGTTTGATAGCTAACACTATATACTATTTTACAAAACAATAAAATAAATTAGAATTTGTGAACATTTTCTCCTACGTCCCCCCTTAAGGTGAAATCGAACCCTTGGACTTTTCGTGGCAGTGAACAAGACTACGCCACAGCGCAGGATGATCTTTGTATATGCTTTTGTCATTGTTTTTTAACTTTCTTCTTATAGCCTCCTCTAAAATGTGGTCATAGAGGAAATTGACAAATTTAACCGACGGCTTTAACAATTAAATATGCTATTGAGTAACACTACAACCTTATTCACTATTAACTATAGCGAGCTTACTCGAAGTAAGGTCGCAGCAGCTTCGAGACGTTCGCAGTGGGGCCGGAGGAATTTCCAGAATTATCTGCCTGTCTCTCAAAGGCACTTCTATAATTTACATAGAGCCAGCACTAAGTGCTCTATTCTTTCCAGTCAACCATCGGCTAGAGCTGAAGGACGCAGATCAGCCACGGCAGGCATGTTACAGTGCATAATGTAATTCCCCGATGGATTTCAGTTTTGTCATTTTGAGCATGATTTACTTAAACTGAAAAGAAAGAATGTGATAGTAATGGGCCTAATAAATATTGCTTTATTATTATTCTAGTTTTTGTTAATGACATTGCTGTTAATATAACTGCCAGATAAGGTTGTTTGCAGACGATTGTATCATTTACAATAATATTCGGAATACAGTGCATGAAACCACTCTTCAGGATGATTTAAATGAAATCTGTAATTGGGCTGCGGCTAACAAAGTGTCAATTAATGCCAAGCAAAGTAATTCAATTGATTTTAGTAGAACTCAGGGCAAAATTATTTTTAACTATCACATGGGAAGGGTGCAAATTTCACCAGGTGGACAGCTGCAAATACTTGGGAGTGTACCTGTCAAGTAATGCTGGATGGGACGAACAAGTAAATTCCACATCTAGGAATGAGTCGAAGGCATTACATTTCGTAATGAGAATATTGTAACGGGACCGCTGGAGCACCCTGTACCAGCTGCGAACGGAAGTTAGGGGAGGACCGCGTTAGCCACACCTCTCCCTCGTTTGTCTTATAGTGGTGACAGCCAGTGGTCGGAAAGAAACATAATTGTGCGTCTGTTTTCCTTCCACCTGGTTCTCGATCTTTCTGTTACTAGAACAATCTTGTAAACACCAGAAGTCGGGATATTCCTATATAAAGAGGGACAGACAGACAGTGTGTGTCAGTTGTTGTGCTGTATTGAGTTGGTCGGTCAGTTAGTGAGATAGTCGCAGTTCTTGGTGTAAGAGTTAGTCAGTGACGTGTTAATGAACGAAAGGGTTGTGCAACGGAAGACTGTACGAACTGTGTATGAGTATCGGAGTTCATGTAATCGCGAGTACAAGTGAAGTTGTAACTGACGAACTGGTAAATTGTAATTGTGTGCGGCAAGTAATTTTGTGTAATTGGCAAGAGTTTAACTGTAAGTCGGTGGAAATAAAGAACATTGTTGAGTGGTGTAATTGGACTTTTCATTTCACGAACCCACAAAGTCACACTGGTGTCAGGAGTGGGATAACAACATCACCGAACATTACAACGATGGAGGCAGCATTAGAAAAGATTTTAGCGGAACTAACAGAGATACTGGAGACTAGAAATAACCTGGCCGCGGAACTGAAACTAATCAGGACGGCTAGGGACAACATCGCCGAGAAGATGGAACAAATGAAGGCCGAGTTAACCACGGAAATGAGAGCAGCGAATGACGGTCTGGCTACCGAAATGAAGGTGGCGAACGAGGCTCTCGCCGCCAAGTTTGAGGAACGGTTGGCCGGCGTGGGGGATGACGTCGCGAACCTGGGCAAACGGAAGGGTCAAGTAGACAACCGCCTTAATGATTTAGAGGAAAAGGCCGACAACATCGCAACACCCCTCACCCGCCTGACGGAGGAAAACCGGCCTTATGTGTGGACGGAGGACGCCGAAGACGCTTTCCAGCACCCGAAGGGGACCCTGTGCAGTGCTTCAATTTTGGGTTTCCCACAACCGGGTGGCGCCTTCATTGTGGACACCGACGCTAGCGACCATTGCATTGGAGGTGTCCTATCGCAGATCCAGGACGGCCATGAGCGCACAAGAGTGGAAGAGAAGGAGCGTGCCGCAGCAGTCCGAGTAGTTGTGGCAGTGCCTTCTGAAGGCTGGGATAGCGCAGGCCTGAGGAGGGAGCAGCTGGCGGACGCAGACTTGGGGCCACTCTTGAGGGAAGTGGACGCAGGGACGAGACCAACCTGGGAGGACATCGCACCGAGGAGCGCCACCTACAAGTCGCACTGGGCCCAATGGGACTCGTTGAAGACCAGAGTGGGCGTGCTATTCCGGGTATGGGAGTCACCCGATGGGAAGGCGCAGAGAGGACAGTTGGTACTTCCCCGGAGTAAGGTCCCGGAAGTCTTGGAGGAAGTGCACGCCGGTACTTCAGGAGGACACCTGGGAGCGAACCGAATGATTCACAAACTACGGCAGCGCTACTTCTGGCTCAGACTCCGGGCAGATGCTGGTGGTACACCTGGACCGCCTCGCACGCTACGATGGGGCTGTTCGTGGGCGAACAGCTTTGAGGAGGGAGCAGTGTAACGGGACCGCTGGAGCACCCTGTACCAGCTGCGAACGGAAGGTAGGGGAGGACCGCGTTAGCCACACCTCTCCCTCGTTTGTCTTATAGTGGTGACAGCCAGTGGTCGGAAAGAAACATAATTGTGCGTCTGTTTTCCTTCCACCTGGTTCTCGATCTTTCTGTTACTAGAACAATCTTGTAAACACCAGAAGTCGGGATATTCCTATATAAAGAGGGACAGACAGACAGTGTGTGTCAGTTGTTGTGCTGTGTTGAGTTGGTCGGTCAGTTAGTGAGATAGTCGCAGTTCTTGGTGTAAGAGTTAGTCAGTGACGTGTTAATGAACGAAAGGGTTGTGCAACGGAAGACTGTACGAACTGTGTATGAGTATCGGAGTTCATGTAATCGCGAGTACAAGTGAAGTTGTAACTGACGAACTGGTAAATTGTAATTGTGTGCGGCAAGTAATTTTGTGTAATTGGCAAGAGTTTAACTGTAAGTCGGTGGAAATAAAGAACATTGTTGAGTGGTGTAATTGGACTTTTCATTTCACGAACCCACAAAGTCACAATATTGAAAAAGGGGAGCGCTAGGTCCAGGGAAATTGCCTACAAGGCCTTAGTGCGGCCGGTTATGGAATATGGAGTAGCATGCTGGGACCCGTATAGAGCTAACCAAATCGATCCATTAGAAAAAATACAGACGAGGGCAATAAAATTCATAAAAATAAGCAAGTATTTTGGGCCTAAAAAGGAGATGAGACTAAATGGGAGGAATTAAGAATTAGGCGTAAAAACATAGGTTGGTAGCATTATTCAAAGCTAATGCTGGTGTAAAGGCATGGGTGGACGTTAGTGTAAGGTTAGATAATCCGGATTATTATGAACGAAACGATCATAGGTATAAAATTAAGGGTAGAAGATACAGAAGTGACGTAGGAAAATTTTCTTTTGTTAGTAGAACCATTGAAGAATGGAATGAATTGCCTGTAGCAGTCTTTCAGGGCTGTCCCCTGTCGATGAAGAAATTTAGAAAATAATCTAGATGGTTATAGTTTAACTTTTATATTATAATGGTATATAATATGTAAATAGAGAAGTATTTAGATATGTTTTAAGTGACTAAATTTAAAATAATATCATGTTTGTATTGTTTGTTGTGTTATTGTTGTAAGTCTAGTATTGTAATTGGATCTGTATTCTTAACTTTGCCACCGGGTACTACCCAGTTGCAGTGAATAAATACATACATACATCATCAGTAGTAGTATTATTAGTATTAGTAGTAGTATTAGTAGTAGTAGCAGTATTAGTATTTATATAATAAAAGATACTTCTGTAATATGCGACATCGTGGTGAATATGGAAGGTAGAAATCCTGTTCCATTAAATCATTAAAGCAGGGCGCTGGAGCAGAAGCGGCAAAGAAACGAAAAGACGGAAGGCATTATGGTGACAATGCGACGGCAGGCACTTCTTTCTGCACCGCCGTTTTAAGGCGAACAAACTCTAATGGCATCTTGGCGAAACAACGCGTTTTAACTTTCTTAAAGCAAAAACTTGATTTGCTCCTTTGTTCCCAGCCGCCGTAACTCCTCGGTTAGACTTTAATCGCTTTTCCAAGGGGAATGATGATGATTATTATTGCAAACCCGATTCCAACGTGAGTCCATATTATTACTACAGCCGGCGTAGGATTAGAAAGCTTAACTAAGGCATAAAAACTGCATTGACGAATTATGAAACTTAAGAAGGAAATTCTGGTGTGGACATTCCCATAATATTCTCTACCCGTTCTCTTAAAGTTACTCATACAAAAAGGTTATTATATTTCTGTTACATGTTAATAGAGTTAAACTTTTGCAGAACAGTTTTATTACACAATTCGTTGTAGGCAAACATGTACTCGTCGCAACCTGAAGCCTTTCGAATTCCATACTCTTTGGATAACCACGAGGAAAAATGAAGAGTGACGTACCATATGAAAAAGTACAGATATTTTAAAATTCTTTGGATAACCACGAGAACAAAATGAAAAGTGACGTACCATATGAAAAAGTACAGATATTTTAAAATTCTTTGGATAACCATGAGAAAAAATGAAGAGCGACTTAGCAGATGAAAAGGTACAGATGTTTTAAAATTCTTTGGATAACCACGAGAAAAAAAAGGAAGAGCGACTTACCATATGAAAAAGTACAG
Source organism: Mantis religiosa (assembly GCA_030765055.1). Classification (NCBI taxonomy): domain Eukaryota; kingdom Metazoa; phylum Arthropoda; class Insecta; order Mantodea; family Mantidae; genus Mantis; species Mantis religiosa. The sequence continues at coordinate 52,578,622 of CM060953.1, forward strand.
ATATTTTAAAATTCTTTTAAGAACCACGAGAAAAAAGGAAGAGCGACTTTCCATATGAAAAATTACAGATATTTTAAAATGCATGTGGTATAGGGATAAGGTAAACGCCGCCCTAGAACAGCCAGTGTTAAATCTTACACTTGAACAATATATTATGACTAAAAGTTTGACTACTCCTTACGATATGGCAACGTAGAAGTCACTCAGAATTAAGGGAATTTCAGAATCTATTGCACAACATAATTATGGATTTTATTTATCTTTAAAATGTTCTAAAATTAGGACATTTTAGCCATAATAATAATTTCTGAAAACATAAAGAAAGCGAACATTATGAAGAATAGTTTAGAGTTAAGTGATTTTGTTGCGCATCTTAATCTTATTGTTAAAAATGAACTGAAATACCAAATTGGATGAATTTGATGTTTAGAAATTTCTGTGGATATGTAACATCTGATTTAAATAAGTTTTTATGCTTATAAAACTCATTTTGTATATTGACATTACATTTTCGTCACACTGACAATAGGTAGGGTAATTCTTTATCAGATTTAACTGAAAATTTATGTTTTTGACACCTTCAATCAAAAACGACACCTTTGTGCTTTTTATAGGATTAAATAGACTTTAACAAACCTTTATGTATTTATATAATAATAGTATGTTGCCAAATATTTTCAACCGAGAATAATTTCATATTTAACAGTATGCAATTCTGATTACTTGTGAGAAAGGCATTCAAATATTTGTGCAATAACATTTTGCAGTCGCTTTATATAGGATGTTTATATATTTTGGTTAGCATACATTTTATAATATGTTGGGTCAAAGGAATTTACATTTGTTTTAAATGCATAATATCACTCAGCTAACCTTACAGCCCAAAACGTTCACCTTCAGGGAGTGAATACTTCTTGTAACTTTCGTTATTCTAATGGCTCGCATCATTCGGTTTCCTAATTGCTCCTTCAATAATTAAGCTTGGCACTCTTCGTTTATTTGCGACGTTTCTGGATATATTTTTTTAAAACTGTTACATAATTTTCTGTATTTAACATTAAATACATGCATCCATTGCTATAGACTTTTTAAATGTAAAATAAAATGAGCATTTATATCAAGATAAGCATAAGATTTTGCTCATAGAATCTTCGTAAAATCTTTTTCAATTTGCTCAATTTCTTTTCGGGAAGCAAGCCAGGTGAAAAGACGATAAGAAGTTAACGTTTGGGGAGTGTATATCTCCCCCATCATCAGGATATTTATTAAATGCTATATCCACAAATGAATCACTGGATATAACACAAATATAAACAAAGACAAAACACTATCAAAATTCGCAATACTGAACAAATGACTTATCAGTAAATTAAATGTCAGATTAGCAGATGGCGTAAGTATATAATTAATTGGGTCAAAGAAACGTAATTTCTTAACTTCATTATCAATCTGTACAGATCTGTGCTTCTTAAGTCGACGGGTTTCCATTTTAAGGCCGGTTTACAAGGGGAGCTGAAGTGAAAACCAGCAATAAAATGTGATTCATTTGCAGTTATAGCATTTAATAAAAATCCTAATGATGGGAGACATACAAACTCCCGAGAAGTCAATTTCTATTGGTCTTTTCACCTGACTTGCTTCCCGAGAACTTGAGTATATTCGTCGCCAGGAAAGCTTCAGTTCTTATTTTAAAAGTTTAAATTGTATATAAGATAAGTCTTAATTAATTCAGGAATACGTCAACATATTTAATGTCTGTGCTTAGTTAGTCTTGTAGATTACTATGTCATTTTTAAGTGTGTACTGTTATTCCCCTTGTCGGCCTATTTTGAAGAGAAGCGCATCTGACGTGGCCATCTGCATCCTTTTAACGAGACAAAGAGACTGAAATGTAAAGGAATAGAAATATAACTTTAGTAAGTTGATTACAATGTTATTACGGTTTTTCTTTATACATCTTATAGCCATTTTATTTTGTGGGTTTATGAATTACTTTTTTAAATAAAATAGTAGGTATCTTAATTTATGTGAGTATATAGGGCTATGCATTTATCAATGGCTGTTTATTAGTATTAAAGCTTACCAGTCTTAACGTAAAAATATTTCACACTGCCTCAACAAGTTTATGGCTCTTTTGCTTAGGTTTATGGAAAAGGAGGAATCTGTTTATCATCTCTATAAATTTAAAAATTGTGCACTGCATTTAATCTTACAATTAGACTTGTTCAGCGTTTGATGGCGAAATAAGTTATCCTTAATATTAGTATATATTTAAAGGGTTAAACATTCAGTTATGCTTTTTGACCTACTTCACAGCCCTCGTAATTCATAAGGGGATAGCCAAAATGGTCACAAAATAGGAATAAACTTAAGTCCTCGAAATGGTGAAAGTTTCAGCAAACATTCTGGAGTTAGCATAGAGAGCAATGTGGTTTTAGGGAGTTCTACTGCAGCGGTCATTAGCGTCCTAAGAAGAGCTATGGAGTAAATTGTTCCCCTGGTTTTCTCGAGAACATAAATTACAATGGTTTAATGTATCACAAGGAGAGAGTGGCTTACTTATTAAACATTCTTTGTTCAGAGTCTTAGCTCTTGGAAACATGGGTATTTGCCTAAGTTTAAGTCAAGAGAGAACGCTAAGCTGCATAAATGTTTTGTTATAGGAGTACTGATATATTTTTATGCCACACTTGTTAGTATGTCGTACCTTACAGGAATGCTTCTGTGTGTAATTTTGTTTATATTCTAGGTATGTATTTGTCTAAATTTACGAAAAATGACTTTCAAATAATTTAAATCTTAGAAATAATCATTCCTTTCACACTAGACGTGTGTATGCCAAGGTTTTAATGAGTAGAGGCAGACTGAAAAATTTAATGCCATAGCCGGCATTTGAACCACGGATCTCTGGTTCTCCATGTGGTTGCCTTAACCAAGTGAGCTACTATGGCCAAAATACCGACATAAAAACATATCAGTTTACCGTAACTCCTCCTCCTCCTCCTCCTCCTCCTCCTCCTCCTCTTCTTCCTCCTCCTCCTCCTCCTCCTCCTCCTCCTCCTCATCATCATCATCATCACGGTATAAGCCTTGGAGCCCGTTCCAAATTCAAGGAAATTAATCGGACCATCCCATTCGTGGCCTGCCAATATTTCTTCTACCTACAGGTTTATACTTGTATACTAGTTGTGGTGTACGGTCTTCGGTCATTCTCTGTACATGATCTTGCCATTTTTGAATGTGTGCAATGATTGTTTCATTTAGACTCTGAATTTCCAATTCTCTTCTAATATCCTCGTTTCTTTTCTTGTCTATGAGTCTATAACCTGCCACCTGTCTCAGAAATTTCATCTCAGCAGCCCCCACTTTCTTCTGTTGTGAGATAGTCAAGACCCAGTTTTCACATCCATAATGCAGGGTCGGGATCGCCATTATTTTATACAGTTTTAACAAAGTTTGGCTATTACTATTTTTAAAAGTTCTTTTTATTCTGCCACATAGTGTTTGGAATTTTTTTATTTTGTTTTATATGTCTCTATTACTCGTACATGACAGAATATGGCCAATATAATTAAACTTTGTTATTGGATGGGTTTACCATTTATGCAAATTTTTGTCCTCAAATGGTTCGTTCCTATAAAAGCCATTATTTTTGTTTTTTCATATGAAATTTGTAGATTATATTCTCTTATGATATTATTTAACTCATGTATAGCTCTTTGTAAGTTATCTTCCGTCCACCATTATATTCTGGTCATCAGCAAACAGCAATGCGTCAACATTTCTCCCTTTATTTTAAAACGTGTTCTAAGCTTAGTTTTCCATCGTACAACTGTGTCATTGTACTATATATATTGTATATATATATTACTATATATATATTGTACTATATATATAGTAGGTGACAATGGACACCCCTGTCTTAGTCCCAAATTAATATCTACTAGGTTATATTTTTCTATGAATTTCCCCAATTTAAATTTTGTATTTATATACATACTTTGTACTGTTCATACTAAATGTTGAGGAAATCCTTTTTTAATCATTATTTCCAATAGCAAATTTCTTTTTACCTTATCAAAAGCTTTTACGTAGTCTATAAAAGCTATTAGTGTCGGTAGATTATATTCTCGTCGTTTCTCCATAATCTGAGTTACAGTAACTAACAACTATATATATTTGAAAATACAGTAGAAAATACGAGTACCTAAATGTGCTTAAGCACTTCATATCATTGTTTCAGCTGAAATATCGCTAGAGGAACCAGAAAGTAAATTCTGTTTCGCAAGTGTATTTAGACAAGTTGGCAGTACACCATTTACATAGGTAGTTTGAACCCTAACACGTTCTATACAAGCCGAGAGCTCTTGGTTTAAGTTCTCCCCACTAACATGTGGTCAGAGAGAAAATATATTGGTAAGTGTGGGTTGTGACTATGGGGAAGGTACTTTATCATCCACTAACCTCCCTTTACGGGGTTGTAAAGCAGATATAATCGTAGTTGTGTGAACACTGCAGATAATTTTTTGTTAGTGCGGTAGGAGATAAAATGGTACTACCTACTGTTTTAATTACTACTAATTTTCTAACTCAAGTCTGGTTTTATAAACTTAAATGCTTACATCCCACTCACCAAAGAATAAACTCTGTGAAACATAGATCTAGCAAAAACATTGGATCTAAGGATGTATTCTCAATGTGAAAACACCATTGCAACAGTTCAGACAGGGAGTATATAGATTTAAATGAGTCACATGTTTTACAGAATATTTTTATAAAGATGCACCCAACAATATAATATATTTAAGTGAGTATTACCACCCATCTCACAAATTACTGTTTACATGATTTCGTACGGTGTTCAGCGGTGTTCTCATTCGAAAGTTTCTGGATTGGATTTGCGTAGGTCGCCCAAACAGGCCTCGAGCTTTTTCATGGTTTTTGCTGATCGGGATGCAAATTCTGAGGCGATTCCACATCTCCAACGAATACTATCGATTTCAGGGATGGGTATTGATACTTGAATGGATCGTGACTCTTTTGTAAAGGACATACTCCGAGTTCTTGACAACCAGGATTCTACTAACATCAAGATAGGTGTCCTTATAGAGTCATCCTTGCTAGTGCACATCGGTATTTTGGTTCCGGTCACACTTCGACTCTCACTTTCATTTCTTCCCTCCCAGAAGCCTACAGCTGCCTAGGTGCAGTGTTGAGCCCCAGTGATGGGGCCGCTTTCAACTGACTGACTAACATTAGTTATGAACTTTGTGGCAATGTTTGCACTTCCTTTCAAATTCTAAGTTTTGTCCATAACGATTCTGAACTAAATATCCAGATAACTTTTGTAATTTTACATCCAAACTATGAATATACCAGAATTGGTGAAGCTGAAACTATAAATGTTATGATAGCAAAATAAATAAATGCAATAAATAACTTACATACGTTTTTCGTTGCATAAGAAAGAATCATGTGCTACAATTTTATAAATCGATAACCAGTCATTAGCATAGAAAGTCAAATGTCAAGGGGTAGCCAAACAGTTGTCGGAGTATCAAATGCAATTAGGCGTTTCGTGGAAAACACTTGAAAGGAAGTGAATTGCTCAAGGTTCTGGTACCTGGAATGTAATGTGTAGTGTTTAACGCCCGCTTTTAATACATACGGCACCACAGGCGATGATACTGATGATATATGAGATTAAGGTGGAGCAACGGTGGAATGAGATGGCGGGGGAAATTGGAGATCCCGGAGAAAACCTGCCCCAGCGCCGTGTTGTCCACCACAAATCTCAACTTGCGGTAGCCTGGGATCGAATCCGGGCCGCCTTGGTGAGAGCCAAGCGATCTAACCACTGAGCCACGACGCGGCCCTGGTACCTGGAATTCTTGTTTTCAGTAATCATAATGCCTACAAATGCTCGAGTATACGGAAGACTGAAAGTCAGATAGGGAGTAGCAAGAAATATATTAGCAAGTAATACAGGAAATATAGTACTTAAGATGGGAATAAGGAATTAGATTTTGCAAGGTATAGTGTAGCAATCATATATATTTTTTTAAATTTATTAAGTCATCTGACAATGAATGAAATGGGTAAAATGATGCTAAAATCAGTCCGGGGTCCATGGAGCTTAAGGTTACCTGACATTCGTCTATCAGCATAAGGGAAAACCCTAGAAGAAACCTTATCCAGATAACTCACCCTAACCGAGGTTCGAACTCGGGATCTCTTGAACGTGAGGCAGACACGCTACCATCTATGCTACCGAGGCAGGCAAACAGTCATGAAGTATAAAGCAGGAATTATATTGATAAAAAGGTGTAGTTTCTAAATTTAGTGGTTATGTTGTTTAACATCCCTTTACAGTCTTGTAGAAGTGTATTCTTTTGTTCCGTTTCGGCAATGTTTAACGTCAGGAAGTGCATGCTTTGTTGCGTATTTGCTGTAAACAAAAGAGGATACTTCTACTTCAACTTTCCTAGTTTACCACTATCATGGTATTAGGGGATTTTTATTCCTCTATCGTTTATGACTTTAGGTGTTGCGTTGAGGCCCTGAAACTCTCAATTAGATAGAGAACCCTAGATGGGTGATCTGCCCCATGGCTGGTATGAGAGTGGGAGAAGTAGGTGGCAGAATGCGGGCGAACAGAATGAAAGAAAATATGATAATGAAAAAGTTGGTGGAATGATGACGGGGAAAACCGTAGATCCCAGAGAAAACTAGCCCCTCCGCCGTATTGTCCTCCACAACTCTCACTTGCGGTCGCCTGGAATCGTACCTTGGTGAGAGTCAAATGTCTGAACGCTCGGCCACGGCGCGACTTAAAGGGAATATTCCTCCAGCTATACAGTGACTTGCAACAACTTAGACTGATCATTGTTATTAGAAGATACCTTAAAGCATAAAGTAATCGATAGGTTAGATTGTGGATATAATACTCCAATAGATGCAGTTTATTGCATTTTGATTCAGAAACAGTTAAATTCTACATTACTAAACAGCTGGGAATTCGCTTCAAATGGCACATTTTAAGACTCCATTAAATTTTTATTAGCCTACATAACTGCTGATTTCTTTTTTCACTCACACTCTTGTTTGCGAATATTTAATGGGTGCTTGGCTAAACTCCTGATACTTAAGGACAGTTTATTAGGCCCAGTTATAGTCGAAGAGCAATTGTCTCTTCATTTTTTTCAGTTCGTGGTCTCCTATTGATAGTAGTAGTTAATGGTTGATTAAAAATTAACATGGCCCTTAAAATAGTTTTTGGAATCCTTTATTTTAAAACACATAACATTTGACTGAAACGAAATAAAGCATTACATTACTGTGACTTTGTGGGTTCGTTAAATTAAGAGTCCAATTGCACAACTCAAAAATGTTCTTTATTTCCACCGAATTACAGTCGGAACACTTGCCAATTACACAGAATTACGTAGCGCACACAATTACAATTCCCCAGTTCGTCCGTCACAGTTCCACTCTGCACTCGCAGTTACGTACACTCCTCCGATGCACGTACGTAGTCTTCCAGTCCGTTCCCTCACTGGTTGCTCCTCACAGCTGCTCGTCAAGAACTGAGCTGACTCACCAACTACAGGCCTTATATAGGGCAGATCGCCGTTTCTGGAGAGTTCGCGTCGCGCACAATTATCCCGAGGTTTCGAGACGTCTGGTGAGAGGGGAAAGAGACGTTACAGGGCTCGCGTCGCTTTCCTAATTATCCCTTCAGTTAGTGACACGAGACAAATGGGTAGGCGTGGTCTGAATGCTTCCGTCTGGTCCTACTGCCGGCCGATTCTATAGCGTGTTCCGACGTTCGGGTTACATTATGCATAATAATTTAACTGCATCCTATTTCTCGTCTTATTTCGGCTGTCCCTTTAGCCATCTCCATAACGATGTAGTTTCTCACGATCGTCCATTGTGATCTTTTCCTTAATGATTGTTCCCATTTTCGTTTCTAGTTTTAATTTTATAAAAATATAACATTTATTTCTACAATTCTCAAGAATTATCATTATTTAAAACATACAGATTCTTAATAAATACTAAGAAACAATTCCTGAGGGAGGTAACTTAGAATAACTCTCGCCCTGGAAAAGGGTCCCATACCATTATGCAGCAGGTTCATGAAAGTGAGGATATCGTAAACACACATATGAGGAACCTATTGAAGGAGTAACATTGGCGTTTGAAAGCTGTACCTTAATCAAAGCATAAATGTACACACAAATATCTGACATTTGAGCCCATTTTGCACGCAAGTCAGTGTTCGTATTTAAATACCAAATACACCCAACAGAAATTCTTCTAATAGTTTAGCTGACATTTCTGGAGAAGTTGTCTGACACTCCAGCCGCTATCAGAGTACGGCCAAGAAGGAAAATAAAGTTCCGCTAACACATTCCAGTTTTTCTTTTTCTTTACATCTACTGAAACTTTTCACTCCATGTAAATTCGCGCTATTCTTCTTCAAACCCTACATACCCTTGTCTGTCACTCAGCCTCTTTTCAAACTCTGCCCTTTTTCCCTTCATATATTGACTTCTGGGACAGACAACAAAGTTTACTTTATGAAAAGAGAAGAAAAATAAATCGACAAGAGATAGAAACCAGCACGACTAATCTCTTTGGATAGAGTTGACAAACTTTTCTTATCACGAATTTGACTCTCCTTTTTACTGATTCCTATGGTTTGAGAGATTCGCTATTGGTTGGTATCACTGGAATGGATTCCTGCGGAGCGTGGGTATATTAGACGTTATTTTTAAAGCCACTGCTGTGGAGGCAAACAATTTTGTAAGAAAATAAAATGAACAGCCTGGAGTTGTTTAAAGAAGTGGAAAATAACAGAAATTTCACTTTGGAGGATATAAATGTGTTCATAACCTCCCGCAATGCGCATTTCATTATTAAATTATGCTGACATTTGGTTCAAATTCAAGACAAAGAGTTCATTCTGCAAGATGTCTATATACTGCAGTGCAATGCCAGAACTTTTAATGCAGTGTCTAACTTTACATCAAAGAAATTTTATATCTAAAGGTTGAACATTTGGTCTGTCTCTAAAGGAATACAATGCGGTAGATTAGGGTTTTATAAGGTCAAATAACATGAGATGCACTGAGGGTTACTAAATGTACGTTATGAAAATCAAAGCCTATCATCTTTATTGATATATGAAATACCAGAAAATAAATATTTAAAAGGCCAAACAATATTACATACAAAATTAAAAGCAGATATAGATAAACAAAGCTAATATAATCCCTATAGTTAACCGAATGAAAAAACAGGTATTTTCGTATTGTGACTTTCAGGGTTCGTGAAATTAAAAACCTAGTTTGCAAAAATTCATACTGCTATTATTTCAAGTAAAGAGACACTTGCAAAGCCCATATATCAGCAGAATGACGTAAACACACACGAACAGAATCTTCAAGTCAGTCTGTCACACGTCCACACTGCGCCATTAACGGCTCTCGACTGACTCCCTTCCATTTTTTAACTATTTTTTTAAAAGGGTGGCCCCACACCCACCGCCCCTGGTGGCGATCGTCCGGCATGCAGTGCCGTGCGCTACATCACCTCCCTCATGCAGTTAGAGTTCTAACATGCTTGGAGAGTTATTGTGTTATTGTGTGGGTTAGTCGGGTCCCGCATTAGCACCACGGTTAGTCCTTTAATGTATGATGCGGGCATGCATTGCATGCGAGCGCTTCAAAGGATGAGATTCCTGGCTGCAGCCATGAGCGTGTCCTGAGTGCAGCCAGGGGCAATTAAGGTGTTCAAGCAAAGGGAAATGCATGCAGTTGTTAAGTTACGTGCATTTTCTGGTGTTTAGGTGGATTTATCATGCAGGGCGTTGAGTGGTTAGGAGTTGGGAACGATGGTGATTAAGTTGTGCGTGGTCCCCTCAATGGGAGTCGTGTCTGTTCGTGCAGCTCCTGTCCATATTCGTGCCAGGTCGTCATGGTTTCTACACTTCTGCGCAGTAGCATACTCGGCGAAGACGGAACAGCTGCGGGAAGTGTGTCACTTGAGGGGTGCCCTTCGTCCCCTCGGGTCCACCTTTTTTGTTGTAATTTACGTCCTCCAACCTTAAGTCATATCCGACAGCGAATAATTTGGGTGAAATGATGCTCAAATGAGTCTAGGGTCCATGGAGCTTAGAGTTACCTGACATTCGTTTTGAAGGATAAGGGATAAGCCCAGAAAACCTTATCCAGGTAACTCACCCTGACCAAGATTCGAACTCGGGACCTCTTGAACGTGAGGCAGACAGGCTACCATCACGCTACCGAGGCGGGCAGGGTCCACCTTGGCTGGGTAGCTCAAGGTCTTCTAGGGCAACTGTGTGGTCCCTTACGTGAAGAATCTGTAACAGTAAGATCAAGTGTCTGTGAATCAAGTTGTCGAGGAAGTCTGAAATCTCGTTGTCTATGTCTGGGTTTGTCATAGTTCTGTCAAATGGTGTTAGAGATCGTTTGTATCGGTCAATCGTTGTCTCGTACTGGCCGAGGTTAGATATTAATGTGTTACGGTGTGCGGGTAGTTTACTGTACATGTCGTATGATAGTTTTTTTAATAAATTGCTCGATTGTGTGCATATGTAACCCATCGTGTAGTTCCTTTGATGGCGTGGTAACTGGTACTCTGAGTATTTTGTTTTGGAGAGTTTGAATGCGTTTGATAGGGGGCTTAGCCGCGTACCCCCTGACCGGCGCTGCGTAAGTCACAATTGATCTAATTTAGTGTCTTGTATAGCGTTAATCCCATTTGGAGTTTTAACGAGTTGCTAAGAATGATTAGAGGGTATAATTTTGGTAATTGTGCGTAGGCTTTCCTGTGTACTTCATCAATGTGTGGTCGCCAAGTGAGACCTTGGTCCCCTCGCCTCTCTTATTTATACACTAGAAGCTGTTGCGCGCAGGTTGGCGAAATTTCACGAAGTTTCACGGACTAGCGCGATCTTTCGTGAAGTAGCGAGAACACCATGGAACTGTCTGTCTCTTTCTCATTCTGTTGCTATCTCTCTCCCCTGGGCGTAGCTGTGCGCTATTTGTCTCTTTCATTTCCCGCTCCTCTCTCTCTCGGCGTTCACTTAAGAGCTCCAAAACGATGCCTCGTGACAGCACAAATAATCGAATTCTTCTCTGTTGCAGCCTGGAGTTGAGTATTAAGATGATAAATAGGTATACCAATTGGATCATAAAATTGTTTGTATAATTTATATATGTTTGAAACTTTAATGAATCCGTACCAAATTAAGTTAATATATTGAACTGAATAGTAATTATTAACTTAAGCAGTTGTTAATTTAAAATAAAACTCCTTAACTCTTTTCAGCCAGTGAGCACGCTAACTCTTATTTCTTTAGAAATAACAATTTAATTATACTTCTTTGCTTTTAGTGCGAATATCACTTTTGACCTTACAATAGCTAGAACATAATGCGTTTCAGTGAATGACAACAATTTCCAAATATTTTTAAGCCCCTTTAGAATTTTTCCAAGTTTTGCAGCGAGTTCAATTAACGTGCTAAAGTTGGCAAAAATTGTATTAAGGGAATGTCTGAACTCAAACTACTACTGCGATCTAGCGGAATACCTGTAATGTCTGGCCATCAGAAGACCGCGAGACAGCATTGAGGTATGAGAAGGGGCTTGAACTGTTAATCTGTTTACACAGTCTATATGTTTACTACGAAATGCATGCATATCTGTGTGTGTGTGAATTACTCATGTTACCAATCAAATAGTTGTACGTAATTGCTGTGATAGCACGACCTCTGGACTACAACTCACTGTTGAGATATCTGACAACACCTTGTATTGTATATGATACAAGTATGTCAAGAAATGATAGATAACGTTTACATAGCCCATTCCTCTAGCTTACATTATTACAAAAGCCACGCAGCAGAATAATATATTTCAGTTAATATTTTAACACTTTAATACACTTTCTCTCAATCGAGAACTGTCAGTTAAAGTCTATGAGCTCTTAATAAGTTAAAACCCACAGTAAAAATACTGTTGATAGCCAATAGTGTACTGCTAAAAATTTAAGAAGCTTTGAAAAGTTTTATTCCTCGATAGTATGATGGAGCGATAAAACATGGCTGTGTGTTAATGGAAGCTTAAAAATACAGTTTAGTTTACATTAATCGTTTTCCTTGAAATAAAGAATGATGCAATTTTATATTTTTCGAAGAAATATAAAACAGATACTCCAACGTCATAATAATCATGACTAAAATACAAAGAACATATTATATATTACGCGTTACAGTAATTCCAATACATTATATCCAATCATTGCGATATGCACGACTCTATATAATTTTGATTTTGTAATTGTTTGTTCTCAGGATATAATTACTTCTTCACCTTCTAGGAATGATAAATTACGCAGCACGCTTTCTATAACTCAATTAAATTAACAGTAACCTATTAACTCTCTTGAAATTACTGAAGATAATGACTTTCTGGGAATATAATTGCGGAATTGATTTTAGTTTGTTGAACTCTGAGTTGGTTGTGTCATAGAAAGTTGCATTTTGTGCCTATTGATATAATTAACATATCATTTGCTATCTCTAATGGGAAATATAACATTATATAGACGCTAAGGGCTTAAGCTTACAATATCCTAGTAACTAATAAAGATTTCATACTAATTATTACATGTAATGGAAACTAATTGTTCTTTCACACTAGCCGTTTGTAGGACGCACTATGAAAGCCTAGAACCAGACTGAAAAATTCAATGCCATAGCCGGGAATTTAACCACGTATCTTCTGGTCTCCGTCCAGCTGCTTTAAACCATTTATGTAAATCGAAATTCTCATGGTTTAGAGCGGCTGGAAGGATACCAGAAGATCCGTGGTTCAAATCCCGGCTATAACATTGAATTTTTCGGTCTTTGCTCTACGCTTTCATAACGCAACTAAGCTTCCAAAAATGAGCTGCCGATAGACTTAGCAACAAAAACCAAATTGTGTAAACCAAATATCAAAAACGATATCTTACATAAATTTCGCATATATATTTAGGTGTTTTTAATGGGTTCAAAAAGGGTATAAAATAATTACATTTTCGCGAACCCATTATTGCGATAGCGCGGCCGGCACGCACAAAGGGACAAAGAAATGAAATGTGTAGTGTTTAACGCCCGCCTTTACTACATACGGCACCGCAGGCGGTGACACTGGTGATAGATGGCCGGGGAAACTGGAGGTACCGGAGAAAACCCGCCCCAGCGCCGTGTTGGTCACCACAAATCTCACTTTGCGGTCCCCTGGGATCGAACCTGTGCCGCCTTGGTGAGGGCCAAGCGGTCTAACCACTGAGCCACGGCGCGGCCGCACAAAGGGACTGATAGTGCATCGCGGAAATAAAAGGCTTGACGAAACAGATGAAGTTAGATGACTGGAAGGTTCGTGTTTCGTTTGGTGCCGTCGTGGTTTTTGTAGATCTTTCACTCGTTTCTGGAACGATGAGAGGTATATAAAAAGCCGTTGCTAGTTTGAGTCAGTCGTAATTGGACTCGGTGTGAAAATGAGGACTGTAATTTGAAAGTGAACTCATTTGTTTATTTACGTATGCAGAAGTGACCGCAGATTCTGTTGGTTTATGTTACGTCATCTTGCTGCCAAGGGTATGCAGTGTGTTTCTACGGAAATAAATGGTATTTTGACCTTCTGCATCTTCGACTTTTGATTTTACAATCCCACAAAGTTACAATATTATATTTTCATTGATTAACTAGCTAAGCTATGTGCTGCTTAAAATACCAAAATAGCGTATATATTTGGTTACAGTGTATCCTCTGTGGGCCTTGTTTATTTTCTAGCAGTCATCCCTTGTGGAACTTTTTAATTATTAAATTTTTTGTGATTCTTAAAGCAGCACATTGTTCGCAGCATAAGGTTTATAACCGTTGATCACTGCATTGGAACTGATCCTATTTTATTGAAGTTTGGAAGACATTTTTGGGATAATTTTACCTGCTTAAGCACGAAGATTACTGATTTTTCCTCAAACTTTCCTACCGGGAGTAATAATTTTCATACTTACATGCACATGCTCATAGGAAAAGTACGCGTATGTATGTGTGAGAAACCAAGGATGCAACAGAATATTAAATAAAATGTACTCCATACACCAATATTTTACTTCATATATAAATGTTTCAGAAATTTAAATTTTATTCAAAATGTATTTTAGAATTATTACTAAACTCCCACAAACGTATTTTCAGTACAAATAATAAGTATATAAGTAACATTTGGGGGAACAGCCCCCAACTCTTCTCTCTGAATGAGTTTTGTATAACTTTTAAGCCACAAGAAATAAAAAAAAAAAAAAAACGTTACGGCACAAAAATGCAGATTTCGTTAAAGGGCACTATGTCAAATACCTTCTTATAAAGTATATATTCTTTATTATTGGTTTGAATTTTAGAATATTTATATAATTATCAGTGTGTACATTTGTTGTTGGCATTTTGCATTCTGGCCAGGCAAAGAGAATGGGATTCAATCCATCAACATAGCCACATGCCCTTAAACTACTTTACTATCGCTTAAACCTTATTTACGTAGTATGCTCTATTATACCTGAAAGATGTGATACAACATGTAGGTAAGAACCATTTAAGCAAATATTTATCGGAATATCCTGATGTAGAATAGGTTATTGCACAATAACCTAGAGGCATATAAGTGTAATGTACCAGACTCACTGAACCTGAAATGAGTGAAACAAATACCAGGGATTCTTTGAAGGGTTTTAACAGAACTGATGTTGGAAATCTGAAAGAAAACTTGTGCGCACAGGTGTTTGTGGTGGTAATAACTCACCTCCTAAGCTAGCAATACTCTAAATACATACAATACCCTGTGCTTGATGCACAGATTTAATAATTCCCATTTCTGCCCTTTAATACACTTATACCATAATTTCAATATTCTCTTTATTATCATTCCCCTCCTTTACATAAAATATATCTCTCCTTGTTGGTGAGGAAAGAAATCACATTGTATTAAAGTTTGGACGCCCGCATAAGTGGTTTTAAGTACTGAATATAACTTCACAATCAGTTCATGCAAAAGATACCCATTGCATCAAAGAGTTATTACATTTTATTTGAATGCATATAACCTAACGTTTTAAAACTATGTGACAATAGAAATATCTGTCTAAATTCCCACACTTCTAGGATTAACTGTAACGCCGGTGTATTCTGCATTCCCGCAATACAGGTATGACGGAGAAGTTGCCACACAATGCAGGCTGTGATATGGCTGGGAAGTTTCAAACCATTTAGCTTAGCTGATGAACTTAGCCATAGACCCCGGAGCGCTTGCCTTTGATGTTCGCTCATATGGAAAACCATGGGTTCGAGTCTTACCTAAGATATAGTATGTATTCATACCCACGTGAAATGTGTGTGCAAAAATTTAATAAAAAAGTGCAAAAATAAAACGGAGGACATAGATGAGAAATAAATGAGTATAAATACGTATATCTTTTTACCAGATATATCTTATTTTTTACATTGTAAAATGCAATTTATCTTCCAGTTTCAGTTAATGATCCATTCTGCATTAGTTCTTTAAATGAGAGAAATGAGGTGTCTTGCGGCAACAGAAATTCTGCAAAGACTGGAAATAAATGCGAAATATTCTGAGACTAGTATGACTGTGGCAATGGAATACAGCTCCTTCACTGTTGAGACTTCGGGTTTTCGCTTGAAGAGCTATCACAATTTCTAAAGAATCTTACTATAACGTATTTGTTTAAAGGCTAGCCCTAAGGCAGTGGGACAAAATTCTACTTTGTCAGAATACGTAAAACTGGTGCTCTAGAGGTACACATAATTAGGTTTATTTAAATACTTGTACACATCGTCATCAGCTATGTTAATCTCCTAAATTTCATAAGTAGAATAAACAGAAAATAATGAAGAGGTTCATGCTAGTTTCGTCTTTTAGAAATAAATTTTCAAACGATTTCCAAAACCTGCTTTGACATACTTACTTGCATATCATCTATTCAAATTTAAATCTTGAGTGTGAGGTATTTTACAGTTAACTAAATAACGAAGTAAATTGTTATCTCTCATGATTTGTGTTCTCTCATTTCCCTTTTATTCTGCCTTTTGCATATTTAAAGCATGCTTCTAAACTTGGAGACGCGAGGAGGTGCCGAAAAAAATTATAAAATATTGTAGGAAGAAGATAAAATTAACTTCTACAAATATAGTTAAAAATTGACTTTTTGGTCAACTTGGATTTAAAGATAATTCTAGTTCTTCTTTATATTAATTTAAAATTTATTTAAAGTTAATTGTTATTGCTGTTTAGCTCCAAGAAATCAGTATTCCCCATCGATAGCAGATAAGTTCCTGGTTAAATTGTAAAAAATGTTTACACCATAATTTTTCTAATAAGTATCATGTGAAAAATTACTAATATGCAGTATGACTTTATTTTGTAACAGTTGGAAGTATAATATGTAGGCAGTTTTGACCCACATTCTAAGAGTAAATGCGTACTACAGCTTATGCTTTGGATGCCGTAATTTTTTAGAATTTGTGTAGATTTACTTTGAGGACAACAATAAGCACGCTCCTCAGTTATATGCGTTTCCATCATGACTGATTGTGACATGATTATTATTGCATAATGCATCGAAATCTAATATACTATAACCGGTGGATACTAAACTTGAGGAGTGTGTTAAACGCATTAGATTTTGCAACCAAGATATAGAGAAATGACCACATAATTTTGTATCACTATTACATAATTATCCTTTACATAATTTTGAATCATTGGTATGATATGGACTCTACAATCATTGCTCAATGAACCCGAAGTCCGTTCAAAAGTATGACCATTTAGATAAACCACGAAAGAACTATAACGTTAAGACTGTGTAAGGATACAGCGTGGTATCACTTATGTAATGCCCTGTGATTGAGGTGGCCGTAGTATGCAGTTGCTTACCCAAGAGGATTCCTCTTTTTTGCACCCCGCTACATACGATATTAGGTGCTCTTTTCCAGGCCAACTGAAAAATTAACTCATTTATAATTTATGAAGAGAATTTGCCTTAGGCTGCCCTCTTTTTGCTGTTCCAACCTTCCTGGAAAACAAAACAATTCTTATGGAGCAGCTGCAAGCAGAGCAAGACCGTCATATGTTTTCTCTAGTGCAGAAATACCGCAGGCAAGACCGTGATGCACAAACTAGGAAGGGCGGCAGAGCTTATCTCTTTATGTTTATGTGTAATACCATAAGAGGTGACGTTTAATGTTTGAAGAGGTGTTGGAGGTTACATATAAACTTTCCGATCTTGCCGAGGTGAACCTACCCAAATGTAATAATTATCTATATAGCCTTTGTCGAAGATATTCTAAAATGAAATGTGATTATATCTATAATGGTATAAAAATATTCTATAATAACAACTTCTGTAATGATAAGAATTTTACAGACTCGTAGTCTTTTTAGTGTCGTAATAACTTCTAGGACGACCCTTCGATACAAAGTATATCCTTGACTTCTGACAGAATAACTTCCATATTATATAAGCATGCAGTTTTTGTATTGTTACTCAACTTAACCGAATCCACTGTGAGGAATATGTGTAAATAAAGTGGTATAACTTGGTAGTAACAAGTAATGTGTGTAATGAATTTAGAATGGTCTAAAATGTAATATAATGAACTATATTGTTCCTAGGTTCATCCCTATTAATTTCCCCTTAGTAAAATGGGATCAGTAAATATAATAAGTAGTAGAAACTTCATTTTCAACTTAAATATCTGCGTGCGTGGAAAAATAACTACATCATGACATTAAATGATTCAACAGGTCGAATTTGTCTTCATACAAATAGCATGTCAGAAATAATACAAGCATGGATTATGTATCACGTTTTTTCATAAGCTAGGGGTTTCTGCAGCGTATTTGGTTCAACATTTCTCCTACCACAGTGAAAAGACAGTAAGCTTTTGTTGCACATGGCTCATTCGTGCCTTCAGAATACATTTCATTGATCGGTACCATGAACCGGTAGTCAGTATTTTCCTCTGAAACGGAAAACGGAAGAGAGAAACGGTTTTCAGGAGTACGTAAATGACAAGTGTGAAGGGGAGACGTCAAAACGTTTAACAAAACAGACTTCAGTGATTTACAGCTGCTCCAAAGTCTTTGGATATGCATCATGTATAATAATATTAAGTAAATCTAGTTTTCCATACCAGATTCATTCTGCTCGATTTCATTAATTTTATTAAATACGTTACACCTTTCTTTCTCCAGGAGCTGAAGGCAGAGCTCCATCGGCGAAGATGCCGACCGATATTCTGGAATTGATCTAGCTTCTATCTCAAGATACTTCAGCGTAGACTTTGGCATGAGAGTCTAATATTTCCTTTTCACTCAGAAATAACTTAAAATCTATTTTGTTAAAAGTGGTCAAAATTTTTCGTTTGTAAAATTAATATTTTCGACGTATTTATGATGCAAAGTATAATTATTGACCAGGGGCCTACTTGTATTTTTTCATTTATACCCCACCTTTAACGCCAATTGACCGTTCTCCTTTAGAATAAATTGATGGTTGAACTCGTAAACGTTGGGTTGTATCATTATAATGCGCTCACATTATAACTCTCATTCATACTATCAGCCTCTGGAAAATATGGGAAATCATCTTGGTTGGAGAAAAATCCCTTGAAATTTTTGTGTCACATTATTTTTATGTTTCATCATCAAGTTTGATGTATAATCATTTAATTTCCTTTCTTAATTTTCGAGTGATATTGTGTACAATAGAGAGACACGCGTTTGCGCGGGTATGCTTAGTTTTTGGCACTTTGGATTCAAAGAGTTCTAAAACAGGAAATTTTTGGTGAAATATGGGTTTTGAACTTTCGAGTGCAAAGCACCAGTTTCTATACTTACTGAAACTACATAACAGAAAAAGCAGAAATGTTGGTTAAGACTGGTTGCATGAACATCGCTAACTGCAGTTCATTTATAATCATTGAACAATTGAACAAAGTTTGCGAACCCGCGTGGGTTTTAAACTGTTCATCTTAGATCAGATGAACGCCGTTCAGTACTGATCTGAGATCACAAAAACAAATACGGCAACATTGCCCCACATGTAACTTTCATATTCTATTGAAAGGATTCGAGAATTATCGGAACTATTCGACTGTGTGTTTAATTCAAGGTAACAGAGTAGCCAATCTAGACATAATAAAAACTAAGTAAGTCTTTCGCTTTATGGTTACTTGTCCTAAAAATAATGTTATTTTAAATAAAAATTATAAGAATTTACTCCATATTCAAACAGTAAATATAAAAATTTAAACATTTGCTTACCTTATCTCCATTATATGCGCAATGTACATTTGTTTAATTTTCGACTGTTTACAGTACTGTGATACCGAAATTAAAGGATTGAAATAAATAAAGAATCACAATGGATTTCAAAGAAGGTTGGTTCTTTGTTACAACGCGTGCAGGTGCAGTTGAGTCGAATAGCAGTTGGGGTTAATAGTTATTTTAACAAAAGAAACGTAAGAAACAGTGTACCTAACAGAGTTCTAAAGGGTAGCATTTGACTTTGTTTGAATAGGTATTCTTGGAACCCCTAATAATGACAACGGACAAAGATAGTCACAAATGTAATCTTTGTGAGAAGAGAGGGCTTCGATAATGTGAAAGTCACACATACACCCACGCGCTGCTGTGGACCTTCAGTTAGTGGCGTGAAGCCGATTAGGGCAGTCCTCTTCTGTCTTGGTCGAAGGCAGACCAGAAGCGATGAGAGGAGATATTTTTCGGTTCATATATATGTGAAGAACGAATGAAATTTTATCGGGTAGTAAGCATTTCACATGCAGTAGCTCGAAACAGTGATACTGATAACCCTTGGTCGGCAACTTCAAGTTTGGTGTAATGATAAAGGGAAGCAGTCATTAAACCAGTTCGAAACGGGCATTCCAGTGTCATTAAACCATCCTTCTCATACATACGCATATTCTGGGAGAAACCTCATTGCTTTACCTTGAGTTAAACACTATTTGTTTCAAACTGTCCCTTTATAGAGGTAACCCTTGCTCGCCAACTAATATTTCCATCAACTGTGAGCTGGAAAATGTAAATAAAAGAGGGAAGATAAGCGAAGTTTAAAGTTACAAATTATTATATTTATACATAAAAATGGACGTTGAAGCAAAAGAAGATGCTTTCCGCTAACTTTAAATCTTGCATAACCTTCTTATTTCACCCTTTTCCATAGGCATCCTGATGAAATGAGGTCTTAAATGTGCAATCTCCCACGTAACCTTGTGTATTGTTCTAAACGCAGTCCCTTTATTTATATTAAATATATCCACAATAACATTTGGGAGCTTTCAGTTGCATAGATCTGTAATGTGAGCAGGATCATAAATATTGGATTGAGTGTCTAATTCCTCAGGGTTTGTGTTCTTAACTGTACATGTAGACTATGCTCCAGTTCTTCAACTACACGCTTTGATAGTCGAAATCTCATTTTGAATTTTCTGTCATTTATTTCTGAGATGGGATTTCCTCTGTTGGAAAACACGAGGAGACCTTTCAAATTTAAAATTCTAATCATCAGAGATATCAGAGTAATCTGAATTCTGTAAATAATACAAATATATAGGTTATGAACACAAACAAGGCATCCTTAACATACATGTGTGAAATAAAGGGGCTAATTATACAAGCAACTACAAAAACTTCTTTATTTACTATTTATTTAAAGGCGCATTACTTATTTCTTCTCAGAAACTATTGTGAAACTTCTGCAGTTCTGCTGACCTAAGTTCAATCAAGTTAAATGGAGAAAATTCACCAGTTAGATTTGATCTTAGATGAAGAGGCCATAAACTATGATCAATGTTTGTACAACCAAAATTCTAAGTACAGCTTGACTGAAGTTCATTTTCATATGCTTGAACTTAGATTGTCTTTTATGCAACCGGGCCTTAGTATCCCAAGTATGCTTTAGATGCAAACTTATCAGAAGATTACTTATGGTACAAATTTTGAGATCTCCTCTGAATGCTTTTTCTCCATTGCAACACATTACAGAGGTAGGAACTGTTGTCATTTGTTCTATTTTAGAACCTGATGCACTCGAAAGTTAACGGTTGTTAATTATTGTCAATCTCTTTGTGGGTATTTGGGTTAATATGTAAATGGTAGTAGAGCAAACAATAAATAAACTGTCTGCAATAAAGTCAATAATTTTGATTTTGCATTCCGACTGGCAATTTAGATAATGATTTCGACTAGTCTGCAGCATTATTATCGGGAGATATCCGATCAGAGTCCCAGGAGTAAATGGTAAAAGCTATGGCCCTGACGGCGATTATAATAATTACATCCATAATTATCCTTTTAATTAGTAATCCTTGCATCACTGTTCATATATCCTAATTGTCGTTCCTGGGGGTGGTTAAGTATACAATTTCTCCAATTATTCAATATGGTATCCTGGGAGGGTTCAAACAATTATAGGTACAAGTATCGTCAAATGAGTGTTTCACTAATGTCGAATACAAAATGAGGGCGGAAAGCAAATAGTTTAAAAAATCGCGAACAATGCACATTGTTTGCAACCCATGTTAGGTATGGTAAGCCTCACGTACCTTCATATTCTAAAATACGGGAACTTGCGGATATTAAAGATCATTAGCATATCTTTATATAAATACTGAAGCTGACCCACATTTAGTCGATCACTGTCGAAAGTTAACCCGACTGCCGTACCCACGCCACATGTTCAATAGAGGGCTAGATAATCTCTCACTCCGTGTACTACAGATCGCTACCTATAGTTACTCCTAAAATGAATCAGGATACTTAATGCCAGACAAAATTATCAAAGAGCTATTCTAGGTATTAAATTTAATAACCCTTTATTAATTAATAAATTTCGACTTAACATTAAGTATAAAAATATTTAAATAAACATAAATACTTAATATTTTTCATACTCCGAATTAATGGTACGCAAAAGCCGCACCCTTCTCATCATTTTGAATGACTGTTGCATAATTGATAAAAGGTAAGAGAGATAATATGCGATATTAACATAAATGTCGCTAGTACACACAGATTATGCCCAACAGTACTCTTTGTGGCTTTAGGCATTCAGATATATTCCTTTTTATCTTTTTGAAATGCAAATTTTGTGAGAAGCTCATGCCTATATTTTTGCTACTATTTTTCGTTCCTCCTTTTTGTTTGTTCCTTTGTTTACTTTTTCGTTCTTCCTTCCTTTCTGTCTGTCTTTCCTTTTTCCTTGGTTTCTTTCTTTCCTTCTTTCCTTCATTTCCTTTTTTCCTTCTTTTCTTGTTTCCTTCTTCCTTTCCATCCTTCTTTCCTTCTTTTCTTGTTTCCTTCTTTCCTTCTTTCTTCCTTTCCTTCTTTTCTTGTTTCCTTCTTTATTTCCTTCTTTCTTTCCTTGCTTCTTTCTTTCCTTCTTTATTTCCTTCTTTCTTTCCTTGCTTCTTTCTTTCCTTCTTTCTTTCTTTCTTTCTTTCCTTCTTTCTTTCCTTGCATCTTTCTTCCCTTACTCCCTCATTCATTCTTTGTTTGTTTGTTTGTTTGTTTCTTTGTTTCTTTCGTTGTATCTTTGTTTGTTTCTTTCTTTCGTTCTTCTGTCTTGATTTCTCTCTTGCTTTCTGTCTTAATTTCTTTCTTGCTTTCTGTCTGTCTTTCTTTCTTTCCTTCTTTCCTTCTTTCCTTCATTCATTCTTTCCTTCTTTACTTCTTTCCTTCTTTACTTCTTTCCTTCTTTACTTCTTTACTTCTTTCCTTCTTTACTTCTTTCCTTCTTTACTTCTTTCCTTCTTTACTTCTTCACTTCTTTACTCCTTTACTTCTTTACTCCCTGACTTCTTCCTTTATGTCTTGTTCCCTTGCTTTCTTTTTTTCTTTTATTCTTGCTTTCTTGATTCTGTCTTATTTTCTTGCTTTGTTTCTTGCATTCTTTCATTCTTTCCCTCCTCCTTCCTTCTTTCCTTCATTCATTCTTTCTTTCCTTCCTTCTTTCCTTCTTACCTTCTTTCCTTCTTTACTTCCTTACGTCTTTACTCCTTTGCTTGCTTTCTTTCTTGCCTTCTTTCTTTCCTTCTTTCCTTCTTTTTTCCTTTCTTTTCTTCTTTTCTTCCTTTCTTACTTGCTTGATTGCTTTCTTGCTTATTTCCTTCTTTCTTTCACTCTTTCATTCTTTCCTTCTTTCTTTCTTCACGATCATATAAAGAAAAACCCATTTCTAAACTATTACATAGCGACCACTTTGTAAAAATTTTAATATTGCATCAGTTTAATTTCTTTTAATACCTACCAATAATTGTAAATATTCAAAAATGATTTATCTGTGTAAACAGTAAAAACACTAAACCCTTTTAAAATTATTTTGGACAAGTGATAAACGACAGTTATGTAAATCCAAAAAGGCAGAGATTACACTAGGTTCTCCCTTATGATGTCTTATTTTATGCTCCATTTTTCTCAAGTAAACTTAACAAAACCAGTTGACTTCAACATGAAATGGTCATTATGATACTTTAAAATACCAAAATGTCGTAAATGTTGTTATAAACTGTTGCAATCAAACCGAAAATAGAGTAATCATTCATAAGTATTCTCAGCATATTGTGCACTTAAAATACGTCGTTAGAGTACCATTAGAGCTTTGAAAATTTGGTAGTTCTAAGTCGCTGTTAAAACCATTATAAACGAGAATTTTGCGCTTTCGTGTTACATAATCACCAAAGAATTAAAGAAAAAAACATATTACTGATCTTCCATTCTATATAATCTTTAAAAATGACGAGGAGTTAATATTTTCTTTGTAATTCGTTTTCCCACATAATTATAAATTAATATTGTAGTATATAGTATAAAGTACATATAATTACATATAATTACTAAAAGGAATTATTGATCCAGTTAAATAAATTTAATTAAAACCAAACAGAAATTGTTAACTCAGTTACTAAATTATTAAATTTAGTAAAGAAATATAGGTCCTTAAGGTGTATAAATAAAAAACGCAAGTTGCAAGTAGCAACAATTATTAAAAATTTAGTCAATATTTTAAATGGCTTGGAATAAGGCTAAATTGTCTTAGTGCATCAGTATATTATCACATACGGAGATTCTAACAGGTTTTCCATTCTATCGTGTATTGTTTTATCGATAGTTAAGGCATAAGAACAAATTATTTACGCTATAAGACTGTAATCTGTTTAAATTGACTTTTTTTTCGTTTTTGAGCTATGCCTTAAAAGCTGAAATGGAATTTTCTTAGCTCCGTATGAGAACATCAGTCAACGAATCGAAGACCAGTTGTTGCATTTTAGTCATGTTAATATCTCAATTCCAGGGTAACATTACTTTGTTTAAACGTAAATTATATAAATTAGATTGTGTCCAAACCTAAGCTTTACCTAAGGAGCTGAAGGTAATCACGTCAGGATTTGTCTGGTAGGTTAAACACTTAACTATGACACACACATCCAGCAAACAAACTCACCACTGCTTAAGAGTTCAGCAATGTAGGGGATGACATCTACCCTTAGGGAGGGGCTTATGGCCCCATTCACAACTCATATTGACGCACCGCTAAGCCGCAATCATCCATCAGGGACCTCCATGGCCTGATTGCAAATCACAGTTCGTTCATAACTGCTTTATATTGCTTTATTTTCCTGCGATGAGATATACCGGACGATTCAACTTATCCTGCGGATTAAGATGTTATATCATACGGGAAATGTCATAAGCGTTCTCGCAGTACATCAAATCTTCCAATAAATGAACGTGTTCTGCATAATATTTGGATTCGAGTTCTGATTACAGCGTTTTCAATTCACAGAACAGTAGTACATTTTGCATGAGGTGGGCCAAAATGTAATATCTCCTACTTTTTCTCTTTTAATTGCCAAGAAAATTTAATCCAATCTACATAGCTTGCAAACTACAACATTGCCGATTAATTTGTCAGTATTCAATATAATCTCCGTCCTGTTTCACAGCTTTGGTCCACCTTTAGACTAGGGCATGTGTTCCAGTGTGGTAAAACACACGGTCTTGCTTTCCAAGCTATTGACGCAACGACGTTTTCACAGCCTCCTCATCTTCAAAATGAATCCCACGATGAGATTCCCTTAGTGGCCCGAACAGATGGAAGTCTGACGGTGCCAGGTCAGAGCTGTATGGGGATGAGAAAAGACTTACCATCCTAATTTCTCAATTTCTGCAGTGGTGTAACGGCTGGTGTGTAATCTTGCATTGTCATGCAAAAGAAGAGCATTCACCATAGTTTTTGTTGGGCGAACTCGGCGAAGACGTGCTTTCAGCTTTTTGAGAGTTCTGATGCATTGGACAGAATTTTTGTGCTTCCCTGATCCAAATAATAAATCATAAGCACACCTTCTGCATCCGAAAACACTTTCGCCATAACGTTCCCTGCCGACCGCTGAGTTTTGAATTTTTTTTTTCAAAGGTGACGTTGTGTCATGACATTCCATTGACTGCCTCTTTGATTCAGGTTCCAAAAAATGAACCCACGGTTCGTCTCCACTAACAATTTTTTCCAGAAACTCCTCTACCTCCACATTGAAGCACTACAAGTGTTCGGAGGCTACTGTTTTCCTTGTTTCTTTGTTTTGGGCGGTTAACATTCTTGGTACACAACGTGAACAAACTTTTGAGTAACCCAATTGTTGAATAATCGTCATCACACTGCCTTTACTGAGGGAGGTAACGCGACACAATTCACCTGTTTTTACCCAGCGATCACCACGAATGATATCATTGACCCGCTGAATGTTGGATGGAGTCACAGTGTCAAGGCCTGCCGCTTCTCTTTTCATCTGCCAATGGTGTTTGCCATTCAGCTTCGTTACAGCGATGAACCCATCATCCAACAGTGCTGACATCCACTGTAGCATCACCATACACATTGTTTAGCATTTCATGAATGCGAATTGGCGTTTCACCTTCCGCAGTCAAAAATTCAATCACAGAACGCTCTCCAATACGGATTTCGATATCTGGAATAACGAATATGAGCACATCTTTCCTAGGAACTTAACGCTACCAATCACAATTTTTAATTAACTGGGTAGTGAAAAATTTACTTCTTCGCGTTTCATTGAAATCACTCAAAGCTTTAAAAGCTCTGCAATTCCAAATTGCTGTAAATTGCTGTACTTTTATAGGTAACTACTTCAGCATATTTACGCTTGCATATAGATTTAAAACCGGTAAATATGTAATATAATTACACTGATAACCTGAGTGAATAGGTTTATTGCTCAGTGATACCTTGAGAATTCCTAAAAACTACAATTTTTTTCACTTCATTGCGTGTGCAGCTCATTCGGCTGCAGGTTGTTTAACATCTTAACTTTAAGCAATTAAAGGTTCTATGCTCTCAATATTGTACAATTATTCTTACAAAGACCAATTCTTCAATCTGTTACATTTAATAGAGGTAAAAGCATATGTGAAGATTGATTTATTATATACGTACAAATTAATTAGGAGTATACAAATGCCTTAAGTAAGAATCAACTACTTGGGGAACGGATAGGTGTGGGATGGCTTTAAAATGGCATTGCCTTTGCAAGACTAAAAACAGGTACCAAAGAGGAGAAAAAAGTTAATCTCCAATTTCAGGAAAGTATCAGTATATAAAAATAAAACAATTAAAAAAGAATGCCCCGGAAGCGGTTAACTTTAGAATAATACTCTCGTATAAGCGGTATACTTTAACAGTATCTACCTGTTTAAAGGACATTTTGTCTTGTCTTTTATGGTCTACTAATTATAATAGTCATTCAAAACGAAGAGATTAGAGAAAAGTGAAGGCGAATATTTTATTTGTCATAAAATATCTCACAGAAATTATATTTTGATGAAACTGTTTTAAGACGTTTTTCATAAATCTAATTGTTCTAAATAAATATATTTCAAAACTCCATTATGATTTCAAGACATAAGCTTATTCATTTAGCTTATAGCTTATTTACTGGTAATGGCTGTTATCTGAAATTTTAATAATTACAGGATTGAGAATATAATAAAGGAAATATAAGACTTAAGATTTGGTCTAAATAGCTTAATATTTCTACATAAAGATTAGTCTACGCCATGGAGATTTTGAAGTCTGTTTTTTAACACTTTTGGGTTCTGTTGACTTTAAAAAACAGACACAGCGAGAGAATGACAGTTCTTACTACAAAAGTGCTTTTCTTGGATTTAGAGAAGTTTAAACAGTATATTTTCTCTGAAAACGTGCTACCCAGTTTTGGATAGATTAGAATAATTACTCTACTTATTGTAAGGATGTTATGGTGAAAGAAAAATAAGATAATCAAAATGGTATTCCTATATCGCCTGTAATATTCATTTTGAATTACGTGTATTACAAAACACTAAACTTCAGAAATTTAAGAAAATGTCCTGTACTAGAATTTCACAAGCCACCTGACATTTGTCACTCATAAAAATATCACTTTAAATGAAGATTACTTAAGATGCTATTTCTTGAAAATTAAAATTAATCTTTGTTGTAATGAAAATTTCCTAAATATATGGTCAAATTAAAATATTTATGAGAAAAATCTGTACTTTGAAATAACGTTCAATATGAACGTTACCTGGAAATATGAATTATTTTAAACTGTTCCTGTCACATCCTTGGAAATTGCACAACAATGTATTGTTAATTAATTTTCAGCTTTTCGTATTTCAGTTGTGTGATTGAAAGGTACTCCCGCTCAATGCTCACCGTCCCACCCACCCATCCCCCCACCTACACATACACACACACGCACACAAACACACAATATAAATTTTTGTTAAAAAGTAGTGTAATTTTTTATATTTCTGATCGTTGTATGTGCAAACATATATTCTGTCAAGAAATTACCGGAAATTGGTCATATAAAAATCTCGTATAAGAGGGGATTAAAATTTTTGTTGTCTTTAAGTTGGTACATCCTTCCTGTATACCCACGCGGAGTTTCATTGTCATCTGTCATCTAGTTTGTTTACACGGCGAAATTTTGTTAGTGCGTCTCAAAGGTGTGTTGCGATTCTACAATTAATAAAATAATTCAAAAAGAATCTCTCTCAAATTTTGTACTGTAAATGTTATTGCGTTTGCGGAATCGCTGAGTGGTACAGTGGTATAGTGAATTCGAAGGTGGTTTAGATGTGGCAGAACATTTGTCTCGCTTTGTTTGGCCATCAACAGTTTCAACTAAGCTGACAGTCGCTAATGTGAAGGAAATGGTGTCTGAAGATAGTCATTTAGGTCTGAGACAGATTGCCGCTTAACTGTTGGCGTCTCACGAATCGATTCCTACCATTTTAAACGATCTTTCTGGGGGGCATGACACGTTCTGCCTCTCGATTAGTTCCTAAAGACTACTACTTACTGCATAAGGATCGTGTTTGATACGCAAACCAGTTAACAAGCTTCCGAGTGGCACCAACCAACTGCACCGAAAACTAAAAGGGCAAACTCAAACAAAACTGAAAGTCCTGCTGACAGTTATTTTGATTATCATGGTGTCGTGCTCTCGGAATTCTTGCCAGAAGGTCAGAGGGTAAATTAAGACTGTTATCTGAGAGTTATGCAGCGTTTGAGAGAACAAATACGGCAAAAGAGACCAGATTTGTGAAATACAATGGATTCTGCATCACGATAAAGCTCCAGCTCCAAAGACTATCATTGTGAATGATTTTCTGGCCAAGAACTCAACAAATGTCATCGAAAAACCAGGGTATTCACCTGATCTGGCTCCGGCCGACTTCTTTCGCTCTCCAAAACTCAAGTTACCAGTTTGAGACACCAGTTTTCAGTCGATAAAAGACATAAAGGAAAATTTGCGGGCACAATTGACAAAGATTCCAAGAAATGCTCTCAAAAATGTTTTATAATTGGATATTCGTTGGCATAAATGTATAATTTTTGAAACAGCCTGCTCTTAAGGTCTTAAAATTGGATGAATAATGCATATTTTGTGTTTCATTGACCATTTCCCTTAACTTTCTTGACACAGTGGTATATCTTTCGTGAAATCTCCGAATCAAAATGTCGCTTGAAATACAATATTTCCTCCACTTACACAGTCTATTACAAATTTTATATTTTACTACAAATAAGATGTACGTCCAGAAAGTAAGTTATGTTTGGTATTAAAATTAAATTGTGCACAAATACAGAAAATTATTTATTGCACAAAATTCTACAACTTTTAGACTACCTTTCCACATAACTGCCGAAATTTTGCAGGTATTTGTCATAGCGAGGCACAAGTTCTTGTATACCTTTTTCATAGAAGTTTGCCGCCTGTGTCTTCAACCATTTGGAAACATTTTCTTTGAACTCTTCGTCATTGCTGAAGTGTTGACCGCCAAGGAAAGAGTTGAGATGCAAAACAGATGAAAGTCGATAGGAGCGAGGTCAGGGCTTTACGTTGGATGGTCAAACACGTCCCAGCTAAATCCCTGTAGGATGTTTTTCGTCGCATTTGCAGTGTGTGGTCGTGCGTTATCGTGAAGAAACGCAACACCTTTTGACATCGCAAATTTGCCGATAAGTTTCAATTGGTTTCACTTTCACAGATCTTATTTCACAAGTAGCGATATTTTCAATCTACACTGCTATTGTAAACAAACACAATAAAGCGTACGTGGCTGACAGCGAACTCACAATGGCGTACGATTCTTCTCCTTGATACAGAGCGTCTACCGCGCATGTGTGGAACTGCGATCGCAGCGCTGCAGCGGAGATAAATTGAAACAGAACTTACTTTCTGGACGCCCCTTGTGTATAGCTTAACAATGCAGCAGCAGAATTAAGTTGGCACTTTTTCTTGTTATTAGACCGTTTTCTCTTACCATAGCTACCCAAGTTTGAGCTCAGGGACAATATACGACAATTATGATGAAGAAAGTGGCATTCCAGGATTTCTTTTTTCCCCCGCCATTCATACCACTAACTTTGATGCAGTTTGCTCTCATTTCTTATCTACCTCATTCCCATATCAGACTTCTTGTTGATGTCTTTGCCCTGCCTTTACTGTCTGTGATCCAGAGTTTGCTCTTTGAGGGACATCTGATCTCAGGCTCATAGTTGTACGTTCTGGAGAGTATATGTCCTCCATATGAGAAGGTTAAACAGGGAAAGAGTGATCAGTAGCAGCGAGCACCATTAAGGATAAAGATGACAAAGTTAAAAATTATTAGTTACTAACACGGTAATAACCATTCTTGCATTCATACTCTAAACATTCAATGTTTACCATGATCTGCGAGACAATAAGTTCGAGGCGATTCTAATAAGCTGAAGAGTATCTTAATTACCTCACATGTTAACTGGTGTATTCTTTCCTTCGAATTGGTTTCTCTTCAAAGCGTTCTAAATATTTCTGCGAAAAACATGCATAAATAGGAAATTAAGTCTAATGAATTTAGATTTTCAAACAATACATATTTCAATTACCACATTAAAGTAATAAATGACAAAGAATGAAGCTATAAAGTATAATTATCATGATAAATATTTATTAGAGAGCAATTAAAACTCAAACAGTGCGGTTCTGTACTAACAATATCTAGATTGCTCATGCATAATACGTATTTCTAGCCGCCCAGAGACCGAGTTTTCAAACAGCGGCTATTGGTCAACCAAATAACAACATGGCTGAATATTGCCACATCTGTTGGAAGTCCGCTTTATATTACAATCGTTAGAAACTAACCACTAGTGTGGCGACTAAAAATCATTTTAAATGCCTCTACCATAGGAGGGAAAATAATCTACCATAACTTACCACATTTTAGGTTAAACATATTTCTTTCGTTTTCAAAACGATTGGCTTTTTTATTTTATATAAATTGTACACATTAGAGTCAGAGAAAGGATTGTGTTCCACCCAAAAATTTGGCACAGAGGCTTAGCAGAAATGATATATTTTGTGATACAACAAATAAAAGGAAACGCACATTTAGAAATATCATTTCTAAAATTTACGGATACGCGCGAATTGGTGTGCATACGTATATACCCCGGCTCTGAATAGCATAAATGAAAATTAATGAGTGTGTTAAGTAATAACGTGTTTTATTTAATGAAATATCTTTAAGGATGCAACACAAAGGTTTAAATAATCCTCCGACCTTAAGTTACCCCTTGACAGCGATTTTTATTGTTGGAAGTTTTTTTCAAACAAACTGACGTAATGTGTTGAGAATATTGTTTGTAGATTTAATACTCTCTTCAGTGTTCTTTATTCTGGATGACTTTACAATATGTTGTAAACGGTAAGAGAACGTAGTTTTAAATCCATCACCTTTCAATTCTGTTTTTAAGGGTTTCCCGTAATTAATATATTATTGTATATATTATATAATATTGTGACTTTGTGGGTTCCTGAAATTAAAAGTCCAATTGTACCACTCAAAAATGTTCTTTCCACCGAATAACAATCGGAACTCTTGCCGATTACACAGAATTACGCAATGCACACAATTACAATTCACCAGTTCGTCTGTCACAGGTCCACTACACGCAGTTACGTACTCTCCTCCGATGCACGTACCCAGTCCGTTCGCTCACGGGGCGCTCCTCACATCTGCTCGACAAGGACTGAACTTTCCTCCAGCCCGACGCATTGCTTATATAGGACCAACTGGCCAATCTAGAAGGTTCCGGATTAGATTAAATATCCTTCGAGAACTCAGGGGGAGGGGAAAGAGACGACACAGTGATGTTTTTCCAGCCACCCCTCGTTACCGGTATAAGACAAATGGGTGAGCGTGTTCAAACGCCTCTCGTGCGGCCCCATCGCGGTCGGCACCACAGGAAGTCCCGACGTTCGGGTGACAATATATTATTGGAATTTATTTATTCCGATGTTGCTGACACCTAATGTACTCTATCTGCACTGTTGTTACTACACCTGCAATGGAATTTGTGATTAAACCATTTCTGGATTAACCTAAGCGGGGTCCAAGAATAAGTGCTTTTAAGTACTAGTACACCACTTGGCCTCACCAAGTGGCTCTCTACCTGGTTCGATTCCAGGCGACCGCAAAAGGAGATTTGTTGAACAACATGGCACTGGGGCTGGTTTTCTCCAGGATCTTCGGTTTCCCCGGTCACGTAATTCCACCGGTACTCCATCTTCCTCTCAGGTCACCGCCTGCCGTGCCGCTTGTTGTAAAAGCGTGAAATACTACACATTTCATTTCAATTTGTATTGGAAGAGAAGAGAAGTTATTGTGTTCAGTGTAAAGCCTTTCTTATATTGGAGCCCCAAAACGTATATTTCCAGTAAAACCTTAACAAGATGCAAATTACACTTTGGTAGTCCATTTTACGCACTATACGGTTAGCACATAAACAAAAAATTATTATCCCTCAATACATTATCCAGCACTGTAGAGTGAAGCAACGTTTTATCATTTTCTGTTATTATTATTTCTAGTCATTCAGTCTTAAAGCCTTTTGTTTTACAGCTTTAAATTTTCACAGCAGAATTATATGAAGCATCCTATTTAAAAACAGTTGTCTACTTATTGTGTTCTTTACAGACAAACATCTGACCATAACACAATCAAGCTACTCTTCAGTGACTGCTCATGTGCAAATAATGCAGCAGCCCTGTGGTGGAGTGTAAAATACATGTTACAAATTTGTTTCTCTGAAATATATAAAAAATTTAAAAACGTAGAAATAGTACTAAAAACTCTTGCACTTCAGCGGTCCAAACGTGATGGAAACGTTTTAAGTACCAAGTCGATCAGATATTCCCCATTTTCTGGTTAACCGTGTTCATACACTTTCCTTTTGTTAATAAAATACACTTCAGGTAATATACCTCACTGATTTTGCACAATCCACAGTTCAGTGGTTAATTACATTAAATTGAATTGCTTTGATCTTCAGCTTTCCATTTTGGGGGTAAGGAACATTTAATTTTGCTACGGCGCTTCTTTTATCAAGTTTTAGGTCTCTTTATTTGCTGAAAATTTATGAGAGGAAGCCACCTGCTTTACTTTCCTTCCACATGATGCCGTGTTAAAGTTGTTTATGCCCAAAGAATCCATGACCCTACACCGTGATTGTACACGTGTGCTCGGGATCTACAGGCTAATACGTATGGTATTCCTTGACCCGAAAACGACTTGTAAGGTGAAGATAACGGGCACAAAATGTGTGTTAAAATGTCAGTATTGAAGAAACGTCCGTAAGGTTGAGAAGGTTGAAATGCGGACACCTTTTGAATATTTCAATTAAATACAGGCTATGAGGTTACAGTTATTAAACTATGTTGGTCATATCGAAGGATTGCAACTCGTAAGATCATTACGAGGATAAGACAGTGGTTAATATGTGGACTCATGACCTCTACGCGCTCTTATACGAACTTCTGTAAGTGCTTATGTTTCTATATCCTTATGGCATTTGAAATAAGCGTTTATTAAATTTTCACTGCTTAACAAAAGAATAATGTCTAGCGATTTCAGATTTGTGACAAATATAAATATTCACAAATTCAAACAGATAACAGGCTATCTCGAAATGGTTGCCTACCTGTCTTACAAAGAGTTTACTAGTTATGAAAATATCACGTAGAATGAATCAAGCTTCAGATATATTCTCAGAAATTGTATACATGTCATCTGTCCTGAAGATAACTTAAGTGTATCGTATTTAAATGAAAATCGTTTGAGCGAAGAAACAGTTTAAATCCTCGCTCAATTTCTTCTCGGGCAGCAAGCTAGGTGAAAACGCTATTACAAATCGTCGTGTTGGGAGTGTGCATCATGATACCGAAATTAATAATTGCAATGCATAAAGAATTATGATGTATGTCAAAGGAATGTTGGTTCTTTGTTACAACACGTGCAACGGCACTTGAGTCGAATAGCAGTTTGGGGGAGAATAGTTGTTATAACAAAAGAAATGTGAGAAACAGTGTCCTCAGCAGACTTCTAAAGGATAGCACTTGACTTGTTGAATGAGGTATTCTTCGGTCCCTAATAATGACAATAGACAAAATTGTTACAAAGGGAATCTTTGGTTGAAAGAAGAGGGCCTTCAGAAAGTGAAAGTGACACATATACCCACGCGCAGATGTGGAGGACGGTCTTCGGTGTCAGGCCGATTAGAGCACTCCATGGCTGGCAAGCCATTGAAACATTCCGAGGCGTGAGGGCGATTAGGGCAGTCCTTTTGTTCTGTCTAGGGCCAGGCATACCAGAAATGAGAGAAGATATTTGTCGGTTCATATATACGTGAGCAACGAATAAAGTTTATCGAGTAATAAACATTCCTCCTTCAGTAACTCTAAACAGGGATATTGGTAACCCTTGGTCGGCAACTTCAAGTTTGATGTTCGGATAAAAGAAACAGTCAATACATCAGTTTGAAACGGGCATTCCAGTGTCAATAAAACCATCCTTCTCACACATATCCACGCATACCCTGTGGTTAACCTCATTGCTTTACCCTGAGCTAAACACTATTTGTTTCAAATTGTCGCATCAACGTAGAACTCTTTGTTCGCCAATCATTTTGCTTCAATCTCTATCATCATCAGGCTATTTATTAAACGTTATAAACACAAATGAAACACTGGATATAACAGAAATATGAACAAAGACAAAACACTATCAAAATTCGCATTACTAAACAAAAGACTGTTTTCAGTAAATTAAATACCTGGTCAGTCTTTTGTTCAGTAATGCGAATTTTGATAGATTTTGTCTTTGTTTTATTTGT
Source organism: Mantis religiosa (assembly GCA_030765055.1). Classification (NCBI taxonomy): domain Eukaryota; kingdom Metazoa; phylum Arthropoda; class Insecta; order Mantodea; family Mantidae; genus Mantis; species Mantis religiosa. Next base: position 52,613,518 of record CM060953.1, read on the forward strand.
GTTATATCCAGTGATTCATTTGTAGTTTTAACATTGAGCAAATATCCTGATAATAGGAGAGATGCACACTCCCGAAACGTCGATTTTAATCGTCTTTTCACCTGGCTTGCTTCCCGAGAGCAACTTCAGCATATTCGTCACCAGGAAAGCTTCAGTTCTTATTTTAAACCCTTTTTCACTTTCAGAGAAGTTTGGTGTGAAGCATTTTATTTGAAAATCATCTAATTGCATATTGGAAGCTACTTAACTTAAATAACAAACTGGTATTCCATCGAATTTACCTCAGTAGGGTAGCTGGTGTCTGCCACACGTTCAAGATATCCTGAGTGGGAATCTCGGTTAGGGTGAGTTACCTGGAGAAGGTTTTATCCGGCGTTTTTCCTTATATTAAAAGACGCATGTTAGTAACTTTAAGCTCTATGGAACCCGGACTCATTTGAGCACTATTTCTCCCATTTTATTCATCTTCTGATATGACGTTGGAGGACGTCAATAGAAAAAGACAACCGAATTTGCATTTTAGGTTATGTTTTTCCAAAAAAAGGTGCACAAATAAATTGCTTTTTTCTCCTAACAAGGGATTCAAAAACACGTATTTCTGATTAAAATTGCAATTTTTGTGTGAAATTTAATGCAAGTGCTGCTTATTAGAAAAATTCCGATCAATTATACTCATACATACAGATTATGTGTTAACATTTTCTTTTCTTCTTCGTTAGATATTAAGTTCCTAGCAGCACTTCAATTCAGCTAAAAGGATTATTATGGAAAAATGTCAACCATATTGAATATGTACTCTGTTAATATCAAATAAGTTGTTATACAATGAAATTTTCCATTAAAATCGAAACAGGTTGTTTCGAAACAAATCCCACCGTTTCGTAGTTTATAGCTTACCTAGTCCGAATTTCGTTGTCGCACCTTTTAAATTCTCTTAGATATACTTTTATTCAGCATTAAATATTACATTACTTTGTGATTAGGCAGCGCAGGAACCACAGGTGTGCGAAGTCATTAGGACGCACCAGTCACGAAAACAAAACCACTGCTCCTTGTTCCTTATCAGTGACCCTAGTCTCCATTTCAGGTAATGGGACAAAGGGTAGTTATTTGTGTAAAAGTCGATAAAGACTCGGACAATTCCAAGGTTGCTCATTTTGCTATTATCTTACAATGCTTTCAATCAGTTGCTGTAAAATCAACAGCAGCTTTTTCAGTTACAAATGCTTTATTTTGTATTATTAAAGACAGCGAAATAAAATACTTGTGTAATTGTATAAGGTATTAAGTTTAGGATAACTTTATGTACAATTATTTGATATTGTTCTGTTCTTTTTATCATTTAATGCTTCCATCCCCAATCTGACTAACATAAACCTCCCTCTAAAAGATTTAATTTGCATATGTCCACTAGCTCATTTGTCATCACGGACTGCTATAACGGAATGTTGGAACACGTTAAACACCCGTAAATAAATAAATAAAATACCTTCTTTATTGAGGTTTCATAAGCAAAAGGAATTCTTAATAGTAGCAAGCTACCGTGGAGTATGTCGGTATGTTTACAAACGGCTGCAGAAGGCCGCACAGTGTGTCACCTAACTACGAACTTCGATAGCGTGCGGCTGTCGGCGTTGTTCCAGTAACTGCCTAATCCACACTTATTCAGGAGCATTTATATGCAACTCTATTGACGGTAACAACTATATGTGTCGCATAGAAGCTGAGCAAATACTTCTATATATTCGTTCGGTGTCGTTTCGAAACACCCTGTACATGTCTGATGAGAATATATTCCTTAAGTCGTCTTTTTTGCACTAAGTTGGTTCGTCAATTTCATAACGATGGTTAAATTTGCGCCACGTTTTATATGCCTATTAAATATTTGTTGGGATTATACTCGTTTTTATCTTCTTTAGCACCTTAGTTGCAATTGGAATCATTTTATCGGATATTGACTCGGATCGATGACTTATGTAGCCTTTGTTAGTTAAGTCATACTTCCTACATTGGCATAAACATTATTATTCATTTTGTAGATACAATTAATAAATGTAAAGCACAATTAAGCACATCTTTCTCAGCAATACTTCCATTTCATTCGGAAAACCATTTTTCGTGGTCTCCGGAAGTATTTTCGTCATTATGGTTGCCACTAAATAGTTATATAATCGATTTCTCGTCCCTGAGTGCCTCATATTCCTTCTTTACCTATAATAGAATTTATTTTTCATTTCAAAAACTCTAAAACACTTCTTAACTTTTAACTAACATTACAAAATTAATAAAAAACTCTTGCTTGGGGCCATCTTTAGAAACGGTTTCATGTTTCTATATTTCTTACGCTATTTTATATTTACTTTATGAGTAAGGCTAGTATCCTCGCTTAAGTTTGATACTTCACACACTTTTGCCCAACAGTGGGTAAGGAGGGTACGCACAGTCCATCTACCTACAACTTCATAACTACGCACTCTAGATTCCTGTAGGGAGAAGTGGTGGAGCCGCTGAAATATTCACCACTCCACTCTATTTCAACCCAGCCGCGAGCTCAAAGCGCGAAAATGCCTCTGCTGCAACACATTGTTGCCAGGACTCTCTTTCATATACGTACACCAATTTAATTCGCTAAGTGGGACGCCAGATGAAAATTGGCAACGTAGTAGGTACCTAACTTTCTCAGTCTCCTGATGGTAACTGCACAACAAAGTGGACTTAGAGTCTGAAACTTTTATTTTTCTCTGACGAGGCTGCTAGGACAAATGTGAGGTTGTTTGAGAAGCTACTGCAGAAGTTGTACTTGCAGTTTATGGATGGTTTTTCTCCAGTTAAGACATAAACACACGAAGTGGCCATGAAGAGCCGAAAACTACAGTGCACAGCAACACTAAATTTTACCCTTTTAATGCTTTGAAAGTCATTATCTAAGTCTGTAAACCGGGAACCGTTCTCATATAATAGGACCCTTAACTGCTATATAAGACGAATAGTCCTTCATAATGCACAATTTGACAAGTTAGATATACTTCTAACTTAATGCTATCATAGAACAGAATAACATATGTGGAAGAGGACTAATTTACCTTTATCATTCCAAACCACCTTTTCGTCATCATTATTTGCCTTCAAGTTTATACTCCATTATATCTAGAAAAGCTATCATAGATACACAATTGCAGTAATGTTTTTGTTTTTTTTTTGTTTTTTAAGAAAAACAATTATTTAAAATGTTTTATGACAACCAATAATAGACCGTTAGGTTCTATGGTCCCGAGATATCGTTCTGCGAGGTTTATTATCCCCCCCCCCCCCACACACACACGGTACTGACAGGCTGTGTTGCGCCCGAAGATTTTTGCTACGTGCCCATCCAGGTCTTTGGGTTTTCACGCAGAAAGTATTTTTTTGTAATAGGATGGGTTTAGGATAGACATTTTTTAGGGTTTAGGATGAAAGAGAGACTTGAGCTAGTAGATTACTCCTCTGAAGGAAGACAGGTTGCTATGCCTAAATGCATAGAAATAGATTCAATTCAGAGTTAGTAATTTAGAGGCCAAACAACTCTTGGTTGGATTATAGAGGTGTTCAGCTTTTGCTGCTGGTGAATTTGCTTCGTGATTACCTCGGATGCCTGCAAGCCATGCGGGGAACCCGGAAGTCGCCGACGTCTAGTTGTATCATAATCACTAAGAAACCTAACCAGGGCACTTCTATGTAACGGTAAATTGGTGTATAATTTTGTAGTCCGATGCCGAATTTCGTCCTCCAGGTATGGAAGTGATGACGGTTCATGAAGTAACCTTAGTGGAAAAAGTCATACAACTGAATAGATGGACCTAAGTTATCTATTCTGACCGCGTTGAAAACATGCCACCCAGCTATCTGCGGCCATGTCCCAGACCTAACAGGCATAAAGCATCAACGGGACTATGAATGCTCTAAAGAAATTTAACTTCACACGGACTGGTATCGATCGGAAACCCTCATAGAATACAAGGAAGCGATAGCTCCCTGAACCCTCGCAGAGAGTTCCCTGATGTGTCGGCGAAAAGTCAAACCTCTAACTCAACTCCCAGATATTTGATGGAAGGTACCCACTCTATCCTTCGACATCTGAAGTTGAAATTTGCACAGTCTGCAGGAATGTGGTGCTCAGTGAATATTATGGCGTAACTTTTGTCCGGATGAACACACATCCGCCAACGCCGGCACCAATCCTGTGTGATACGGAGGTGTCTTTGTATTGGGTTGAAGGTTCTGAGGATATACCTGTATTTGCAGAATAGCAGGACGTCTTCGGCATATTGTGACATTTCGACGCGCGTCTCAGTTGGAAATTCTGCCATGTTTACACTGAACAGTGTGGGAGATACTACAGAGCCTTTGGGGACTCCGCCTGTTAGAGGCCTGAGAGAAGAAGTTTCCCTCGTTGCTGTGACTTTAAAAGTGCGATGCCTGAGGTAACTGTGTAGTTATCCCACAATGGACCAGTCTCTACTTTTTGATACGAAGAATGGTAGCTCAATGGGTAAGAGCGACTGGACAGAAACCAGTAGATCCGTGGCTCAAATCCCGGCCTTGGCATTGAATTTTTCATGTCGATTCTATCGAAACATGAAGCAGTTCATACTCAGGTTTTTTATTGGAATTACCAACTTATTCGTGGTCTTTATGTTTTGAAATACATAAAACTGATGATTATACATCTAGAGCATTAAGGAAATATTTCATTTCCATTGAGAGATGCACTGTGGCAAATCAACATGCTTTTGTTTACACCAGGAACTTTTCTAGAGCTGATTTGTTGATCTCTGATGTTACGAAATAAGTATGAGGACGTTACGTTACTAAGAAGCCGCAAGAGTGTGTGTAGAGTTGTGACATAATGGAGGAGCACCAGCTTTCCGTTACCTCATCCAGTGATGCTTTTGATTCTTAAAGCAGAACAAGAAAACCTCTTCAAGTTCCCTAGTTTATCACTATCGTGGGGTTAGGGGAGTCTCCTCGCCTATCCCCTGTAACTTCAAGCACCGGGTTGAGGAACAGAAACTCTGGAACAGATAGCGAACCCAAGATGGGTGATCAGCCCGATGCATGGTGTAAGAGTGTGAGAATGGATGACTAGAAAAACAAAACAATAAGACATAGCCCAATTACATAAATTATTCAACAAGTAAGAAGGCCCATGCTGAAGCTAAAAATACTCACCTTGTTATCCTTCTGTATTACATAGTAATATGGCAGACAGCGCTGCAGTTAAATGCCCTGGCCAAGGTTCATTTCCTCCTCCTGCTCTCTCCTCTCTCCAGACCCTCCGTAACATTTGCTTACTTGGAGAAGACCTCTCAGAAAACTCGCCTGAATTTAGCTTATTTTTTCTTTCTTTTTTATTGCAGAAGACAAATGAAGGGTAGAAGATCCATCTCCAGATGAAACGGAGAAATTGCGAGCAAATTAGAAGGGTGTATATTACTCTTAATTTACTTTTCCCTTCCATCTACCATTCCTTTTCAGGCCCCACTGCCAAACCAACCCTATCGCTCTAAGGTAAACAAAAATCCCCTTTCCCTGGGAAGGAGAAAAGTTTTTTCCCCCTGCAAAGTGCCTAATCAGCAGTTTCTACTCTGCCTGGTGTGATAGCAAGATTACTGTTTGTCTGAGGTGTAACATACAGGAATCTAGGACTCTACGTGGAATATCTCTGCAGAACCTTCTTAATATTACATACTCTGCATAGGTAAGGGAATACTCATTTGAAATATTCTTTCAGAAATTGAGTTCTTATTTTTTCATTATATAATTTTCTTATTCGTGAGGTTGCTTAAGCCAATCTGAGGAAAATACCACCTTCTGCAAAAGTGAAAGTACAGTAATCAGAAGTGGTAATCAGAAGGAAAAAAATCAGATTTATACACTGGTACTGTATCTTCACCTTCTTCACTACTGCATTAATTGAAAAAAAAAAAAAAAAAACATGAGTTGAATTCATACGACTTTGTACCCTACTATAGGCAGTTATTGCAACACATTCTTCTTCTATCTGCTTCTTATTAATTGATATAAACTTTCAATGCACTTAACTGCCTCATTATGGACTTAAAAAGAACAGAGCATTCTAAAGGAACAATGGAAACATAACTGACCCCAAAAATTAGCTTTGAAGTTCCTCACTCTTTCCAGATATTAGTTTTGGTATTTTAAAGTTAAAACTCATAACAGCACATCTCAAATGGTTAATTGCTCATAAAATGTGCTGCCTTACATACATTTTATTTTGGTTGTTCAGTCTCATTTATTAGGATAGGAATGAACTAAATGGTTGAAACAATGCTCAAATTGTTCCGAGTCTAGAGTTACTTGTCGTTTATCTTCCAATAGTAAGAGAGAAAAAACGGAGAAAGTTTTATTCAAATAGCTCATACTAATTGAGATTCAAAATTAGAACCTCGTAAATGTGGGTCAGACAGTTACCCAAACACAATATATTGGAAGCTCTTGCATAAGTAAAGTACTTTAGCGGTGTCTACTTTATTTGTGTAGTAAATGCTTGTCCAACTCTTATGTTTACCAGCTATGCAAAATCATTCAGAACAAAGAGGGCCACAGAGGCTTATCTCAGGAAATTTAGGGTTATAAATTTCATGTATGTTCAGTGAAGGAATTTCAAATATATGAAATTTTAGTAAAAATTATAAATTCATTCTTAATAAATTGAAAATTAAGGAGTAGTTTAGGGTGTTAGTATTGGAACATCGACGATCACCCAAGTCTGCGTGAGGAGTTGTCACGCTCAGCTACTGCCTGACGTTATGAAGTAGAAGTGAGTTGCCTTGAGAGGTAAACATGCGTTCAAGGACAGTTTACCTCAGGAAGCGATTCATATTATTACTAGATAAAATGATCTGTTATGACTATAGTTCTACAGGCTTTCAATCTAAGAACTATTTACTGCGCCCGGAAAATATGCAAAAGCCGATGTAAGGCCTACAAAAGTCAGTAACTTGGCCATAGTATAGTATTGCACTTCGAGCTGAGTGTGGTACGTTCGAAGCTCCGTGAAAAGGAGTCGGCAGGCCGTGTAACGCACAGGAAGCACTTCACGTCACTATGTGCGGTTCCGAGTGAGCTGTGAAACAGGCAGGGAGGCAATGCACGTGTGATTATTGGAGTTGTTGTCAGAATTGGTGTGTAACTCTGCACTAGAGGTTGTGCCTGTATAGGAGTCAGGAAGACTATAACAGCACAAAGCGTGAATGTTAATGAGATTTAAAAGAACATTGTAGAAACGGTACGAAGTATTGAATTTGTTCAAAAGGAAGGTTGATTGTACATTACCACTGAGCTAATAATATTTGATCCGGCGCCGTGCTTAGTTTATGTGGTGATATAAACAAAACAGGAACAAAGTGACTCTGATTTGAGGAAATTTTTGCGCTAATTTATTCCCACGTGACAAACTTGTGTACTGCAACAAACTTCTGTAAAGTGTTACTTTGCATTTATTTATGTCCGAGTACTTATGGGATAGTACTTTTACGTTAACATCGATTGCAAACGTGTCTACTGTGTAATATATTTTTCTTTTTGTACACCAAAAAGTGACTGCTTACAGCAATTACTCAAATTCTTGATTTATTTACCTAACCCTGCCTCATTGTTAAATTAAAAACTAAAGCACGGGTCGTTCTGCGGAATAACAGTGCTAATTAACCACGTATAGCCAGATTGGCAATAATTTAAAGGTTCTACTGGCATGCAACTGAAAAATTGACGTATCTAATTGGAATGTGACAACAGCAGTTCCACAAACGACATCCATTTTCAAATTTTCCTTTGAAAATGTCTGGGCCAGACAATATCTTCCGTTTTGCTCACAAATTGAAAACCAATGTCGTGGAGAATGGTGTGGAAGTTTGTTTTTCTAAAGCTAGGCAATTCGGGATTGTTTACTGCTTGAAGCACTTTTGTAGTTATTTTGGTTCTTTTCTTCCAAAGAAGCTATCTATCTTCCACGACAGCACTTTTAACAAATTCATCACATTCAACCTTCTACTACTGGCTTATTTTTCGATGTTTTCCTGGGGTATAAAACTTCTAGCAATATTAATACGTACTTGGCGCTGAAGCACCGGTTTATTCTGCTGACTGATGAAGTCATCCATTGCTAAAGATGGACAGTTTTCATACAATTTGAAAAACCAGATCATATAACTTTTTTCCCACTTTTTAACCATATCCCTCTGTGATGCTTAAATATTGCCCTGATGCAGCTATGTTGTTCAAATATTTCCCACTTCCTTATTATGAAATTGCGCAAGAGAAACGTGACTCCGATTAAAACACACAAATGACGCTTATAATTACCAAATAAAAGACTAATTAGTTATTGTTTAACTGTTGCATTTGTAATAATATGAACTTGTTCATATATTTTACCGTAGATTTAAAGTAATTAATATGATATGTGAACTATACGTATTTTTCATCCGCAGAAAGATACAAGGCCATTAGCTGTTTCAAATGGGATGTTTGTCCTTGAGCACCATTATATGAGCAACCAATCGGAAACCCGCGGTGTCGTATTGCATTCCCCCTAAGTGGTGTGTGACGAGCGCCAACCTAATCAATCTCTATTAAATACCATCCGCTCTAAGACAAATATTTAGATTTTGCAAAAAACTGATCCATGAGGAAGGTAGAGAGTAATGTATTTAACATGACCGTAAAAAAACATATTCTAGCTCCTATAGTTTTCCTAGATCAAGTGCATCACGTGGTAAGCAATGTGATGAATAGCATTATTGGTTGGCATGTAAGCGTGCACGTATATTTGAAATTACTCAAAACTTAAACGTAAACGTTCTAAATGACGTGATAAAAGAATTACTTTGAATAAGCCAACGTGTTTGTTAAATTCGAACGAGAGGAAACAATACACTTCGTACTGACCTGGCAGAACGTGTCTGATCGTATTAGATCTCTGTTTATGAACGGTTTCGTGATCTCTATTTACACTAGAGAGTTCAAAGCAGTATCACTCATTTGTTCTTCCGTTTAAAATCCAGGGAAAGTATATCAGCTACATCAGCTTGCAATTGAGACAGGAGGTATTATAAATCACCCTCCCCTTTACTACTACCAGAACAATATAATTGAGTAATGTGGGCTTAAATTGTGTCGCAAACAGAAATAATACTTTTAAACTGACTGAAGTTGAACGTCTTATTCACGAAGAAAATGACGAGGAACACAGCAAGTCTGGAAAAACTGCGTGAGACATCAGATAAACTACAAGAAGACGACTTTTGGAAGTAAATATTACGTGACGGGATTTTGAAACCTATCACCATAAATTTGCAATACTCAGAAGATGACAATGACGAAATTATCTCTTAACGTAGCACACACAGCTATATGGATGCAACACTGGCATTGTTGTTGGATTCTAAAAATAAGAAATTAATAAACTATAATTATTTTTAAACATGTATACGTAAAACATGTACGTAATATACGAATGTCCATAGTAATTGTGATTTCAACAACTGCATTATTGTAAAACTTTGGAAAATTCAGTTTGCGTTCCCTTACGTCTAGCACCAAGAAGTTTCACAAGTGTGTGTGTGTGTGTGTGTGTGTGTGTGTGTGTGTGTGTGTGTGTGTGTGTGTGTGTGTGTGTGTTGAGAGAGAGAGCAAGAGAGGGAGGGAGAAATTATAAGAGAGGGGTGTAACGAGATGGCAAAGCTGAGGGCTCTAACAAACCTGATTCGCAACAGGCGAGAACTCTTCCCATTTGAAACACATAATAGACAGTCAATTATGTCACACAGGCATATATGCTTTTGTTTACATCGCCATATAATTTAAGGACGGACTTGGTACAGTAACAAATGTAGCACCTTAAGGTTGTAACAGTGGTTTCGAGTTTTCTTTAGAAAAGGTATGAAAAGTTTATAAATTTGTAAAAAAAATGGTATATTTAGTAATTTAAATACGTAAAATATATGTAAATTTGTGATTGGCCGTAGTAATAATTGTATGACGTATTGTTGTGACGTGGAATTAAATCGGCCAATCACAAAATTAAGGTAGCAGTAACGATAGTTACGAAAAATCAATAATCTTGATAGAAATGTTTGGTAATGGTGAGTGTGATGAATAGTGGAGCAGGATCAAGAACTTTTATGTAATAGTTGGAACTGTTTTAATATAACAAAGCAATAATTTATCGATATGTTGGAAGTAACCTGTAAGTGACTGGGAAAGGAAGTTCAAGTAAAATGTAATTCAAATAATACAATTAAATAGTTACAAAATATGACTTCTCCAAAACCTTATTCCGAACCACGCCTGAAACCAAGATTCTCATGACTCTTACTTAATTAAACACAATCATCAAGAAACAACTCAAAAGACAACGAATTAACCCTGTTATATCTGGCTCCTCGACTTGGGTCTTCGAAAAGTCAACGTGATCATATCTCAAACATAGAAATCCCGCACCAATTTGTGCTCGAACGTGTGACTGACGAAGACTGAGATAAATTAACTACGGATAAAGAATTCCTGTCCCAAAGTGAACATTTTTTCGGTCTTTGTCGCGTATTTTCACTAAATCTAAATACGAATTTGGAGTTGGGTATTTAACGGACTACTCGTTTTGTAGTTACACACACACACACACACACACACACACACACACACACACACACACACACACACACACACACACACACTAATACATCAGTCTCTTTTGTTTTATTTGTATAGTAAGGAGCCCTAAAAGCTGACACAAGAAATAATCGATAACAGATTTTTAAGAGTTGTTCAATACCTATATATTGTGTATTGGTATGAAAACGAACAAGTTAAAAACAAAATATTCGACACTATATAATGTTGTCAAACGGTTCCATGTGTCTATCGTGTAGTTAGTGAAGCAGGAAATAGCCGCTGTGTCAACAGTTTCCTTGGTAATGGAATTTATACACCCTATATACAGTTCTAAAAAAGTCGCGGTTCGTGTAAGCAAACCTTGTCGGAACGTAGCTAGGTAGGTATATTAGTTCCTTAATAACCTCTTGTTTCTTCCCGCTCACTCGAGCCTTACCCAAGAAAATAACGGTGTTGTTAGCTGAATAAAGCAGCACTTTAAGCTCCTGGGGCAAGAAAACATACAGCCGGAAGGAAAAGTTCCTTTTTTCCCGAAGAATAAACAATTTCATGGGTCATGAACTGAGTAATTCCGGAGCCCAATATACTCGGTACGTTTTCGTCATGTGTCCCTGATTATATGTGCCTCTAGGGTAGCACAAAATGTGATATAACTTCCAGTAAAACTCGACATGTTATAGCCAGCTGTTTTTTCTTCTTGCTTAACGTCGGGATGTCCGTGTTAGGACAAACGCTAATGCCTTTGAACTAGACCAGAGAGACGGAAGGGATGTGCACGTAAATCCATCAGATTCAGACACACTCAAATTTCTGTAGGACTGTTTTGGTTTATTTAGAAACAGCGGCCACTAACTCGGCTTTAGCCAGCATAGAGCTGGTACAAGCGTTTAAATGTTTTGTAGTGAATGCTTATGAAATGGTAAATAAAACCTGTAGGTTTTTTTAGCTTCTGATAGTATTCATGAAAGTCGCAGGTATAAAAGTAAGTTTAGTAGTGATAATGCCACTTTATTGACTTCATATATTCTTCCTCAGACATGTATTTTATAGTTTAATGAGTTTTCTTGATACTGTTTTAAGATACATTACATGTAATGCCTATATGCGAGGGCTGTTCAATAAAGAATGATCATAATTTTAACGGAGATAATTTTGCGTACTAAAAATCAATCTTATTATATTCTGTTAGCTTAATGTGAAACAAACACGCCATAGTAGTTTCATTTTTGGTACTCCTGTTTCCCGCCCGTGAGAACCAGACAAGTTAAGACATGTTTAGTATCGCCTACCGCTGCAATGTGGGTGACATGCAGTTAAAGTTGATGTTAGAGGAAGATACAAAGTGTCTATCAAATGTATTCACTGCTGATGAAACTTGGCTAAATCATTTTGATCCTGAGAGCAAACACCAAAGCTCTCCTTCATCGCCAACCCCCCAAAAGCGAAAGTGGTTGCTTCTGCTGAGAAAGTAATTTTCATCTCATTCTTTGATATTCATGGACTGCTTTATCAACATTTTGTGCCTGCACACACATCAGTAACTGGACAATACTACAAGGATGTCCTGAAAACATTACAGGTCCATATCAGGCGCGAAAGACCATATTTCCATGAAGCAGGCTGGATGCTGCACCACGATTATGTTCGGCCGCATATAGCCAAAGTTGTTGCTGAATATGTTACAAAAATCAACGTGAAGTGCATCTCTCACCCTCCCCATACTCCGGATTTAGCCCCATGTGAAGAAACGCCTTCGTGGGAGGCATTATCCATCATCAGAAGCAGTGTTGGAGGCTGCGGAGGCGATTTTGAAGGATCTGTCAAAAAATGGTTTCCAGCATGTCTTTGAAGATTGACAGAAACGCTGGGAAAAATGCTTCGCATTAAGAATGACCGTCAAAATCATGAGAATGAGTAAAGATACGTTGTAAAAAAAGAGCATTCTTTATTGAGCAGCGCTCGTGTAAATCCTTGCACATTAGGTAGGCACGTTGGGTGAGGTTTCCATATATTAGCGATACTCCTATATCAATGGAATGTCTATGGAGTTGAAAAAGTTAGGTTGTGTCTGTGATGCTGATGAGGACGGGTGGTGATGAAGAAGTATATGTAAAAAATAAAGGTATGCTTTATATTAGATTTATAGAGTCGACATGAAGAATACATTGCCACGGCCGTGATTTGAACCACGGACCTCCTGGTTTCCATCCAGTCACTCTTAGGCATTCAGCTACCATGGCCAATTTTCTGTCATTAAATTAAGTTTTCAAATTGACTCATATATTTCCCCGTACTCCACTAGGGGCTCTCGCATCCGAGATACATCCCTTGTGGCGACTTACTATTGTAAGTACTTAAGTCTCGGTCCTCATAATTTAACTCTTATTATTTTAGTTAACTGATGGAAATTAATCATTTCTTTACACTAGGTGTTTACAGGCTAAGGTATTGGATTGATGGATTCGAAATTAAAAAAAAACATTGCCACGGCCGGTATTTGAACCACAGATCTACTCATTTCCGTCCAGTCACTCTTACCCATTGAGCTGTCATGGTCAATTTGCCGTCATGACATTAAATTTCCCATTTGACTGATAAATTTCCCCGGTAAACCACTAGGCGTTCTTGCATCCGAGATACAACCTTTGAGACTAGTGTGAAGAAATCACACTAGTATTTCTTGTGATAGTTGTATGTGCTCGATTAATGTATAGACATACTGAAAATAAACGCACGAGCAAGGAATATTGGATGAGATTTCAAAGTTAGTGTAACTAGCAGCACTTTGGTCCATTTAAGGTGAAATTATGAGTACCTGTACCTGTACCTAAGTTCATAGATTATCCACAGTTCCAGTTATTGCTTTCTAACATTAAGTAACATGAAATTACTTTGAGTAATAATGTAATAAAGCAGTCTGTAATTGTAGAAAATTGGCTTTTAAATGCACTAATTTATGCCTGGATTTAGTAGTTCTTGTTTGATAAATACATATGAGATTACAGTTAGACAGTCTTCTACTAAGGAAAACAAAATCACCAAATAACGAAACATAGCATAGACACGGCTGTCTACTTGAGTTTTACTTATATAAAGTAATGCATGATAATTAAAATAGAAATCGTTTGAAAGCAAATACACAATAAAGTACTCGGTTTCTTCATTACAAATCATTGACTAAAAGAAACAACATACGTTATACGTAATGGCAAATATATATTCCACATAATTATGAAATAAAGGGGGTCACATAACACCCTGAATCTCAATTGGAATATGCATATACCTCTGAGATAGCGAATGAGATAATGGAACTGCAGAGGACTTGATGCTTGCAGGAATGGACGAGTAAGTGGCAGAGACGCGCAAAGTTCAAGGCTGCACCAGTCCATTTACAATTTAAGATGACTCATGAAACACCTCCAGCGGGACCCGAAGAAATCTCGACCAACAGACTGACTCTGATCGCCGCCTTCTGACGCAGTTGTACTCTATCGTGTAAGGGAGAAATGAAATTACAGAAAATCGAAGAAAGGAGAGTCATCGTAGAGGACACCATTCCAGTATTGGTCATGGTCTATCAAGGAAATCCCATAATCAGAGAAGGGAGTCTACAGGATTCGAACCCGGAATCTCTAGAAGCGAGCCTCGCCATCTCACCAGGTGACACAAATGCTTTAACTGTAATCAAAGCGCAACCGATGTGCGATGTCGACGATGATATGAGGCATTTTAACTACCTCGAAGACCCGATTTGCAGCGATCATTTATTTGTAACAGGATTCCATCTGGTCCTGATGAGATCATACAGATGTTATGATGCCCCACGTTGTGACATTATTTGGAACTCCGGTTTACATGAAATCTTTGCGGTCGTAGTATCGGATAGTTGGATTTTGGAGCTTAATGTTAGGGAAATAAAGATGATGAAGAAATTATCTTTAAGTTAATTCCGAATTTAAATTGATTTGTATTTGAAATCAATACTATTATACAAATGTAAAAAAACATTTTCCCATTCATGAATGATTAATACATATTAACTTCTATAATTATAAACCATACTTTTGCAGATATGCAGTAAAACCACACACGCGTCATTTCACATTGAAATCACGATGCAAAAGACAGTAGTTTTCAGACATCTAACTTGCACGATATCAAAGCTTCTACTCACGTTGTTACATAACACTGGGCAACAAAACAATAATTTTTGAATGTTTCGAGCACTTCATAAGGCAAATCCTACTAATTTTGGGTTGAGAAAAACAAATATGACAATGAAAAACTTTTATTAGCTCTAGTTTCTATGATATACACAAGGTGGAAGTGTTACATATTAACGGATTGAGAGAAAAGGATACATTTTAATTACATACATGTTAACAACACTGAAAGTGCATTTGATTTTTTAACTGCTAATTGCATGCTAATAGTTCTAAATTGCTGGAAAAGTACTTCACAGAAAGTCGTGTCTGAAGAGAATCATGTGGTGGCCTATTGACTTCGTCTTTTAGCTTGCCTCTTGTGATGGAGTTCCGCAGAATTCCTATACAAAGACCAACAGTAATCCGCAAGCATACCTCATTCCAATAGCCATGATATCTTTGTTCCAAAACAGACATGTCCTGATGGAATCTCTCCCCATGTTCATCACTAACAGGAGGGAAAAAAGTCTAGGTGGGGGTGGAGAAAATGGATCTTAAGGGACGTATTGCATCGAAGGTTACGGTATTTTTGCAGGAGCACTGTCACCAAATGCTTGTAGTTGTCATCTACAGCATTTTGACATGTGTGCCAACCCCCCAAAAATTCCCCCAATTTTAAGATCTTCACTTTAAAAAATGAAATGTCACTTTATCTTCAAAAGAAGAGCCAATCTATCATTTTTATGGTGATTCTTGAATTCAACAGATAGAAATAGATGTAAATTTACTATTTTTAAGCCCAAAACATTTTCAGTGTTGCCCAGTGTAATTATAACTGCTGTAATTCTCAGGTTTGCAACCTGCTTTTTTGCTGAATACATTCAGCATTCTGCACGCACCTCACACACGCGTTTGCTCCTTTAGCGGTATCCATTCAGAAGACGCTATCTTGTCCTCTTCACTTTTTGAGGTTTACCTTATCACCATGGTAACTAAATATTCTAGTGTACATCACTTTTCCCTGTGGCCAATAAATTAATTCTGAATTACAAAAGTTTCTGATTTTCCAAATATACAGTCCTAAAACAATCTGTTTATAATTTCATGTTTCTATTTAATTTATCATATTTACCATTTATCTAGATTGGATTCTAGCATTCTTCTTAATCTGTTTGTGACCTACTCTATACAATCATGGCCTCCTATAATTCATACCAATTTAAAACGAAACTCTCGTCATTTTAAACATATCAATATGAATCATAAATAAATAAAACCAATATCGCACTGGCACTTGACATATTTACATCTGTATGAAAAGTTGTTCCTATAATACAACAGGTTAGTGCAGAATATTTCGGAACGTGGTGCAGTGTGTTAATATGTGGGAAAGTAGAGAATGGAAGTTAGATTAAATAACCCATTTCCCGCTGCCTTTGAATGGGACCGCTGTGAAATATTGCCGAAACTCTTCACGGCAGGCGGCAATAAAGTTGGTAACTTCTGCAGAAGTGTTCCGTTTCTGGCTGACGGGTACCAATTGCTACCAACTGTTGAACCGGAATTAACAGGTTAAGACATGACACCGCTACTGTATTATTTTGTCAGTGTGTAAACAAGCTCCATAACGTAGCGTGAAGTAATGGAACCGTGGAGCAATGAACCTGGCTTCATTATTCCCTGTCTAGTTTAAATTCCGTTTCAAGAGCAGATTTGCAGTCTCAGTGATGTATCTCGAACGCTATCTGAAATTGAACGGTTGTTACGTTTAATCGTCCGACATCAGTTCTGGGTGTGGGATGAGCTGAACACCTGGTAGCCAAATTCGATATCGTGTTTTGTATATTTAGTGCCCGGCACTCTTTAGATTAGATACGTAGAAGCCTCTATTTTGAAACAATATATTGAATGCTTTTGATTTTAGTGTCATTAAACACTTCAAAATGGTACCTTGTTTCACATATTCTATCACAAAAGGAAAAATTCATTTCTATACTGGCGCCGTCCTTAGTTTATATGGCGATGTAAACAAAGCGGGAAAATTTATTATTCCGCCAGTCACTGTGATTGGAGGGAATATTCGCGCTATTTTATGGCCACGTGACAAACATGTGCGCCTCAACGAACTTTTATACAAAGCTTGGCTTTGCCGCAATGGATATCGGGTGGCTTATGCGATAGCACTTTTACGTTAACATCAAATGCCCAGGTATGTGTGCTCTGTAATATACTTTTGTTTTTGTTCGCCAAAATGCGGACAACAATTGTTCATATAAACCCAAATGAATTTAAAAAAACAACATTAAGACACGGGTGATTTTGAAGATAACCGTGCCAATTACACTGGGGAACCAAAACAAAAATATATTTTTATATACCCGAAACAAAACAGGCAAATTCTTATGTAAACTGCTCTGCTGATTCCAAAAATGTCCCTCAAAATGCTGTATCAAATAACATTGAAAATAATAATAATTATTAATTATTATTAAAAGAAATAAACACGAGATAATGATGAAAACCAATACCTGAATTATCTCAGAAGTGTTTCACTGTTGATTACTTTTGTATTGACTCTCCCGTTTGAGGAACCAACAATAGTCTCCGAACATGGCTGAATCCCAGCGATACCCTGGTAACGTCTTTCCATCTCAGAAATGTCCTGGTGAAAACGCTCACCTTGCTCATCACTTACACCTCCTAGGTTTGTAGGGAAGCTATCAAGGTGAGAGTGCAGAAAGTGGACTTTAAGTGACATACGGCAACCCATTTCTTTGTAGCTCCTTAATAGTTCTGAGACTAAAGTTTCATAATGTTCTTCTTTGTATTGCCCAGGAAGCCTTCCACCACTGATTTAAATGATTTCCATGCTGCCAGTACAACACCTGTAAGCTTTAATTAAAAAAACACTGTCTTTAAGAAGTAGTCTTATTTGAGGACCGACAAATATATCTTCCTTCAAATTAGATACACTCATTTTGGGAAAGATACGTCTTAAATACTCAAATGCACTTCCACTTTTGTCCAAACCTTTAACAAAATTCTTCATAAACCCGAGCTTTATGTGAAGTGGGAGGAGAAGAACTTTGTTTGGGTCTACTGGTGGCACATACTTAACACTGCTTGCTCCAGGGGTATAGTCTTCCCTTTCCCCCACTCTTTCACTATAAAATACCTGTCAGTAGCCCTACTGTCCAATAAGCACAAAAAACAGCAATATTTTGTGAAACCTCCCTGCAGTCCCGTTAGCAATGCAACTCCTAGAGGTCACTACAAATTTCCCAGCCATGGTTTTGATAACTAATAGCATCTAAAATTATGGACATGGAATCGTATGTCTCCTTCATTCCTATGGCATGAAATAAAGGTATTGAAGGTAGTAAATTGCCATTATGAAGCAACACTGCCTTTAAGCTGTATTTAGAAGAGTCAATGGCTATTATTTTAAATTAAATCAATATGCCTTGGTATCATACCTCATTTCTGTAATTTTATATAAAATAATAAGAATATCTCAAAAACGTTACGTGATTTTCAGAAGAATTTTTGGAATCAGCGAGTCATTTTGCATAAGAATTAGCCTATTTTGTTTCGGGTACAAAAAACGTGTTCCCTAGTGTTAGCTGCTCCTTGGCAATGTGCAACAGTTACTGGGAGCGCAGAATTAAGGAGGCTTTGGTCATTTCCTCTGAAAGAGCTCGCTTAACCGTGATGCTGGTTTTCAGTTCAGCTCCTCTTGGAAACCGCCCTTAAAATGCAAATCCTTCGATTTAGGAAACACAGATCCATACAGCTCTGATAATCAAGTTAAGTAGTTATGTTTCTTTGACCCAATTAAATTTCTATACTCGCGCCATCTCCTGACCTGGCATTTAATTTACTGAAAACAGTCTTTTGTTCAGTTATGCGAACTGTGATTGTGTTTTGTCTTTTTTATATTTGCGTTATATCCAGTGTTTCATTTGTGGTTAAAACATTTAATAAATATCCTGATGCTGGGAGAGATGCACACTCCCGAAAAGTTGATTTCTAAATCGTCTTTTCACCATCGTCTTATGAGCACATTCGTCTCCAGGAAAGCTTCGGGTCTAATTTAACATTTGTATTTTGTATTTAAATATATTAAAAAGTTGTGTTTTATTAAATTTGTAAGAAATATTTTGAAAAATTACAAAATTCTAAACACATACTTAAGTGGGGAGTAAATCAGTTTATTTCTCCCGCCCACAAAGAAATAGTCCTTCAGATTTAGGCCCCGCCGTGTCTCAGTGGTTAGACCGCTTGGCTCTCACCAAGGCGGCCCGGGTTCGATCCCAGGCGACCGCAAAGTGAGATTTGTGGTGAACAACACGGCGTTGGGGCGGGTTTTCTCCGGGACCTCCGGTTTCCCCCGCCATCTCATTCCATCGGTGCTCCATCTTCATCTCATGCATCATCAGTGTCACCGCCGGCGGTGCCGTATGTAGTAAAAGCGGGCGTTAAACACTACACATTTCACATTTCATTTCCTTCAGATTTTTGTACAAGCTTTTAAATATTTTAAAAATTAATATACCTTGTATAAACTTATTTTATGTAGTTGAAGTACGCTTTAAATATATATATATATTTTAAGTTTAACTCAACTTAATTTTTTCACTGTGATTACTGCACTCCCTGAGGAATAAAACAGTTACTATGACAACGTCACCCTCTGTTTACGGCACTTGTGATACCCTCCGCAATATTTCCCACGATGAGTCTGCTGGCTTACTTTCGGCTGCTGTAGTGGTGAACTATGCTGTGTGTGGGTAGCTGGGTGATTTGGTGATTGAAAACTATGGTTGTAGTGTGATAAATAATGGAGACTAATAAATGTAACTGTCACATATTTTGTCTTTGTACTCATTAGCCCATATTTATTAGCTGATCTAAATAAATACTTTATTGTTGTTTCTACTACTGTTCCTTTATCCTTAAAATGTATTGTATCAAGAAGGCCACATAAGGCCAAAAGGCAGAAGGTCATCACATATGTATGTGCTATCCATTCAAGTGCAAATTTAATCTATGAATTCAAAAGTTGTAGTGAAAATGTAAAATTGAAACATTATTCATTTACTGGCCGCTTAATTTAGTTCATAATTGCCTGCTCATGTGGGTGCGTTTTGTATCTTCTGACCAGCCACTTTATATTCGTGGTTACGGGGGTAAAAAGTTGTTCCTAGTGATGATGATGATACGAGTTTGCTAATTAATTGTGTTAGAGGGTAGCAGTATAATTGAATTTAAATTATTCAACAGTTTCCAACAGAATGATACTATGTGCATGATATCGATTTTGATCCTTCACTCTCTTCAGCTTTTTTATTTTCCTCGCTCTCAAATAGCAGACGCTAAGAGAAATGAAAAGCCGAGAACAGGGGTATACAGGTTAGCCAAGCCAGAAAAGAATTCAGCAACCACCAGAATAGGAAACATCGTATTTCAAATTTTACAAAATATTTTTAGACAATAGTGTTTTGAAACCGCTTCTCGCTCTTTTATTATGCACAGTAATATATATTAAAGTCCTATGTTCATTTTGCATCTTTACCGCAGCCATTAAACTATTTTAATGCTCCAATCATTGATAGGATATTATACAAATACAACAATTTGTAACAAAAATTTCACATAACTTAAGAAAATGATGTCAATTCTCCTTTCTGATTGAAATCGATTTCACAAAATCTTTTCCGCATCTTCAGTCATAGAAAACCACGGGACAAAACAAATTCGTCGTTAAGGAAGTTACGATGTTATTGTTACTTTGGGGGTTCGTGAAATTAAAAGTCCAATTTCACAAACTCAAAATGTTCTTTATTTCCCCCGAATTACAGCTTAACTCTTGCCAATTACACAGAATTACGTAGCGCACACAATTACAATTCACCAGTTCTTCTGTCACCGGTCCACTCTGCACTCGCAATCACACGCAACTCCTCCGATGCACGTACACAGTCTTCCGGTCCGTTCACACACTCGGGCGCTACTCACGGCTGCTCGCCAAGAACTGAACCCACTCGCCAACTGCAGCCACTTTTTATAGGGATATCGCTGTTTCTCGAAGTCTCGCGATTCGGTAAATCATCCTGCAGGTTCTAGACCTCAAGCAGAGGGAAAAAGATGGCTAACGACGTTTTTCCAACCACCCCCCTCGTTGCGGCTACAAGACAGATGGGTAGGCGTGCTCGAATGCTTCCCGTCTGCTGCTGCTACGCTGCTGCCGGCCGGTTCTGTCGGGAATTCCGACGTTAGTGTGACATTATGTTTTCTCACTATTATCAAAATCTGAAAACGAAACAAACTTACAAACATAATCAACTGCTGGTATTTCAAAGTTCATTATGCGATGTTTATTTTTTAGAATAAATATATTTTCCCAAACCATTAAATCTATCGAGATATTTAATTGTTTTAATAATTTAACTTTAGGATTCATATTATGGTTAAATGACCAAAAATGATCTGCTAGGACCGATTTATCAATTTGTTTATACTTAATGTTACGCAAATGTTCTTTCGTTCTGGTTTCCAAATTACGTTTCGTCCTACCAATGTAAACCCGATCACAACCTAAACAATCAAATTGATAAATAACCGATCTTTACCGTCAGAAAGTTCATCTCTTTTAGAGATATGTAGTAAATTTTTAATACTATATTTGTTTTGAGGAACTAAAGTTATACCAAACTCTTTAAAATCTTTTTGAAATTGTTTATTAAACCAAGGATGGTAAGTAAATTTTTTAAAAAAATATCATCGTCTTTTATTTTCAGGAATAGAACTATCATTAATAGCTTTTTGATATTTAAATTTTTCAATATGCTTTTGTATAAAGTATTGTGGCTTTGTGGGTTCCTAGAATTAAGAGGCCGAGTTGCACAAATTAAAAATCTCCTTTATTTTCGTAGAAATACTCTTATAGATTACAGCAGCATTACGTTACGTCACCATCAGTCTGCCAAGATCGATCACAATAACAAACAGTGACAGCAGATTACATCCTTAGCTCTCGTTACAACAACACAGCTGGCTGTCTCTCATTTCACAACACTGTTTCACAACTGACTCTTTGCGAGCCGTCACCTCCTTAAGTACCTATTTCGTAAATTCGACATATTTCTGGACCAAACAGGAATCGAATGTTCTATCACCTTCCAGAAGCGTAACCCTATCGGTGCCGGCGGGTCTTTTATCTCGCGCTATCATTATTTTTTCCCGCATACTCCTTATCTCCAGGATTTTTGTGTACACAAGCCGCGCTATCGCGATCAGATTCCGACAGTATATAAAGAAAAAGAAGATTGAAAAATTTACATATCAAAAAAAATATTAATGATATTTCTACACTTAAAAATAAAAGACGATGATAATCTGAGAAAATGTACTTACCATCCTTGGTTTAATAAACAATTTCAAAAAGTTTTTAAAGAGTTTGGTATAACTTTGGTTCTTCAAAACAAATATAGTATTAAAACTTTACTAAATTTCTCTAAAAAAATGAAATTCCTAATAAAAAAATTCTGGTATTTATCAATTTGATTGCTTAGGTTGTGATCGGGTTTACATTGGTAGGACGAACTGTAATTTGGAAACCAGAACGAAAGAACATTTTCGTAATATTAAGTATAAAGAAATTGATAAATTTTTAGCAGGTTATTTTTGATCATTTAACCATAATATGAATTCTGAAATAAAATTTTTAAGCAATAAATGTCCCGATAGAATTAGTCCTTATTTTAAAACATAAACATCGCGTAATGAATTTTGAAATAGCAGCAGTTGATCCTGTTCTTAAGTTTGTTCCATTTTCATATTTTGGTAATACTGGAAAAACATAACAGTAACTTCCTTACCGACGAATTTGTTTTCTCTTGTGATTTTCTTTGACTCAAGTTGTGGGCAAGATTTCGTGAAATCGATTGAAACCAGAAAGAAGAATTAACAACTTTTCTTAAGATAAGTGAATTTTTGTAACAAATTGTTATATTTGTGAAATATTCATTGCTTCACTGTAGCTAGCTTCATTTTCTACGTAATTGACAGAATATGTTGTTCCTGTCATGTAAAATGTTCTTATTTGATTTGTTGTGTTTTACAATTTTGTTAGCGTGTCCTTATCCCAGCTGGATGGCCCCGTGGTAATGCGTGACGCACGCATTAGGAAGGTTCTGAATTTGATCGATGTTAAAGACCCACACTGATCATGACTTTTTAACTTTTTATTTTTTCTCGGTCGACAAGATGAATGCTGAGGGTGGTTATCATCTACCATTGCTGTTCTTTCTTCCATTTCATCTACGTCCTCTCCCTCTTCCAGGCCGCGCCGTGGCTCAGTGGTTAGACCGCTTGGCTCTCACCAAGGCGGCCCGGGTTCGATCCCAGGCGACCGCAAAGTGAGATTTGTGGTGGACAACATGGCGCTTGGGCGGGTTTTATCCGGCACCTCCGGTTTCCCCCGCCATCTCATTCCACCGGTGCTCCAACTTCATCTCAAGTATCATCAGTGTCACCGCCTGCGGTGCCGTATGTAGTAAAAAGCGGGCGTTAAACACTACACATTTCACACATTTCTCCCTCTTCCAGGACTATTTGGCGCAGTGTCTCTATTCTGCCGGAGAGTGGACAACTAATCCTTCACTACTGAGTCAGGTTTTCCGCCGCCTCCGCTGGAGGGGATCATTCGAACGAACGTTTCTTGGTTAAATGGCATCCGAAAGTTAAAGAGGTTTCTATTAACAAAGATAAATCCATCCTAACCATTTCAGTAGCACAATAATAACTGGTGCTCTCATTTGTTATAATAATAAAGACAAGATCATTAGAAAGATATTTCTGAAATACACTTTGATGCCTGTGCACCACTTTTCATCCTCTTTGAATATTCTTCGTTTAATGAATTTATTTCAAGTGTACCTGAAAACCACATCCATTTGATTAACAATATAAGTAATATGTAAATACCATAAATACATTCCCTTTCTTGTGGATTTACTCTTCGTGGAATATCCTCTTGCTCGGCCTGTACAGTGATCGGGTATGTAAGGAACACAGGGAACATATAATTTAATGAGAAGCATACCACAACATCACTATCACCTGTTGAACAGCATAACGGCTTGTTTACTCCCTACAATGACACGGCACATAGAGCTTGTTCGTGCATTGTCTTCCGCAGGAATCTGGATGTGTAGAGTGTAGATGTCAGATTATCTATTCTTCATGTCATATTTAACTGTACAACTAATTGAATTCTCATGATGGAGAGTAAGTAGAACATAAATGCACAACCATATGATGTATCTATTAAGCAGTGATGGTTAGAACCTTTCATTTTAAAATATTTATAGCGAATATTTCAAATATGTGTGAATTATTGCATCCTGTTTAAAACCTTACACACTCAAGCCAATTGTTACCAATCAAGTACGTCCAGTGCGTGGAACGTGCCTATATTACGTGCCATGTTATGGAAAAAACTATTTTAAAGCACCTGTTCCTGAACTATTCTCTGATTCTGGCACACCACTTAATAGATTACTTAATGGAATAAAATAGTCGCCTTATATGTCACAGAAGATGTAATTTCACACATTGTTTCGCTCTGAAACTTGCCGGGCAGCTTTAGGGTATGTTGAATCTTACAGGTAACAACCGACCGACCGACCGACCGACCAAAACTTCTGGCAGGCTGAGAACCACAATGAATGTTCTTGCTTTGTGCAAAACCTCAGTAGACTTTAACCTTAGATGTGTTTGTTTTATAAATGTGTTTTCAGGATGACCTTAAGGTTGGAATAGGTTGAAAATATGGGAGTATATAGTATGGATATTTCAATTTACGCTTTAAATTATAAGTGAGTTCCCACTTTGGGGGTGGGCAGTAAGAATAGAGGCAATGAAATTGGGAATTGGGTAAGAAAACCCTTTGAATTGTGGTGCTTCCGGTGGGATAGAGCTAAGACCCAATTTTTTATAGTTTTATCCTAAAATATATCTGTTCTGCAATATCTACTTGCACGGCTTCCAGGAGAGTGCGCTACAAGATGTGGGCAGTCCCCTTCATCACCAATGAACGTTGAAGTACTTCTATATACTACGTGAAATTGCATGTTGACTATTCCTGAACCGACGTCTGGAGTTCCTTTAGGGCTGCAAATGTGCACCAGAAATACCTTGGTGATGATGGTATGCGACGATCACTTGAGGCAGGATTCCATTTGGTGCTGATGAGATGATACAAATGTTATGATGGATCACGTTTTGACGTTCTTTGTATCTCCGCTTTGCATGAAATTTTATCTCGGTAGTAGTATCTGATACTTGGATTTTGGAACTTAATATTAGGGAAATAAAGAAGTTGAAAAAGTTCTCTGTAAGTTAAATCCGATTTTAAGTTGATTTGTATTTGAAAACAACACCATTATACAAATTTAAGACACTATTTTCTCCCTTTCATGAATTATTAATACAATTTAACTTCTCTGATTATAGACCAGACCAGAACAGATACGCAGCACTTTTACACATGCGTCCGTGCACTTTGAAATCACGATGCAAAATACGCTATCTTGACCTCTACATTTATTGACTTTTATCTTATCACCATGGGAACTACATATTATAGTCTACATCACTTTTCCCTGTAGCTAATACATTAATTTTGAATTACATAATTTTCTGATTTTCCAAATATAAAGTCCTGACAACAATTTTCTTTTATAATTTTATCTTTCTATTTAATTTATCATATTTACCTTTTTATCTTCACCTTTTTGTGACCTACTTTATTCGGTCATGGTCACCTATACTTCATATCAATTCAAAACAAAAATCTCATCATTTGCAACATATCAACATAAATCTTAAATGAATAAACCCGACATCGCTCTGACACTTGGCATTTTAACATCTGTATCAAATGTTTGCTCCATATGGGTGTGAAATTGTGTAATGTATTGCCCATTTATATATTAAAACAGCATTCAAAATCATTTTGTTCATATTGGTTGCTAATCCACCTTTCTAAAACGACTCATATGTCCTAGTTAATGGTAAAGATGATATTTTTGAGGCGATGATATTTAGAGTTATGGAGCTTATTTAATGAATGCAGATTTTACTTACTCGATATTGATGATTCTTTTTCAAAACCTAGGTAACAGCCTGACTGTTTTTTAATATTTAAACTTTTTGTTTTATTTAGCGAACGCGGATAACTGTCAGGTTGCTTTGTGAAGTTTTATGAGTGCATTCTGTAATAATGGCGCTCATATTTATGAACAATGTGACAGTTTCCCACTAAGATTAAATTTGTGCTTTTAAATTTTACTTGTCAAATTATACTGTGTTCGCAATAGTAGGCAACAGCATGGAGAAATTTCGTATACCTTACTTTGATTTCATGGCCACTTTCGTAGCACATGCTCACACACCGTTGAATTTTTCTCTCTCATACATGAATTCTAATCTTCTGAACCAAAAGCTCTCAGCCTGAAGATCTTAGTTTCTCACTTAATTTAATATTTCTACTAGCCAACATGTATTCATATTCACTCATATTTATACATTCCTTCCAGGCACTCAGATAAAATGTTTCGGGACTCCTTCCCTTTCGCCACACACCCTGATCCTGTTCATAGGCCAATGTGTATGTATCGGAACTGGATTAATAGCAACAAGAGGTTATTTTGGAACAGAGCAGATATGGATTCTTTGACAAAATTTAAAAAATGAGAGGAAATCAGAACATTGGAACTCAATTCTGCGCGATACTCGATTGCTAAGAAAATTACTATTGTTTACTATTCAGTGACACAAATGCAGGTTATGCAACATCAACGTAATGTTTTAGATTTAACTGTAGTTTAAATTTAAAAGGAGAAACTAGAAATTAAATATAGCGAACTATGAGGGCAAAGTTGAAGGCTAATAGACTTG
The DNA here is from genome assembly GCA_030765055.1 of Mantis religiosa. NCBI lineage: Eukaryota > Metazoa > Arthropoda > Insecta > Mantodea > Mantidae > Mantis > Mantis religiosa. The sequence goes on from CM060953.1 coordinate 52,640,304, forward strand.
AGTGAAGAAGATGTAGTTGACGGTGATGAAGCCAGTCTAAAACGTAAAGTAAACAAGACAGATTTTATTCTCTTACGAGTTCGTTAAGCGATTGTTTTTTATACTGGTTAAAATAATATTGAAGACGCAATGATCGTTTACTTGATGTCTGCCGGTTCTATACCTTTTAAGGTGGAAACTATCACGGGCCTAAGTTTGAAATCTTTGGGTTTGGTTTTTGTCCGTTTACTGTTATTTATCATGGCGTTCATCCTGAAAAAGTCGGCATCTATTGAATTCCCTTTCTATTTCATTCTTGTTATTACCTCTTTGTATGAATATGTGTTTATTAGTGACGTCTTTATTTTTATATCACTCAGGAAGGAGATTCCCCTTAAGAGCACATATGCCAGTCTGTTCAGCACATAGTTGCTTTCCCCGATGGCTCTTTTTATGAATCTCGCTTTTGCGTTCTCTAGTTTTCCATGTCACTGGTCTTCAGCTTGTGTCATATGAGTTCAATCCCGTATGTGGGAATCGGAGCTATTGTCGTTTCAAACAGTCTCAGCGCTATTATGTTCTCCATGTGGCACATTGCTCTGTTCCTTTTTATAGGTGGGTGTTGTACAACGAATCAAGGACAATATACTAGGAGATAAATACGATTAACTTAGCTTAGATTATTATTTTGTAATAAATTGAATACAGCAGCAGGTTAAGTATAATATTGCAAGGTTCTTCCGCTGCCAGGCGTTTGCGAGCTACAGTACTCCTCTAATTTTGAGAATGATATTTTGTCGATTTTGCTATGAGCAATTGCGGATTGGTGATTCTCAACTTGAAGGCTGATTAATGTAATTTGGTCGGCCATGCCGCGCGTCTCACCGTACCATCGGTAGCTTAAAGCTACTTTGAGTTTCAACGCTTCATTTGTAAGTGTTAATAGTTTATAAGGGGCGTTGCAAAATGGTATGTACAACTGTGTGGTAAGAGGAAGGGTAGGTAAATATTTAATTGAAAACTTATACACATGATTCAGGTACTTATTAGATATATTTTAAGATTATGCAATGCTCATGTGGGTCCCAAACTGCAAGGTCAACAACTCCGATACAAAACAATGCTTACTGCTTTTCTGGTGTTGCAAAATGATACAACCACCTCATCTCAGTAGCCAGTGTAGGAGCTTTGTTTGAGCACAACCTTGAAAACACCATCACACATGCTGTCTATAAGTTTCTGGAGCGTGGACACCTCCATATTTTCCCAAGCAGATATGAGGGAAGCTTTAACTCTGCAAAACTTGAATACTGTTTGCCATCAGCATACACTGAGCGACATAATATACCCCGTAGACTCTCCACGGGGTTTAGATCTGGCGAATTTGGAGGCCGGTCCATTAAATGCACACCATTCTGTAGAAACCATTCCCAGGTGGAGTTTGTAGTGTGAATACCAGCACTGTTCTGCTAGAAAATCCAGCATGACCTCCAATTGCTTCCGTAAAGGGGAAAAGATTAACTCCAGCAGGTCTTGGTAGTCCGTTTCTTTCATTAGACCAGATGGGAAAGCAAGGTTTACTATGTCACGATAACCAAACCCAGCCCAAACCATTAATGAACCTCCTCCTTGCTGCCGTTTGGAAAATATATGTTCTTTTTGACCCATATCATTCCATTAGTAAGCTGCGCCATCTGGTTCTATAAATTGAATTTGTTTTTTCCATCACTTAGCACTACTTACTTCCATTGGGCGTTCAAGGTCACATGTTTCTTTGCCTAGGATATCCGTCTCTTATGCATATCAGTAAGCCGAAGCTGCCGTTTCTTTTTCTTGTGCAACATGAAGTTCTTCCTGGCTACCATTCGGGGCAGCATAGACTTGTACACGCGAATGTTTGGATCTTGGGCCAGTCTTCCCAGGGATGTTCCACCTGCACTGTTCCACATAATTGTTTTATCATATTCTTCTCCTGTCTGGGTGTAAGTTTCCGTGGTTCTTCCATAGAACTTCTTCGTGTCATAATTCGTCCAAATGTGCAAATAATTGTTCACAGTGGAAGGAAATCTGTAAATTCTTCTTTCAGTTTTTCTAGACGACAAATATTTCTCGTTATAAGTGTTTCTTTGCCCTTTCTCCTCACCTGATACCGCTGGTTGACGCTCCATTTTTCTGAACTCTTCCTGCACCACTACTCACGTCGAATATTGGTGTGCAGATGTGTAAACAGTCCATTCAATATACCTACGCCGTGTAAGGCTACTATCATAACTGGATGAAACCGGGAGAGGTGGGTACCAAGCATGGTTGTATCATAGTTATGTAAAAAACTGAAGCTGTTGACAGTGAAGTAAACTAGGTTATTAATAATAACTAAACACTAGTAACACAACTTCACTATTTACTTATCTTATTTAAATCCTGGGACCGGTTTCAAAGCAAAACATCTGCTTCATCCTCAACCACTCAGCTTGACACTCATCAACTAACTGACTGTGAAGACTGTGAAGTTGTGTTACTAATGTTTAGTTATTATTAATGGTTGTATCATTTTTCAACAGTCCAAATCTCGTGGTCAGTTTACTGTAGGTCAAAGGAGTGAAATGTTTCCGCCGATTGTCATGAATAAGTATAGGAACATCATTTGTGTTGAATTAGATATATCTATGAAAATTCATTAGGTACTTTTGTCGCGCTTCAGCTGAAAATCAGGATGGTTGTTTCATTTTGAAACGCACCTTACATTGATTTTATTGTTTTTTCCATAATATGATATATACTTCAAAAGAGGGTTATAAGAATCATTACTAACACCCACATCAGATGCTCCTGTAAAGATCTTTTTACAAGATTGAAGATATTAACGCTTCCTTGCGTGTATATATTCTCGATCCTAAAATTCTTTGTATGCAATCGTGCCTTTTTTGCCACAAATAATGTAATTCACAAAATAAACAGTAGACAAAAGTATAATATCCATTATTCTAATGCTAAACTTTCTTGCTTCCAGAAAGGTGTGCATTATGAAACTATCAAAATATTTGGCGCACTTCCTAATGTTATCAAAGAAAAAGTTGATAATTTCGGTGGTTAGAGAGTACTTTAGCTCAAAATCTTTTTATTCTGTACAAGATTATCTGAATGACAAAATTATCCTGATTATGCTTCTGTAGCTCTGCAAGTAGTATCTAACTGTTCCATTGACAAATCATTACTAATAAATCTTTGATGCATGTTGAAAGTTTATTTTTAATGTATATGTATTTAATAAATAACAAGAACGGTGTCCATTGCAAAAAGGTTGAGACGTACTGGTATAAGCCAAGTGAAAGCTGGTCTGAAAAGTGTTTCATTTTGTATCATATATAATTATCCCTGCTTTGTTTTCTATATTGTTGTTAGTATTGCCTGTATACTATAATATGTGTCTTATGTTAACTTTTGTACATATACATGCTATTAAACTTTATACTTCTGGACATTTTAAATGTTCATAGCCTTTTCTGGCTACAAGTGAACCTACTGAACGCAAATCAATCTAAACGAATCTAATCTAACATTTAATAAAGGAATTACGATCCGTAAAAGATTCCATAAAACTGAAAGAATGCAATATTTTTCAGAGAAATTGTCATTTGGAATATATAAAATATTTATAATGTTTTATTTAGAGAAATTTAAATCGGAAATACCCAGTGGTTTAAAATTATTTGTAGTTATCATTTAATATAATATTTAGTGTTTCATTTTCATTACGCTGATAATTTTAAAGGTATCAGAAAGCGATTTATTTCACTCATAATTAACAATTTCATCAAGAAGAAGTGTAAATATTTGAAAAGCACCTTCAAATAGTACTAAATTTAAGTTCAATGAGTGAAGTTACAAATTGTGTACTACATGGAATGACAATTCACGTTAATTCGCTGTCCTTATTTGTTTATTTATTTTTCTCTGTTTTTTTTTTTCAGAAATCTCAGGAGTTAGCTGGGAGGAATGGTGGACCTACGATGGAATATCAGGTAAGAATTATTAAACTGAATTAAATTTGCTGTAGTGAACGATGTGTATACTACATCAGCATGGGAAGTTATATTACTTTTTTATAATTCGTGTTAAAGGGATGCTTCGGAGAATAACTTACAACTGATTTGTCTTCTTCCAGTAGCTATTCAGCATTTACTCAGATTATGAGATTTTCCTACCTTCATAATATCAAAGCGCGGAGTTTAATAAAGTAGAATGAATAGATTAGAACCCCAGAGCACCAGACAGGAAAGAAAAAAGAACGTATATACAGTGATCGATATTAAACATTTAGAGACAGAAATTAGCCTTACAGCGTCAGTATAAAAACTTTACAAAAGTAAAAGAACAAAATAAAAAAAGAAGAAGATCAGAAACGTCGATATATTTTTATAGATCCCTGTACAAAAACTAACACAGTCAACGTGAGCTGTCTCATGTTAAGCGTTCTTCCACCTCATTCTCGCTTGCACATACGTGAAATCTACGTATATTGAGTAACCGAATTGGCTCCTTTTTCTTAAAAATTTACGTAACAGAAGAAATATGCAATTTAAAGTTTATCATTAATCACCTGAAAGTGTTGCATTATAGCTCATTTGTTTTAAGGTTTAAGCTCAATGTCCTATAGCATTTAAAAAGCGCAATTTGAGGATAAATATTCACGTAAATTTTAGCCATGAGTCAATTATATTCTTATTGTAAATCTTTTTTTTTTTGTTGAATTTTTATTTCAATTGCTCAGCACAGTTGGTGCTATACAAATTGTGGAGCTATATACATAATATACATAATAAAATTAAAGTATACAGGGAAAGATGATACATTAGAGTCCTCAAGCAAACTGGTCTGATTAGTTTGAGTATAAATCACATAACTTCTTCATTGTAGAATAAATAAACATCATAGAAATAAAATGTCCTGTATAAAGCGTGTTTTCAGTCTTGGTGCAGCTACAAGGCGACGTGCTAGTTGGAAGAATGAAGCACCTGATACATAAGGAAGGTGAGCAAAGAATCTGCTTGTCGTTGTAGAGATGTACGCATTAATGCTGACTATGTCCAATTCTCTATGCAACTGCGCATTCCAAATGTACCACGGAGCGTTCACAGGGAATTATAATATCCTGTTTTGAAGCACCTGGAGTTGGTGAATATGAGTAGGTGAAGCACATCCCCATACAGGACTGGCATATAGAAGAAGTGGTCGTAGAATACTCTTGTATAGTGGCAGCGTAAATTCGACTCGTAAAGAGCATTTGCGGTTGAGGATGGGATGCAACTCGTGAAGACGAGTATAAGCTTGATTTAGTTTGATATTGATATGTGTACTCCATGTCAGCCAACGATCAAGATGGACGGCAAGATATTTTACTGCACAATCAGAAGGTGACCAGGGGACTTCAGTGTTCCAGAGTCGTATATTTGCCGAAGCAGTAGGCCTGTGTAGAAAACATAATACATTCAAAGCGGCTAAAGGTGCCCTGTGACATGTTCGTATTGTCGCGGCGAAAACCACAGAAATGTCGGTGCCGAGAGGTAAGCGCGGCTTGAGTACAAAAAGAGCCTGCAGATAAAGATAACAGGCGGACAGTGCCTGCATAAGCAGATATACATGGTGCTTGAGATAAGTGACTTGCCGGCCCAGATAGTGTTTCACGTAAGGAGGGTTCTAGTTATATCTCGATTGACAGAGAATAGTTGTTTTTCTTATTGGCTCCAGAAGCCTCTCGAATTTATGAATGAGAATTATAAGAGATTGTGACACGCCAACGGACAATTGTAAGTCAGTCATGAGTTGTAAGCAGTAAACAGCTGTAGAGTGTTGTTGTAACGAGAGCTGATGTAATCAGAACGTTGTTTATTATTGTCATCGACTTGGTTAGATTGTGTCTATGTGTCATAATGCTTTTACGTGAGAATTGAACACTATTTCTAAGGAAATAAAGAATATTTGGAATATCTGCAACTCGGACTTTTAATTCTACGAAACCATAAAGTCACGGTATTGAATATTAACCGTCTCGCGCTCATGTTTATTAAACTTTTATATTTCATCTTAGAATTTCTTTCATACCTTTACTGGCATGATAAAAAGCTAATGAGAACAGAGAAAAATTTGAGATCTATGTTCGGTAATTAAGTAATCTAGACTTAAAGTTATTGGTACCTTCTCAGATTTAATACACCAGTACATCCATGAAGAAAGTTTGACTGTAATATCCTCATAAATATTTTAACAGTGAAAAGCTGTTGCTCTCAAAATAGAGGCTCATTTTATTTATTTCTATGAATGTTCTGCAATAATTAAGCGTTTGTTACATCTGCCCATGTTTAGGAGTGAAATGTGTAACTCAATTCGAGTTGCATGCCTGCAGGTCGCATTCTCTGGGCAGAAGAGATTGAGTTCTAACCACCCCCGTTGTGAAAAAGGTGCGTGTTATGGTGGTCGGACTTAAGGTCTTGACTCTTCATGGGGTGTTGTGTCACAGAGTGTGTAGTACATCTGTTTTTACGACTATATTTTTCATTCTCGGAACTTCTGAGATGAATTAAAACATAGAAATAAGCTTTCTCTTGAACGTGTTCACACATTTCTTTACATATCACATTACATTTACTTTTGTTGACAGCAAATTCCTGGCCCACCTTTGTAGCGAGGTGAGTTTTCTAGATCAGGCATTTTTGGGTGTTACCTTATCTTGAAAGATAGATAGCCGGTTACTCTAAACTCTGCGGACCCTGGGCTTATTTGAACATCATTTCACCCATTTCGTTCATCATCCGACATGACTTAAAGTATTAGTAGATAAATTAAGAAAGAAAATCTGCGGTTATTAACGTTCGGCACTTGACTATACCCCGCCTAATAATCGGTGGCCCTTTGTAACATAAAGTTCATTTTACACAATCACATAATGCACAATAAAAATCCTGAGAAGAGGTGGCTATGAATGCATTCGTACTTAGATATGGTTGGGTAGTGATAGATGTATACAATGGCATTTCGCAAAGTGGCTACATCCTAAATTTATTGTAGGGAGGAATTATAACGGAAATAAACACGGAATGCCTTCATGCAATTTTGGGGATTAATCTTGATGGAGCTCTCTGTTTAATGTACTATAAATCAATCACATGTTTTCAACAGCTGAAATTGAAAATGAAAGACGTGTAAGAAGAAAATGGTTTCAGATAAAGAAATCCCAAAGCTGATGTTTTCCAACGCATACAAGTGGCAAGCGTCGAAACATCGCTGACCTGCTCAACAAATTCCCCCCTCTGGGGAGGGAGCCATTGCAAGAAGGCGTTAAAGGAAACACTTTACATAATTTCACACCTAGCACATTGACGCCTCAGTGCCGCTTTTATTTCTCCCCACGTAATTCAATGCATTTTCGTTCTTTGTTATATATTTTCCTTTCTTTTATTTCGTGTGAGTGGAATCTTTCCGTCCTCCCGAGAGGGCCCTAAACTTGGGGGGAGGCAGTGCTGTAGCCCCTGCTCATCCCGTATAAACACCACTGCACACAATTTATCACATGCCCTTCTTCATGGTCCAGCACATTCTGGAACTACCGCTACCTGCACTGAATTTTAGGGGACTGTTTCTTGCTCTAAAATGAAAATCGTTTTCTGTATTGGAAGTGGTAGCGCTGGGAGAAGAGCTCGTGCTTGTGGACGATAGCTGCTCCCTTGCAGGAGATAACGCTGTGTTTGTTCCAACTTTCTCCCGGATTATAGCGCGATGTTATTACAATTTCAAGCAGTGCCTCCTAAGAACTTTTGTAACATCGTGGTTCATGTATCCAAGGGAAGCAGTTTGTGCTTTCAGAAGGAACCATTATGTTTATAAACCACTATTCTGAAATGAATATACAATAACAGCAATGTTTCAAATGTATGAATACTCCGCAGAAGCGTATCTCTCATTTCAAAGTATTTATTTAAAATATTAACTCTAGAAATATGACGAATGCAGCGGCGAAGCCCCATGGCTACTGGAACTGCACCATGCAGTCGGAACCCTAAACAGATAACTAGCGCGCTCATTATTGTAAATCCGATATGCAATGTCATAAGAGAGCCATCCGGTTATTTGGAAATTTCGGATGATCTGGGCAGTTTCTGCTAGGGTTTTGGTAAAGCAAGTTATTGATTACATGAGCAAACCAACGAGGGGGTTACATGTGCAAATAAAGCGCGCCCTTGGAAGCAATTGGTGAAGAATGTCGTGACCTAAGGTCAGTGAGTTTATCATAACGGCTTCACAACTTCTTGCATTTGACTACCTAGCCAATAAACGGTTCAAAATAAGAAGCTGCGTTGGGTATACATTGTTATGACACTACGTTGCCGAAGAAAATGAAGGAAGGTAACTATTATTGTTTGTGTCTGTTTGTGTGTACTTAAGAAGGCAAATGAATCAGATGTGTAAGCAAAGAAAACAGTAAAGGGGACGGTAGGAAGAATATGTTTGCGGAGAGATCACCTTACCTGATATTGTGATGGAGTATAATGCTTCTTCTACTTACTCTAAGTATTGTCACCGAAGGCATTGTTATGCTGCCGCAAAAAGACGGAACCGGGGCGTGGGCAGGAGAGCTGAACATTCGCGGCAGCAGGCGAAGACGAAAATTTCCGGAGCCTCTGTCTCTTTCTCTTGGAAAGCGCCCAGCTCTCCTGCCCACGCACCCGGCTCCCGCTGGTCGCGGCAGCACAACAATGCCTTTGATGAAAGTATGAATACAACAAATAATGAAAGACACGAAGAAATGTTGCAGTCATTTTCACACAATGGACTGACGTAATGGGAAAGAACTTGAAGTAGTTGAATCTATGTCTCTTGCTTTAACTTATTTTGGTATTTACTTTCTCTCATACTACTTATAGTATAGGGTAGATAACAGTTTTCGCTCTGCGACCTCCATACAGCTCTTATGCAGTAATCAACATCAGCAAGAACGTATGAAACAAGCAAACGCAGGAGGCTACATCATTCCACCAGATAGAGCAAGGGACGCACAGAAATCCCTAACAAGTGCTGAGAATTATTACCCCACCAGGTCTCGCTGCGTAACCAAAACTCCGGGAAAAGTGTGCAGAAGCGTTCCGTTCCCACGTGGATGATCACAAAACACTACTTCTACAGGAGACACCTCTGATCTCGAACGCTAAGAGCAAGAGAACAATGTTCACACCCCACTAAAGTCACTTTATCACATTTTGAATCACTTTCCCTTTCCGCAGTCCAATTTAGAGGGTGGGCCAAAAACTAGCCCCTCCTATTTTTTCTCCTATAATTGCCAAGAAAATTGCAATTTACATAGCTTTAAAACTAAAATATAGACGGTTAATTTGTCACAATTCAATATAATCTCCGTCGTTTTCCACAGTTTTGATCCACCTTTCAGCTAGGGTGTGAATTACAGTGTGGTAAAAGACACGGTCTTGCTTCCTAAGCCATTGGCACACGGACGTTTTCACAGCCTCCTCATCTTCAAAATGAATCCCACGATGAGCTTCCTTTAGTGACCCGAACAAATGGAAGTCTATGGTGCCAGGTCAGGGCTGTGTGGGGATGAGGTAAGATTTGCCATCCCAATTTCTCAATTTCTGCAGTGGTGTAACGGCTGGTGTGTGGTCTTGCATTGTCGTGCAAAAGAAGAACATCCGCCATAGCTTTGTTGGGCGAACTGAGCGAAGACATGCTTTCAGCTTTTTGAGAGTTCTGACGTATTGGACAGAATTTATTGTGCATCCCTGCTCCAAGGAATCAATCATAAGCATACTCTCTGCATCCCAAAACTCTGTCGCCATAACTTTCCTTGCCGACCGCTGAATTTTGATTCTTTTTCCTTCAGTGACGTTGTGTGATGCCATTCCATTGACTGCCTCTTTGATTCAGGTTCAAAAAAATGAACCCACGTTTCGCCTCCAGTAACAATTTTTCCCAGAAGCTCCTCTCCCTCCAAATTGAAGCGCTGCAAGTGTTCGGAGGCTATTGTTTTCCTTGTTTCTTTGTTTTCGGCGGTTAACGTTCTTGTTACCCAACGTGAACAAGCTTTTGAGTAACCCAGTTGTTGAATAATCCTGATCACACTGCCTTTTCTGAGGGAGGTAATGCGACATAATTCACCTGTTGTTACCCGCCGATCACCACGAATGATGTCATCGACTCGCTGAATGTTGCATGGAGTCACTGCAGTCACCGGCCTGCCGCTTCGCTTTTCATCTGTCAATGGTGTTTACCTTTCAGCTTCGTTATAGCGACGAACCCATCGTGTAACAGTCCTAAAATCCACCGTTTCACCTTCCGCAGTCAAAAATTCAATCACAGAACGCTATTGAATGTCGATCTCAGGCATTTTGCAAGAGGATGCAGTGTTGCTACCTGTTGACTTAGGAAGTTACTACTGCAGAGGATTGGGAAGAATTTTTGAAGAATTGCGCAAAATTCAAAGTTTTCACATAATTTACTTATTTAAGGAAAAAATATAGGGGGCGTTACTTTTTGACCCACCCTCGTAAATAGAAACTTGCAAATGATAATATCGGTATGCCAATGCCATAACATGCATTTCGCTAAGCATAATTCAACATAGGCTCATACTTTGATGCTGCAAATTTAATGTAAATTACAGATCTTTACTTGTGGATATAACACATTGTAGTCTTACAAAATTACTGATTACAGAGCTTACAGTAGTGCCAACACACAAGTGCGAAGTTTTGCTTGGAAGTGATACAGACCACTGTCGTAATGGGCATTTGTTATTGTAAGCATGCTTTCGTGCGGTTTTGAACGTTCCAGGTAAAATATGTCATTTGCTATTGCGAGTAGAATATTTAAAATATGAAGAATTGAAAGATGGGAGAGAATTAGTTTTAAACAATCGCTCTGTCAAATTTTATACTACAGATGGGAACTTTGTCTATTGTTTTACTTCTTGCAAAGACGCCTCGCGTTTGTTTTCATTACAAATGTAATGTATTTTTTAACTTTAGTGAGACTCGTTCAGTCTAGTTACTTCTCCTCGTTTAGCATAGTTAAAATACCTTAGAGATATACAGCTTCTTGCTGTACAAAAAATATACGTTTTTTTCAACCACTTTATTTGTGACAAATACTTTTTATGGACTTAATTTCTTAAATATTCTTTGTTTGCTTGGGTTATATAAACATATAATGCATGAATTATTTTGCTATATCTGCCACTCTTTCTGTAATTCATAGACCGATTTTGATAGCACCTTCTGCATTGTCTCGACAATCATTTAAATCATTCTCAGCAGTCATTGGAACAGCCATGGTCTTTGAAGCCATGTGTAATGGGCTGGCCATAAATTCAAAACCAAACATTGTGAATTAGAATCTCAGCAACTGCAGTCAAATGTGCCTTTTGTAAAGGATGGGTAGAGTCCACATGTATTAATCGGTCTGATGGCACGCATGGTTAGTTGTTGATGGAGTACCATTTGACTGAACTTACTTGGACATTTCCTTCTTATAATAAAAAAACTAACTGCAATGTGGTTATAAAATAATATACCATTGACAATTTTAAGGACTCAGGTTTTTGTGAATAAGTAATAATCACCAGTGCAGTATTATCATAAAATAAATGCACTATAACATTTCCCAAGTTGAAAACAATTTATGTTGCCATATGTAACACCATGCATTCAAGAGCTAAAACGTTTCAGAAGTGACAAATTTTACTGCTTTTTCTCGTTTATGCAAAGAGAAGGCAGTGTAAAAGTTGGTACATGGCTACCAGCTCTCAAAAAATTGAAAATTAGTTTATTCTAAACTATTCGTTTGTCCCAATTGGACCTACAAGGAAATATGTAATTAAAACATATCTACAAATGTTCATTCCCAGTATATGGATAAAGGAAAAGACATTTTAAGTATATTTCAATGAAAAGTGAGTTGAGAAAGGCATATAAATATAGGAACATATTTATATAACTATCTATACATAGTCTCACCTGAAATATAGTAGTGTGTCTTTGGTACTTAGTACGTAAGGGAAATGCATTGTTTCCTATGCAAATGTCATTTTTCATATAGAACTAAATATGCTTAAATATATGGAAGAGATTTGGTAGCTCCTACGTATACAGAAATTAAAACAGAGGATTTGTGTCCTATTTAGAATGCGCATTTTAGTTTCATTCTGAAATATTTCCTTCTTATTACATGTCATATCTATTTAGGGGTCGTTAGCTCTACATTGGTGTACTGCAGGAATATAATCTGCATAATGCAGTACAAGAACATCTTCCTCTTTCTGAGTGAAAGGCGCCCTTTGGGAGTTTTCTATTTTATCTTATTTTAGGTGTAAATGTTTCAATTGGAACTCAGTTCGTGCTACCATATGACTTCACTGACCTGTAACGTTGTCGATACGTAGACGTCAATTCAGGAAAAGAAAGAGAGAAGAAAGCAGAATTACTTATTCTGTTTTAGTAGAAGATTTCTTGAAACACCACTGTAAACTTGTAGCACGTTAGCTTATGAAAGAGCTGATATTGCGTAGCAAAATGACTGTTTTAAGCCTCTGATATAACATAGGAATTTTGAATGAATACATTTAAAAATTATTATTTCTGTCCACTTCTGTCTTCTGCCTAGAAATTATTTGAAGTATAATATTATTAGAAATACTAATTAGTGTTAGTGTTACAAGAATTCCTGGTAAAGCTGGAGTACCTTAGGATATATTAAAACCAGTAATGTAAATCTTTATAAGTATTAGAAAATTAATGAAAAATAGTTAAATAAAACCAACGGTATTACAACATTTCAAGCATATGATTAATGTATTTTTACATAACCACTTTCAGTGTCAAAACATGTATGCCATTTACTGTTACCCTAGTTACCTTCTGTAACAGTTCCAGTTATCATGCTCATGCATTGCGTACTTGTTATTGCAACTGTTACACGTTGGCAACCTTACTTCTGAATTCATATCGAACTCATCAGTTTTAAAGTGTATCCTAAGGGTACTCTAGAGAAGTTAGAGTAACGTAGGGTGGTGCTCCATCTTTTTGGAACAACACTGTATCAAGGATAGCATTCGTTAATAGTTGGAGTTGAGTGGAGAATACTGAATCGAGTGCAATTCAATAGCGAGTTGGGGCTTAGCCTACAGTTGATTCGATTTGACGGATCTCTTTTGGTTTATCCTGAGTGTATGAAATAGTGTTATGGCTCAAAATATTTGCATAAAAAGGTGCTTGTGCCTTTGAATATACATGTGAACATCATATCTCAAAAACGAAAATTAGATAAAGCACCGAACATGAAACTGAAGTTCAGCATCTTCCAAGAATGCGAAACAAATTTCTCAAGAATTTCTCCCACACCCAACGTACACACTGGTTTTATATGGAGTGTTTCCTAAAAATATTGATTTTCTTAGATATGTATTTATTGCTGTGCTAAAAGCAACATGAGTTTAGCACATTTTCAGTACAAATGAAAGTGCATGTCTTGAATTTTCTGGGAACATTCTGAGTCCTCTTTATTCTCGATGGTTTCTCCATAACTATTAAACCGTAAGAAATAGACGAAACTGCTGCACAGCTTGTATCTGACACTCTTTTGTTGCGGAATGAACAATTTAACGGAAACTGTATGGTGTCCATTTTCGAACACTTGCATTTTTTTTCAAATGGGGTTCTTTGGTCATCTCTGATCTTACTTAGCCATAAATAAAAAACAACGGAATGTCAAAGCCAACATTTTGTATCCATGTCTTTCAAAATTTAACTATATCTCAAAGGTGTAATGTGTTCTAAAATTCTCTTTCAGAAATTAGCACTAAGGCAATATTTATATAGATTAACAGCAAATACATAGTGGAACAAGCTTTCAAGAGTAGTTGAGAGGAGAACGTCGTGTAAGTGCAACCCAAGATTACGTTAGGGATATTTTATCAGAAATTGAAGCTTTCATTACTCCTGAATGAAAAGGAAATTTTATATAACATTCAGTAACTTTGAAAGATGTGAATAGAAGCTGCTTAAGATAGTTGAAATATTAAAATTACCAATTATATAAAAAATTTAATGTTACGTATTCTTAAATATAATTGCATCTGTATGGATTAAAGTGGTATATATTTAATACATTAACACGAGAAATAGAATTTACACCTTAAATTTTCTGACGATAATCTATAAGCTCTCATTATTTGACCAAAGCGTTTCCCTTTTGCTATTCTTATAAACGTTAAAATAATTTTTCAACAGCTTAAATTTATGCTTGCCTATGAACAAAATCATGCTCTAGCCAACAACGTATCTCTAATAAAATAAAGTGCATGTAATAACTATTTTATCTATAAATACTGTAATATTTAGAATAATTATATATTAATTTGTCGCTGGAAGAAAAACGCCTATTCAGTATTTTATTGAAGCACCAGTAGCAACTTCACAAGCTAGATTTTTTCAAGGAGGAGGAATTATAAAGGAATTAAGCCAATACAAAGAGTAGTTATCCGAAGAAAAACGCCCAATGAACAAAGCTGGAATTTTGTTTTATGGGTACAGTACTTCGATAGATGATAAGAGATTATTTATTCATTTAGATAAAGAGGTATGTCACCAATTTTCCGCAGATACCCATCCTATTTAGAACTAACTACCATCTTCAAAGTGGTCCTGAAAGTGACCGCACAACAATATCTCTTTCAAAGTCTCCTTGCTTCCCGGTGAAGACGTAAGTTTTTTCTTCCTTTTCTGAGCTATATAGGTATACATCCTCATTAGGAGACTCTATTGGCCAACTTCACTCTGAAGAGAGGTAGGCAGCGTATAAAACTACTCAGTAATCCTAACTTAATTTAGTCTTAAACTAAGTCAACAATGAATAAAAGCTTTCATATTCTAAAGTTAAATTTAAACTTATTTACCAAAATTAAACAGTATGAATGTATCAACAATAACAAGGAACCAATTAATTAAAATAGGCTCAAATACTGGTGAAAGCCAAATACACTAAGTTGATTAAATTTCACAAGTACATGTTAGCTTACAAGAAGTATCACTAAAGGTAACTGACACACACTTGTGAACACTAATCTAAGAGTAAACATCTCATTCATAATCCCCATAAAAATATTTTCGTAACTACAAATCAGTTTGATTAAAATATTAGAAATACACTGAATAAAATCAAATTGGAACTAGGGATACAGTCACGAAAAAATGGCTTACTTGGTGAAAATCTGAACAGGCAAAGTAAAATTATCAAAAACTGGCAAAATATTAGAGCAGAAGGAATATTCCTCTCATTTAACCGGCATTCACTATCAGGTTAACTTACCGAAATAGTAAAATGTTTTCTTGAGATAATACACATTTAAGAATGGTAATAAGATCAGTTTATTGTGACATTTTGTCTGGTAACATTAAAAGTCAGTTTTGCAGAAATTCAAACCACTTTATTTCCATAGGAAGTTTGTACAGCCCTTGGCAGCAGCAGAATGACGTACATACAAAAATACAACCTTCAGGGTCGTCTGCCATGGAACACAAACTAAAGGTTTCACTTTCAAATCACAGCTGCACGCATACGATAATCGAGTCCAATTACGACTGTCCCCTGGCAAATTGGCCGCGGCTTCTTTTATACCTCCACTCATTCTTCGAGAAATTAGTAGAACGTTTTGTAAAAATCAAGACGCCACCAGAAATACGAGCCTTCAAGACATCTGTCTGTCTCTTTCTTTCTTTCTCTGTTTCGGAAAGCTTTTATTTCTGCGCTGCACTGTCTGTCTCTTTGCGTGCGCTGCCACGCCCGTCGCAACAATGCCTCGTGACAGTATTAAAACAAGTAGTAGTACATAATGTGAATACTAGGTTTCTTCCTGGAATAGATGGAGTGTGCTACGCAACGAATATATCAGTGTATCTCTTTCATTTTAATCTTCTTTCTTCCCTAGGATGAGGTACCTATGTGGTATGTACGTAATTTAATGAGCAATTATGATGATAAATGAAATTCAGGTTAGGAACTGTGAATGCACTTCGATGACCAGATCTCAGTGGTGTGGCAGGTCTGGGTGTCGAGCGAGTATTGCCGCACAGCTCGGCTCAATTATTTGGCAGGGGCTTGACTCCTAGGGTTGTCAGTATCGCCAATAAAATTTGAAAAATATCGATGTCCTCGGCTGCTCTCGGAGTAATCCTAATATTCATGAATATAGGATCTGTGGCAAGGATCTCTTGAGACAGGGAGTTTGGGTGGATCAATTAGGGTACTTGGAAAGAAACACAGCTTAATTCCCTTATGACGATCGGTTGTATTTCAATTACTCGCGAAATACATGCTAATAAGGCGAACTCTGAATGGTAGGCTTCGCGCTGGCGTGGTTGCACTCCCGTGTCTATAACACGACTCATCGATTTAGCACCCAGCTACTTACTACCTTTAATTGAACGCGATTTCTTTCCGCGTGCGTTCGCACGACGAGCTAGCTCGACCCAGCTAGCGACTGAACTTCAGATATGTATTTGTTCCCAGATAGGTCATATGACACTTCGCTTGCACCTTCAGTTCATTATTTTTAATTAGTTGGTTGGTAGAACACATATGGAGTCCTAGTTACGAGAATCCTACCCTAGACCACCCAAAATGTCCCCTTCATGTCATACTATATTTGAAAGCAAACGCCAGATGCGACCCTTCAAATTTATGGTTGCGGTCAGCTTTCCTAGGGGAGAAAAGTTCCACCAATTCAGAGCTCGTAACAAACTTGACACTGCACACAAGATATCTGTTTCAATACATGTATATATTCCTTTAACATTCAATCAATTTTCTATATGTTTCTTAACAGTTAATTAATCAACCTGAGGTAGAGAGTACCGTTTCAGTGGATAGTAGCGTTGCTAGCGAAATAGTGTTACCTTACATTCATAGGAATTTACTGCAGAATGACAATTTTTCTCGCAAAAACGACGTTGGGAAGCATTTTGGGTTCCCTCAGAGCGAGGGAGCCGAAGCATCGAACCTGAGATGAAATCAAGGTTGAGGGGTCGCGCCAACGCCTGAGATAATGAATGGTGGAGCAATTGGTGGAATGATGGGAGGGAAACTGGAGGATCCGGAGGAAACCTACTTCAGCGCCATTTGCAGAATGACAATGATCTGAATTATTTATAATAGCATAGAAAATTAACTTGTTGTATTGCAGGTGGAGTGGAAATGATTGCATTGATAATTTTACGTATTGAAATCTGTTTCTGGAGTAAATACGGAATATATATCTTTTACTTTAATCAGTGTCTAGGTTCAGATCTGAAAGTTTTATGTTTGGTTCCCTTGTATGATTTCCATTCGAACGAAAACTGGTTTATCAACTATGTAGTCTCTATCTAAATGTCAATATTTTACGTTTTAAAAGCATTTTTTTAAATCTCTCAGTATTTTACCAATCATAGGTTAACTTAGCAAACTTTTTAGTTCATATTACTGAAGTTTCGAAAGTAATTATATCTTGGGCAAACTATTGGAACGAAATATTTTTGTACTTGTTTTGCGAAAATAATAAGTTTATAGACATATCGACGGTCCTGAAATGTTTCTCTATGAAAATCTAGCGTCCGTTCTGTGAAGTCTGATTAAGTAATTTAAAATTTGAAATTTAATCCTTTAAATACTGGCATAAGCTTTCAAAACCATATAATACGTGCTTAAAAGTTGAGTGCTTAATTAAAGAGCGAAATCTGGTAAAAGCAGAACTTCGTCTAAAGCTTTTTATGTAACAGAAAATACGTTCATGCACATCTGATTCTCTCATATGTACTTATAATAATGTCAACTACAAGAGGAGATATTGTGGATTATGAATGATATTATCTAAAGCCAAAATAAAATCATAAATTAATGATAATCAGTGTCATAATAGGTGAAGAGAAAAGAATGATTAAAATACAAGGGCTGTGCAATAAAGAATTATTGATGGTCATTCTCAAAATGGTCTCCCCTGAATGCTATGCACTTGTCCCAGCGTTACTGCCAGTCTTCAAAGACATGCTGGAAACCATTTTTGAGATATCCTTCAAAATAGCCTCCGCAGCGTTCACCACTGCGTCTGATGATGGATAATGCCTCCCAAGAAGGCGTTTCTTCAAGTTAAGGAATAGAAAAAAGTCACATGGGGCTAAATACGATCTATAGGTAGGATGAGAGATGCACTTCACGTTGAATTTTGCAAGATATTCAGCAACAACTTTGGCAATATGCGGCCACGCATTATCATGGTGCAGCATTCAGTCTGCTTCACGGAAATGTGGTCTTTTGCGTCTGATATGGACTTGCAATGTTTTCAGGACATCCCTGTAGTATTGTACAGTTACTGATGTGTGTGCAGGTACAACGTGCTGATAAACCATTCCATGAATATCAAATAATGAGATGACCATAACTTTCCTAGCAGAAGCAACCACTTTTGCTCCTTGTATGTTGGTGATGAAGGGGATTTCCACACTGAGCTCTGCTGTTTGCACTCAGAATGAAAATGATGTAGCCAAGTTTTATCAGCAGTGGTTACGTTTGAAAAAACTCCATCAACTTTAACTGCACGTTACCTCATTGCAGCGGTAGGCGATACTGAACATGTCTGAACTTGCCTGTTTCTCACAGGCGGGAACCAGGAGTACCAACAATGAAACTACTACGGCTTGTTTGTTTCACATTAGGCTAACAGAATATAATAAGTTTGAATTTTAGTGCGAAAAGTTATGACCGTAAAAGGATTATGATTTTTAGTTATTGAACAGCTCTCGTTTCTTCCTACACAGAGAAAATATACTTATTGGAAGAAAATATGAAGGGCTGTGATTAGCCTTCTGCACTTGTATTCCTAGCTATGTGTAGAATCCATCCCCTTATTTTCTACAGCCTTGAGACTAGGCGTTTGAGATACGCCTTTAAAGAAAATATATAATCAACAAATATGACATTGTATCCAAGTCAAGCGGAACAGTCTTGGGAGGTACCTTTACATTTGATTAAAAAAGGATAGAAAATTATAATTAGCAAAACGGCCACATTTCCAACACTGCAAAACTCTCATAGCAGCAAAAAAAAGGGGGGGGGACTGTTTAATTATGACCAATGAAGCATGGGAAGAAACCTTCGCATACATGACCAATAATACTCCGTTGTAAAAATGTAACTGAGAAAAGAAGAATTAACCAATGAGAGGTTACATTGTGAAACACCTGGTAACTTCAAGTACGGAGTAATTAATAGTTATTCATAATTTTAGTAATACATATTATATTAATCTATTAATTTATATAACATCAGAATGTCGTTTCTCTTCAGGAAATACCCTAAAGCTATTTCATATTAATGTACTGAGACTATATACCATAAATTTCAGCATACTCTTTTACAGATTTGAAGGTGCTGCGCTTTTGTTTGCTTTTGTTTCATTTTTTTTTCTTCCAGTCAAAGGACCAGCACATTTTACAATGCCAAAGTAGTTTCCAAACTCCGCCGCGGCCAGACTGTTGAGGAGATGCGCACCAGTCTGTCCAACATGATGAATAAATCTTTTGTTGTGTGGATGATAAGGGAGTGGGAGGGAGAAAAGGATAGTAGGGATAGAAATTAATAAGTGCACATGTTGTAGGTGTTCATTTACATGGCCGGGCCTCCTTTGTTTTGAGGCCAAAAAAGTGTCTGTGTCTCTGATCTAAACTCATTTCGCGCGCGCGCGCCTTGTGCTGTGTTTCTTTTTTCGAGGCGCACAAACAACACCCAACTTTCATTAAAATGCAATCAGATAGCCGACGTTTTAACCTGGTGCTACAAGACCAGTGTGTAACCTTGCGAGCAAAAATGGTACATTTCCAGATTACTCCGCATATTTCAGTGTGTCTTCCAGCAAAGTTAACATATTTGCCTGGGGCGAGAGTGATATTCTCAAACAGGAGGATATCAGACTTGCTTTTAGCTAATCCTGGTTTCAAATACCTCTATTTGCTAAACTAAACCACCACATCAATGCCTAATTCCGTAATTCCATGCCATGACACTGATTTTCATTAAGAAAGTGGAACTACAATAGATACTATGAAACATAACTCGAGGGTGGTCTGAAAAGTCTCCGACCTCAACATGAAAATGGCAGAACTCGTAAACAAAAGCTAGTGAATTTCATTGTCCATTTGTTGACAGTTAGTCATCAAAGTTTCAGCCATTTTGAACGCTCAGTTGATATGCAAAAGTCGTTTGAGTGAATTGATGTGAGTGTTTTATGAAAATGGACAAAATCGAGTATCAAGCTGTCATTAAATATGTGTTTTTGAAAGGCATTTCATCTACGCAGATCAAAGAAGAGCTAGATTTTGTGTACAGGGAAACTGCACCATCATTTACCACAGTGAAATTTTGGGCAGCCGAGTTTAAATGTGGCCATTAGTGCTTGGGAGGCAATGAGTTTTGGGACGACCATAATTACAACTACCGACAAAAACATCGCCCAAATTCACCAAATGGTGCTAGATGACCAAATTAAAGTGAGAGAGATGGCAGGAACTATGAAAATATAACAATACGATTTTTGGTTCCACATTTGGACATGAGAAAGCTCTCCGCGCGTTGGGTGCCGCGTTTGCTCAGGTTAGACCAAAAACGTGTTCGAATGAACATTTCCAACGCTCTGTTGGCGCAGTTTAGGAGCAATAAATCCGAATTTTGGCGCTGATTATTTACTGTAAATGAAACCTGGATACTCCATTATATGCCCGAAACAAAAATACAGTCCAAACAGTGGACTGCAAAGGGGGCACCTTGTTTCGGCTGGGAAAGTGATGGCGACTGTTTTTTGGGGGATAGTCATGGAGTTACTTTAATCGATTAACTTCAAAGACGAAAAATCACAGAAGCATATTACGCATCTTTACTTGATAATGTGAAGGCAGAAAGTGCTGTTTCACCAAGACAACGCACCGTCTCACACCTCTGCGCTTGCAGTGGCGAAAATACACGAATTATGGTTTGACCTGTCTGACATCTGCTTTACTCACCAGATCTAGCCCCAAGCGACTTCTTTTTGTTCCCTCATCTGAAAATTGCGCTCAGAGGACAGAGATGTTCTTTAAATGAGGAGGCAAGCATCTTCTTGAGCAATTCTTTTGCAGAGAAACACCCGAGTACTATTTGGACGGGTTACAGAGATGGTAGCATCGCTGGGAGAAGTGTGTAGAGTCATAAGTAGACTATGTTGAAAAAAAATGTCTTGTATCTTTATTAGGTCGGAAATTCTTCCGACCACATATGTATTGCGAATACGCTTATTCGTTAAGTTATTTATGCAGGAACTGCAGGGAATTCACTCTTATACATGATAATGGGACGTAATCCTATCTTCTATATGTCTTTAAAATGAGTATTGTGAAAAGAACACCAGTTTGTTTCCAGGTACACTTTAGATATCAATTTGGTGCTTAACATAGCATATACATTTCACTTGAGACAGTTGAACATACTCAAAAGAAAAAAAAATTATTTGCAAACACAAATGAAAATTTTAGTCACTTCTGACACTGGATTCCACTCGACACTATCCATTAGGATCTACTCGGCTCAAGCAAACCTTATGGAAAATGTGCCTACTCGAAATGGCAAAAATGAGTTCTCTAATAATCCCATGATAGCTATTGTTCTGAACGAGATCCTCCATTAGTTTTACTTAGGAAGTTGACTGGATATGCGTTAATCCCGCGGCTCATAGATTGCTTTACGCCGCTCCACATACCTATTTTCACAGATAGTAACGAAATGTTTTGCCAAATTATAGCCCTGAAAACTCCACATTTAAAATTTATCTAAATAAAATGCTAAACAACCTCTACAGCTTCGAGAATGCATGAAATGTTTGGCTTAGCTGTTAGTAATAATGCTGAGAAGACAAATGGTTTTAATGGCAAGAGTATTGATAATATCGTGAAACAAAGTTCATCAAAATTACCTTGTAAAACCACTCTGTTGAAACAGAAAATCTGGTGCAAAAATAGATAGCTAATCACTTTTGGACTTTTGGTAAAATCCAGGAATTACTTAAATCAACATTTTAAACTGAAATTTTCCAAAAATTGCGGTTGAACCTTCTCGGGGTAAATGTAATAGACCATAACTTTTGAACCAATAATAAATCATTATCATTATCACCGTCACCATCATCGTCACCATCATCGTCACCATCATCGTCACCATCACCGTCACCATCACCGTCACCGTCACCGTCACAATTTTTGTAGTTTACGTCCTCCGACTTTAAGTCATATCGGACGGTGAATGAATTGGGTGAAATGATGCTCAATGAGTCCAGGGTGCATGGAGCTTAGAGTTACGCGACATTCGTCTTGAAGGATAAGGGAAAACCCTGGAAAAGCCTTGTCCAGGTAACTCACAGTGACCGAGATTCGAACTCGGGACCTCTTGAACGTGAGGCAGACATGCTACCACCACGCTACCGAGGCGGGCTCTCCACCAGCATCTATACATGTTTGCACTCGTCTCACAATATTCTCCGAAGTTTAACGCAGATGATATGGAATTTAAATGAGGTTATTTCCAGCAAGATGGAGCAGCGTGTCATTAATCTAATGATACCATGGAACTTGTAACCAGTTTCTTTAATGATCAAATAACCCCAAAAGGTCTGTTCCCACCAGATCCCCAGTCCTGACCTCACCGTGTTATTTCTTGTGGGGTATCTAAAACTAGAGAGTACAAGAATAGACCATGGACAATTGATGTTTTCCAGGAATCCATTGGAACCGAAATAAGTAGCATTGGCTATGATACCCTCCGTAAAACTTCAGAAAATATGGGGACACAAGTGCAAATATGTACAGATGCTGGTAGATGACACTTCCGACATTTTCTCTGATGTAAATAGTGTAACGTAGTCTTTCAATTGTATTGCACGTGTGTCCTATTGGTATTGAAGTTATGGCCTATTTAAATCGTTCAGGTTTATGTGGATCGCACTATACATAGAAAATAAGCTGTATGTGAAATTAAATATTAGCATGCATTTATCTGAATAATGAAGTAGAATAAGCATATTGCTGCTTTGTTTGTTTGCCGATTTGAAATAATTCTCTTAGAATTTCAACGCTGTCTAAACTTCAAATTACAAAACATTTTCCAAAAGAAAAAGCCTCCAAACTCGTCTCCATGCTATAACAAAATATTTTATTCCTTATGGTCATTAGTTCCCACCCAACTCATTTTCAGTTTTAGTTAACCTTAACACGAAGAACATGACGCTGATCTTGACAACCCGATAACGTATTACCACATACTGCGCAAGTGGCACGCAAGAATTAAAGCTGTGGGAATAATTCAGTATGATAAGTTCTTCCCAGGATGAAGTATAGTACAAGAAAAGGATGCTGAAACTGTGCATTAGGATTAACTTGATAAAAAGTATACATTTATTACAATGGCTCTCTTGACATAGGCAACATCACACCTAAGAACGTTAAATAGCAAGAATACTAACATATTCATTTATTAAAGACGATATCTTCCATTGTTACGAGCTGTTGCAAGCTGATGAAGTGGGGAGATTTCAGATGTGAAGCTACGGATTATGAAGGAGAGTCCACTTGCATGAAGAGCGTCTCGATCACAGATAAACTCTGGTAGCTAACTGTTCAGAGCTTTGTTTCTTAGTGCTTCGTGGTATAATATGGTCTGCAAGTATAGCTAATTTGGCATAAATTTTTGTGGAAGTAAGACAGTCTTTAACTTTAAGAGTTTCAGGAGACCGTTAATATGTGTAGTGTTTAACGCCCGGTTTTACTACATACGGCACCGCAGGCGATGGCACTGATGATACATGAGATGAATATGGAGCACCGGTAGAATGAGATGGCGGGGGAAACCGCAGATCCCGGAGAAAACCCGCCCTAGCGGCGTGTTGTCTCACTTTGCGGTTGCCTGGGATCGAACCCGGGCAGCCTTGGTGAGAACCAAGTGGTCTAACAACTGAGCCACGGCGCGGCCAGACCGTTCATTGAGGGTAAAATAACTGCTTTGGAACTAGAAGGATAGGAATTAAAGGAGAAATGTTTCTAAAGCAGTGAAATAATGACATTTGGAGTGTACAGATAAGCATTTGTTAGATTAGCAATTCTGTATGTTTTCAGAGAAAATACAAAAAATACTTTTCCTTGGGCATTGTTCCTCCTGCACACTCGAAGCCTATAAATGTCAATTGATGAACTCCCTTTGCTATCCCATCATACATAAAGAATTGGGTAGACAATAACATGAGCTTCGTCCTTTTTATACATTATAGGATTTTATAAGGAAACAAATTATGCTTATGTTGTTAATATTTTAAGATTATTTCCAACGTTTTTTTCATCCTTCATGATTAAAATTAGAGCAAGCTGTATAGGATATTATATGTATATATATTATACATACATAGGAGGGTTGTTTAATAAAGAATGATCATAATTCTTTTACGCTCATAATTTTTTGTACTAAATTTAAATCTTACGACATTCTGTTAGCTTAATATGAAACTAACACGTAGTTTCATTGTTGATACTCGTGATACCCGCCTGTGAGAACCAGGCAAGTTCAGTATCCCCTACCGCTGCAATGGAGGTAACATATGGCTTTGAAATTCTGCTTTCGTATCAACAAATCTTCACTTAAGGCCTATACAATGTTACAGGAGGCCTATGGAGAGTCCGTTCTTCCCTACATCTCAGCTCGAAGGTGGTTTAAAATATTTAAAGAGGGGAGACAATCAATTCCAAAGGAACGTGGACCCGGTGCTCCAGTTACTGCTCTTAAGGAAGAAAACATCGACACTGCTGCTGCCATTGTGAGAGAGGATTGACGAATTACCTTAAGATCACTTTCTGAAATTCCGAACATTGCATTGGGTGCTACTAACACGTTGGTGAGAGAAACATTACACATGCGACCTGTTTGTGCGCGATGGGTTCCAAGACTGTTGATTCCCGAATAAGAGGGCATTCAAATGCAGGTCTGCATGCAGTTAAAGTCGATATTCGAGGAAGATCCGGAGTTTCTTTCAAACGTAATCAGTGCTGATGAAACTTGGACCAACCCTCAAAAAAGCAAAAGTGGTTGCCTCTTCTGGGAAAGTTATGGTCATATCATTCTTTGATATTCATGGAATGGTTTATTAGCATGTTGTACCTGCACACACATCAGCAACTGGACTACAGAGATGTCCTGAAACCATTGCAAGTCCATATCAGGCGCAAAAGACCACATTTTCTTGAAGCAGGCTAGATGCTGCCCCATGAAATTACGCAGCCGCATATTGCCAATGTTGTTGCTGAATATCTTGCAAAAATCAACGAGAAGTTCATTCTTCACCCTCCATATAGTCCGGATTTAATCCTGATGATCAAAGGTACATTGTCAAAAGCTTGTGATCATTCTTTATTTAACAGCCCTCGTATTATACATTTGGAGCGTTTTCAAACATCTTAGCAGAAATAGCGTTCAATTGTTGTTTAACATCAACTTGGATACAACATAGTAGTTCAAAATTCCTTCATATATCATACATTTTTATATAGTTTGTATTTGCTCAGCTCTCTAGCGCAGGTGGTAGCGTGTCTGCCTCGCGTTTAAGAGGTCCCGAGTTTGAATCTCGGTTAGAAATAGTTATCTCGATAAGGTTTCTTCTGGATTTTTCCCTTATGCTGAAAGAGATTGTCGGGTACCTAAGTTCTATGAATGCTGGACTCATCTGAGAATTATTTCAGCCACTTCATTTTCTGATAGTCTTTAACTTTGGAGGAACGTTAACTAACAAAGATAGTTTGGATTTGAAGCTATCCTGAAACTTGCTTTTGCAAACGAATATAAATACAGAGAAAGCAAATACCTGCAAAAAAATTCCAATGGGTTGGCTGGGTATCTAATATTGCTGCATATGTTTCATATCTTTACAGTGCACAGTCATGAGCGGATCATAAACCCACCTCTCAGTTGTGTAGGAAGATTTGTAGGGCCGAGCAACTCATAAAATATGGGAGGGGTGGGATTTGACGTTCCGTTCCCGTTCTTCGTAGATACTTTTTCTTTGCAGTTCATTGTTTAGCTATTTTGTAGTAAACTGTGGTGCTGGATGAAACTAAAATATAAGAAACGAAGTAGAAGTTGAGATTTGTATGTGCAATGCAAAATAAGTGATTGCTTACTAGTAGATATGCGAAAGTAAATGGTTATAGCTTGGTTTCAGAGCAGACATATTGTCAATGAAATAACAATGATGATGATCCGTTATAAATTTGCCTATTTGAATTCTTCCTCTCTTATGGCAGTCTCACCTACTAATCAACTTATTAATGTACCCCTATGTCATCGAGTGTGTGTAGCTTCGTGTATGGGTTCAGTAGTGGAACAAACTACAAGCTTTAAGAAGTAATTATCAATTGGTTGCTAAATTGAAGCAGTATATAGAACTGTTTTAGCACCCCATGGAGTATTGATGTCTTCCTTACGTTTTTTCTGGCAAAACGTATTACTACACCACGTTGGATATTTTAACTTTTAAGGGATTATACATATTTCGGAGAAAGCGAAGTGTGCACAAACTGTGCAAAGGTCAGAAGTCTATGGTGAGATCACTTGATACAAAAGTCGTACAAAAAGTCACAGTCCGAGTCTCTGAAATGTCACTAGGTTTTGCAAAATTCCACTTAATATTTTCAACACTTTTTGTGTGTATTACGTAATACTGCATTGACACACAGTTCACACACATTACCGTGGTCATGAGAACACTGAGGTAACAATGGGTGAAATAAATGATTATTAAAAAGTAATGATTATGGGAAGACATTCAGCGTAAAAACACTACATTACAATACAATAATTATGTACAAAACGTTTCTTAACACACAAAAATATGTTATAACTAGCCTAAAATGATGATTTTTAAATGTTAATACTGTTCTCCTGAAAGAAGTCTCTGGTTCGCACATTTTTCTTCATGCATAATTTGTTTTGTATCATGAGCTATATCGTATTTCTGTCTACATTTTAACAGCCAAATATTATCGTTTTTGAGCTAGCTTTCACAGTAATTTTAAGATGTCATATCACTCATTTTGCTATAGTGAACGTCCCACTGGAATACCTATTCCATTCTGAATGTAGAGAAATAAATTATGATGCAACTACATACCTTATTAAAATTCGTAGGTTGTCACAGCCGATGTTAGTATAAGATAAAATAATAACTTGGCTTGTGGGTTGTGTTCTATTGGGCTCCCTCTTCATTTTCCCAGACATTTCGTCTGCGGCTGCGGCAGACATCCTCAGTAGCAGTACGATCGGAGTTTCTTGGCGGAAGCCTCTTCACCTACTCACATTTGAGACTTGCTGTTGAGAGTTCCGCCAAGACACTCCGATCGTACTGCCACAGAGGATGTCTGCAGTAGCCGCAGACAAAACGGCTGGGAAGATGAAGGAAGAGCCCAGTAGACCACGGCCCACAAGCTCGGTTAATATTTTATCTTATACATACCTTTGTGTTAACATTTTATTGATATTGAGTGAAGATTGTATTGTGTTTAAAGTTCCTCCCCACATTACATGTAAATATTTTGTTGAACTAATTTAAAGGTATTATAAGAATTAAAATATTTTTCATTTTCTCCTAGCATTTGCATTATCCTAGCAATCTTCATTCTGTGACCAATGCAAGACAGTTTGAAATGTTTCAGTAAATAATCTACAGCCAATTTCTGAGCATCATCTGTATTCAAATTTGGATAACTTGTAATAGTTGTATGCTCAAAATTTCTTACTAAGATATGTGTCTGATGTTACGTTTCAGATTGAATGAGGCAGATATACATACATACATACATATATACATATATATACATATATATATATAGCCTAACTAATCTTTGATTCGAATGCCACAAATATATTGAGAAGCTTTAGGTATAAGTGAACTGATTATCCTGTGATGCACGAGCGTATCTCGTGGATGGGAGTGTCCTGCGCCGGCAACTTTAGAAGAAATAAGCAATCTCTGGCTTAAATATCAAGAACGGCTTAAAGACGCAACCAGACATCTGAGGAAGTTTCTCACATTCTGTCTCCTGCGAACTCACTTGCAGCTCTAACGACTCCGTATTGGCAATCCCACCAGCAAGTTACCCAGTTGTTGAAATACCACTAGCTTGTCCGAATTCGACTCTTTTACCAGCTTATTCACGAGCTTTCGTTGCTTATTTCCCGGAAAGAAGTGTATTTAAAGGAGAAATGTATCATTCTGAGAAATTAATTGCCGAATACAATCGACTAAGAGTACCATACATTTTATTTGGAAAACTTATGGTACAATGATCTATCAAGAAGGAGGAAGCGGTTTTGATTCAGTCATGGAAAAAATTGAGATTGTGAAGTACAGCGATTGGCTACCGTTCTATTTTCTGTAAGCCTTCTGGCCTGCTTCGGTCTCAATTACAGACGAGAGGTGGCGAGCAGTATATGTCGTACGTGTAGGATTACTTCCCGCAGTTTGATCTCTCCCTCGAGTTTTGGCTTGGCTTGATGCATGGTACAGGTCACTCGCCACACCCTGCTTCAAAACCTCTCCTGCATAGGGTTTGCCAAAATCATGTGTTACTGATCTACAAATATTGATTTTGTCTTGTCTAAAGTTCTCTGAATAACTGACTGAACTCTGTCTGAGTAGTTAAGTAGTTAACTATGGAGCTTGCTGTGCGCCATCCGATATTTAATCATACATTTAAGAAATTCCATTTGAAGAACATGCTAATTTTGAACTTTCAGTTAATAGTTTCTGTATTTTTTAATTTTTTTTTTTTAAATTTAAGTCCTCCAACCTTAAGTCATATCGGACGATGAATGAAATGGGTGAAATTATGCTCAAATGTGTCCAGGGCCATGGAGGTTAGAGCTACCAGACATTCGTATTTCAGGATGAGGGAAAACCCCGGAAAAAAACTTATCCAGGTAACTCGTCCTGACCGAGATTCGAACACGGGACCTCTTGAATGAGAGGCAGACACGCTACCATCTACGCTACCGAGTCGGGCGGATTTTTCTTGTTTCTGGATGAATTTACCATATTTATTAAAAGTTAAGGGGTAGTTACACAAAGTGTCACTATAAAAATAAAAAGGGTAAATCTCGTTAAGTAAACAATTTATGACAAATTCGTTTCTTTTTTAGAGATAAATATTTCGAAGGTATTGTTTGTTATCGGTTTCAATTTTCAAACACCCATTATTTTTTCTAAATAGGGAATTATGTTGCTTTTATGTCCAAGCCATGTCCTGGAATTAAAATTCCAGCACACATATATCCACTTTTAAAATATATGACTGTTTCTTAATCTAATGTTCCATTCTACTAACAAGGAAATATATAATACAACAATTTTTATAAATATTTATCTCGCAGAAAGGGAGTAGATATAAGAATAAGTGCCTTTAAGAATGGTTTTTACAAAATCGAGTAGAAAAGTATATTCCAATGCACACATATTTTTTCTCAACCATCGTCTTACATGTGGAAACATAAACTGATAAATAATGTTATGTGATTATTGCATATATTTCCTGTCCATAGTTTTCTGTACAAAAGTTATGAACGTAAATATAAATGAAAGGCAGAGGGGCCGTTACTGACTAGTCATTTATATAAAGAAAATGTGGCGTGTTGGAGTTCCCCAAATGTTGACACTTAGCCGTACAAGACGCCATCGGAAATGCTCGACAACCAGGAGAGTTCACGCTTCCTGCCCTGATCCTGAAACTGGGTAGAGTTTGTCTTGTTCTGCTAAGAGGTTTAGGTCGCCTTAGGAAACGAGACGATTGTCGGATTGCCATGGATCTCCGATACAAGCCAGGGGATTTCTGAGATTGATGGATGGAACCCAAGGTACTGCTGGACTTTCTAGCGCGTTCGCTTTTCTCGTTTTAAAGTGAAATACCAGAAGGAAGATATTAATACCGTTACAGTCTACCGAAATAATTTCGATTTGCGTTTATTATGAGTAACAGAAAGAGGGATGTGCAGTGAGCTCTAATTGGAAATAATTCTGAAAATGAATATAAGATTTTATTATAGTGGGCATGTAAAATCGTATATTTGTAAAGAAACAAATTTTTATTTTCAGTTCCGTGTGTGAAACACATATCAGTTATGATTTTATTTGTAGTTTTAACAAGTTTGTATTTCAAGTAGTAATGTAATATTTTCAAAATATCAAAATATATGGAATTATTTCTTTGTATCTCTTATTTACTATAAGAAATAGACCAAGTATTACACTTCAACATCCCGATTTATCCGCATGAAGCTTAGAAGTCCCTTGAATGCAAAAGCCATCTCTAGAAAAACGAGCGTACATGATTGTTAATTGAAATTCACATGTTACACAAGGAAACGAAAAATAACATTTGAATATTTCGAGCACTTCATGAGGCAATTCCTACTAATTTTGGGTTGAGAAAAACAAATACGACAATGAAAAATTTTTATTAGCTCTAGTTTCTATGATATACACAAGGTGGAAGTATTACATATTAACACATTGAGAGAAAAGGATACATTCTAATTACATACATGCTAACAACAGTGAAAGTGCATTTGATTTTTTTAACTGGTAATTACATGCCAAGAGTTCTAGATTTCTGGAAAAATACTTCGCAGATAATCGTGTCTGAAGGGAATAATGACTTCGTCGTTTTTTAGCTTGCCTCTTGTGATGGATTTCGGCAGAATCCTTATACAAAGACCAACAGTAATCCACAAGCATTACTTCATTCCAACGGCCCTGATATCTTTGTTCCATAACAGAAATGTCCTGATGGAATCTCTCCCCATGTTCATCACTAACAGCTTCACAACTAGAAGGTATAAAGTCTAGGTGGGAGTGGAGAAAATGGATCTTAAGGGACATGTTGCATCCAAGGTTACGGTACTTTTGCAGGAGCACTGTCACCAAATGCTTGTAGTTGTCATTTATGGTATTTTGACAGGTGTACCAACTTCCAAAAAATTCCCCCAAATTTAAAATCTTCACTCTAAAAATGAAATTTCACTTTATCTTTGAAACAAGAACTAATCTATCGTTTTTATGGTGATTTTTTTAATTCAGCAGATGGAAATACGTGTAAATTCACTATCTTTAAGCCCGAAACATTTTCATTATTGCCCAGTGCTACTTATAGAGGTTATTTTGCTATTATGGTAGTATATTAGTTCAGAGAGAACTTTTCATTTTGCTTATAGGCCTCTCTATCTTGGTTGAGATTCTTTTACGTGCCTCAAATCCACAATATGGCTATAGACTTTACTTTCCTCCCGAAGGGGGCCATGCTAAGGACTTTTATGCACGAAAGACTCAATTTTCTCTGCAGGGTTTGAACCTGGTACCTTGGAAACAGAAAGTGTGTGTTCGTGTATCTCCAAATATTCAGAGTTTGGGACACGAAGACTTAATAGGAAATAGCCCGTGCAATTTACACAGAAATGTTCTCTTCTTTACGTTTTCATAATTTATTAAGCATTTCTATTCAAATTATATATGCTGGAAGTATTTTAATGAAAATTAAATGCATTTCTTTTACATTTTATGAACATCATATGTCCATATTTATTGAAAGGAAGCTTTGAAGTACGCTAACATATAAAACATTTAGAACTCTTTAGATCACAGAGTCTGTTTAAAGTACAGTGATGTTATTGTCATTCTTAATTATTAATTAAACTTTTTAATACCTTAGTGGTTTTAAATATACAAATATTCAACAATTTCCCGCGATTTAATGTAGATAGTATGGAATTTCTAAAGAGCCAGCTAGAGTTGATAATAGACTCCTTTTTCTATACTCCCCGTGTACTTTCAATGAAATGTGTATTAAGACTACTGTATAAGTATTTCTCTCGAGTACATAGAATTACAGGAGAAGAAAGCTGTTACATTCACACTACTTTCTTTAATCACTCTTCAACAAACAAGCCTTAAATAAGCTTAAGTGAATGATTTTATTAGAATTGGAATAGATAGTACGATAGGCCCAAACTATTGCAATTATTTTAAGAGCTAGTCGCTATCTATAGCTTTAAAATTCCGTTTTTTTCCCTTGACTAATATATAAATTCCAAAGAGTTCCTATATGAGAGAGGTAAACCAGCTGCAAAAATTTTAAAAAATAACAAGGAATATCTCGAAAATTGTTATGTTTACAGGAAAACTGAATTAAATATGTTCTTGAGATTACTATATTTTCTATGCAGCCTAACTGTTTAGCAGATATGCGAAGGTTATTTTATATGTAATAAGAGTATGGTACTTTAATCAAAATCGTGAGTAATTTTTCAGAAAATGGAACTATCGTAATATTTCGTGATTGATAGTTACGGTGAGGATGCAACACTAGTTTACATGAATTTGGATGATGTTGAACTTGATCAAAATGGTCATTTTAAAGCAGATGTATCGTTTTGATTTGTGCTGTTTTGACACACGTACACACAGATGGGCATTCTTTAAAACTGATTTTTGGATTTAAGCAGCCTCAGGAAATATTGTTACTGTAATACTGAATGTAGTAATCTAAATTCTCTGTCCACAGAATACTTCAATAAAATAAAGTAAATCGAGAAATTAATTGGAATGTAACAGTTGTTTTGAATTCAGCCTCAAAAGATACAAATGTTGTTGATTTGTTTTATGATGTTTATGACATTATAAAAATAAATAACACGTTGGTGGGTACAGGTTGCTGCAGATGTAGTTATAGAAACGTGTGGTTGCTATAGGGAAGAAAATCAAATATCTTCCTCAGAAAAGGGACATCACAGAATTAGTTTAAACATCGTAGGAGAAGGGCATAAATCAGATTCAGTTTTATCGTCGAATAGGAGAATTATTTATGAAAGGGTAGAGTCATACTGATAAATTCAATGCCATAGCCGGGATTTGAACCACGTATCTTCTGGTCTCCATCCTGCCGCTCTATACTATTGAGCTACTATGGCCAACAGGCCAACATGACAAAAAATTCTCCAACTGACTCGTGTTTCACAGTGCGTCCTACACACAGCTAGTGTGAAAGAACAATTAATTTCCATTAATTGTACCTAATAGTGGTCCGAACTATACAGCCCGGGCCTTATAGTACTTACAGCATATAAGTCGCCATTATGGTAGTTGTCTCATATGTTTATGAGAACTCCTTGTGGTTTAACGGGAAAAACACGAGTCAGTTGAAGAATTTAATGTCATGTTGGCACGTTGGTCATAGTAGCTCAATGGTTTAGAGCGACTGGACGGAGACCAGAAGATCCGTAGTTCAAATCCCGGCTATGTCATTGAATTTTTCAGTCTGTCTGTATTATTTCATAGTGCATCCTATACAGGGCTATTGTGAAAGAACAATTAAATTTCAGTTATTTATGAGTTCACAAAAGGGATTTAAGTAAATAACTGTGTTAGGAAGATGTTATCAATTTAAATAAGAGTTTGGCCTTCGTATATTGATTGATTGATTAGCGGTGTTTTAGGGCCCGTCGACCGTATGGGTTGGACGTAAACTTTTTAGCTTGATATCGCAGAAAAAGGACACTTAGAAGGACTATAAGTTCATTTGTGTGATAGCGTTTTGTGTCAATTTAATCATGAACTAAAATAAATGCATTTAAAAATAAATCCAAAAGTTTATTTTGTACTGTAAATCATTTCTTGATAAGGAGAAAGACATCTGTCGTCATATCACGTCTGGGAATTCAGCTTTTAAATTAACCTAAAAGCAGATGTGATGAACCCAAATTAAAATTTCTTAAACCTTCTTGGCATATCATCAAAACCTGGCGATGAATAAAACACCACATAAGAATTTGTTTTCAGGACATAGAGGAATGAGTTACTTTACTGTGTATTGTCTGCATTTATTTCTATATCTAACTTATTGCTTTATTTTTGCACTAAAATAGTGGACGATCTGTCACACAGTATGTCCACAGTTATAGTTTTGGAGAGTCAGGTGCATTAGCTCAGACGTCTTAGTTACACATCAAAGCTAAATATCCAGGTTGATTGATCATTATTTCTCCCGAACAGCTGGACAGAAATCTGAGGATTCTCCGTGGCTTACATTACAATGCAATCAGCTAAACATCAGTTTTGATCATCATGTCGACATCAGCTGGGCTTTACGATGTCACAGACAGAGAAACACCTTCCAGGCTGGTAGTTCATGATGACCTTTGGAAAGCCTATAATTATACCTCATCTAAATTCAACATCGCTTTCTAAAATAGGTTTTGAATTATATCAGCTAACTAGACATTGTTACTTTTATTACATTGCAAATTGCAAAAGTCCCTTAACAAAAGTTTTGAAGAAGCTCCAATTGTTGTGCCTTATAATTTACATTTAAAACAACCATTTCGTTTTAAACGGCATTGGAACAAATTGAAGGAATATGATATCCTTAACTATCTGTCACTTCAATGCCACTTCAATGTGTTTTATGAGAGAATATATTGACTTCCAACCCCCCCCCCCCGCCAAAGAATTGGGGCTCGTCATTTCGAGAGCATGGTCAAAATTTTAGTTTCTCCATCGTATACGTGGTATTTATAGAATGGTGCATTCCGTACAAAATTTATTTTAAAAATTAAATGTTTTTTAGAAAAGAGACCGCCCATCTTTGTGTTCACATGTGTGTATGTGTCTTACGATATTTGATTAAAATTTAAAGCGATTTTATTCTTTTTATAATTTCAGTGAAATTATGTATACACTACAACCCTTTGTCCGCATTTACTTCAGTACGTTTAAGCACAACGTTTTTGAAGAATAACTTAACAATGGATGCAGTAAGTTACGTAAATATAACGCCACAGTGGTTTAGAAAAATATGCATGTGTGTGTCTTAGAAAAAGTAACTCAAAAATAAAAATTCAGATAGCTAATTAACAAACTTGGCTTTGGAGCTCATAATCTCGCAAGAATCACATATGAAAATTTCCAAAATAATCCTCAATCTGAGACTATTCTTTACAAGAAAGATTTTTCCAAATTATGTATTTTCTATGGAATGGGTTTAAAGAGTTTTGATGAAAATACCTTATGCATAGATATTTAAATGCAGATGAAATTTTCATTTTGAATTTAGTGAATATAGAATGTTAAGTTCTCTTGAATACCAACTATTTTACCTTTCAATATCTGGCAAATAATAGCCGTTTACTATACTTATAATATTCTTTAAAGAGGAAATAAAAGAGTTTAAAGCTTTTCTGTATCATATGGAAGAATTCATGTCCTTGGTAATACGCATAATTAGGAGAAGATGGTGCAGTATCTTCTGTGTTAAGTTTTTTGAGTTTACTCTGTAACTGTGGTGGTTAATCGGAATGTTACTATATTATTCTCTTTATTACATCGAAAGTAAAACATCTAGAATGATAAGGTTTGCAGAAAGCGTCTACGGTTTCGCCCACTTTCTTTTCAGTTACAATATAGATTGTCTGTGATACATTGCACTGCTACATAGAGAACAAAAGTATAATACAAAAAGCATGGGAGCTTATTGTCATTATTTCTGCTCAGTTCACAAATGTTTAGCTCACTGGTTTACAGAGATCGTAAATATAGCGCTGCTATAGGCCTCAGAATATCTTCCGTGCGCTAAGAGCTACTCTAACCACCATCAAGCACTCAGAACAGACAAAGAACTGAAGAGAGGAAGAATATATCCGACTATAGCTCACGTGGATGCACAAGCGTGCTACTTCATACTGGAAACTTCTTCCACATGGAGACGAAAAGGGAAATCACAGTAGTGGCTGGTACTGCAATGCCGGCCGATACTGCACGACTCTCCCCTACTGCAGCTACCCCCCTCGGGAGGAAGGGATAAAGTGAAGTAGCCACAGAAGACTACCGACTGCAGGAAGACACACCTCAGATACACAAGGAATTCCTAAACAATTTCAGGTCTAAAGACCTGATTTGTTTT
Organism: Mantis religiosa; assembly: GCA_030765055.1. NCBI lineage: Eukaryota > Metazoa > Arthropoda > Insecta > Mantodea > Mantidae > Mantis > Mantis religiosa. Next base: position 52,676,378 of record CM060953.1, read on the forward strand.
TCTCTTTAACGTGGAAGGTAAAAATGGAATTTATCCACACCAGCCCATGGGGCTGGTGACATAGGAGTCCCCGCCTCGGTGGAGTGCACCGTTGCGGAGTACCTATTAAAAACCCTCCACTACCTAGGGCAGCAACCCTGGCGATGTTTTGTTGGTCCCGCATTAAGCACTCAGATTCAAAATGTCGGTTATTTCTATGCGGTGAATCGCTAGGGTGTGTTGGGGAGGGAGGCGTCATGATCATAGGACCCTGATGCCCACCTTTTGATCTTTGGTAATCTTAGGCGATGTGCCGCGCTTTCAGGATGTAATCAGTTGTGCGCATAGCGCTTACGTTATTAATAGTCTAAGTCTCCTAGTCCCGATGTACGGGTGGGTCAAGTTGTATCTATTCTACTGTACATAACATGCAGGTGACATAAAAATCAGCCTGGGGGCGTCATCACTATATAGTATAGTACCTATGGGTAACATCAAGCTGAATTTATGTATAGTGTATAATAACTATTGGTTAATGCAACTAATATATGCTTCTTAGCCTTACGGCTGCGTCTGTCACTCGTGTCCATTGTGCAAATTGTCATCAGTGCGCATATGGCGGGCGGCCTGCTTTTACTAATGCAGGTGCGAGCCTGTGCCACTTGCGGGGGAGGGGGGTGGGCCTCTACCCCCGAAAAGACCTGAGCTGTATAGAGAGGCATATGAACATCCTGACGACCGAGGGACCTCCAAATGTTCTTTCACTTGACCACGGAAACTTGAAGTGCATTTAAAACATGAGAAAGGGAAATTATAAATGGGAAATTTTAGGAGAGTTCAGACCATCCTGTTATTTGTCTAACGACCAGAAACCCACAGAAAAACAAAACCCACAGGAAAACGAAAGTCATAATGGGCGATCTGCGAGAATTTTACTGAGACTTCAATGACATTGCCAAAAAGCCATTTCACTCTGTACCTATGCGCATTAATAAAAAATAACATACCAAGTATTTTAGTGATTGCGCAGGTATCCCAAGCCAACTCTGAGAGATAACGACATTTCTATTCCAGACAATAAATACCTAAACATAACGAAAAACGGTGGAATTCATCGCACAATAGAATTGGTTTTTGCAGAGCTTGCATGCAGGACCCAGCCTAAAGGCATAACCCTGCAATCTGCAGTGGACCCATGCTATCTCTCTCACACGCAAACACACAAATGTGTATATACGATGAAAACGTCTATGCCGTTTTTTATTGATATTTTCAGTCAACCGCTTTCGTTTGAAAGCGGATTTTTCAATTAGTGAGTGTAAACGTCCATGTAACCTTCTTTCCACTAAAATCTCTCATCTGTGCTTGAATTTAAACCCTTTCCCTTTCCAATCTAGGCACCCATAGAAGCTAATCAAACATTTACGGCCGTTCTGTACGCCTGCAATTTTTGTGGAAAATTATCTTTAAATAAACACAGTTTTTGATTTGCGAACCGGTGTTTCTGCAAACAGTTACTTACTAGCATTTGACTTTAGTTATCTGTTCTTTAAAACATCTCTTTGCATACCACGGCATGCTTGGTATATTATAAGGCAGAAATCGGTAGTGTAATGGTAGCGTGTCTGACTTATGTTCAAGAGGTCCCGAGTTCGATTCTCGGTCAGGGTGAGTTACCTGGGTAAGTTCTTTCCGGGGTTTTATACTTAAAGACGAATGTCGGGTAGCTCTAAGCTCCATGTATCCTGGACACATTTGAGCATCATTTCATCCATTTCATTCACCGTCCGATATGACTTAATGTTGGAGGATGTAAAGTTACAAAAAAGGCACAAATTAGGCCCAATGCAGAGATAAACGGTATTCTAAAACCATTTTTCTTATTAATTTAATTCTGGAGCATATATACCCAAATGTCTTTAATTTTTTGAAGATATAAGGCGTACAGCTATCTGTTAGTTCACTTTGTGTAAAGTGTTTCACTCCTGTACACTTGGACACGTTCTCATTTCTCAATAACGACAGCTATTTCACACAATTCATATACTGAATGCACCTAGCAGCAGGCAAATGACAATTACTGATGAACACAGTATAATAATGTGTTCCATTTGCAAGCAGAATTTGCGAATTATCGCCGTGGTGCGAAGCATTCAGCGGTTGTCGTTGCAACCTGGATTGCCTGGCTAGCCAAAGTTGTCGCTAATGAACAGGGCTAGGAAGTTAGTACCGATTTCCTTGAGCAGTGTAAGAGCGGCGAATCGTGGGTGCTCCTAAGTTATCTGGCGCCCACAGAAGCTTTCGCATAAATGTAGTATTTTCACCTAGAAATATTTCGACCTTGTCGCAAAGGTGCTATTAAACTCTAAAACACGTATTATGATGACATTTTCTTCTGCCAACACCGTCTGTCCATATGTGGTTATTGTTTCAAATATTCCGTGAGCGTAGTAGGTTTCTCAAGAATTCACTGATTGCTAAAACTGAGCAGTTATGTAACAGAGATATTTGGAAATTAAAAGAAGATAAGAATTTCAAAAAAAGATAAACAGAAGTTAAAAGCTAATCAGAAATGATGCTCTGAACATTAAATGTTGATAACACAAGAAGGAACGAGTGGCTGAGGTAAAAACGGCTGCGTTCTTTTATAAGGCAAAAGGTCACATACCGACCATTCCACCGAGAAACTAATATACTGACGTTGCACAGTGATACAACCAGACATGCCCTCCGAAGGACTGCAAACAACGGAACGGAAAACGTTTTAATGTGAAATATAAGATTTCATGCAGAGAATGGGGATTTTCGCCTCTTGATTGCAGTACACTGTGTGTAGATGTTAAGAGAGTTCTAGGAGGATTTATAGTTGCAGTTCCTCTAAGAAGGTATTATTTTATTGTTTTTACAATTTCACAGTACTGAAATTGAGATGTTTTGCACAAATATTTCTAAATTAAATGTAAAATAAAAACATAAATATAAAAAATGTCCTATTATTTGCAGAATTTGTGGAGTGGTGTGTGACAGTTGTCGTTACTGTACTTAGTAGGAAATTTGTTGTCGTTAAAGTGATTTGGACATATTTCTTATTTAACTAAATTATTAAATATCTAAGCATCATGTTGCCCTTGTGCATAACATACAATGGCCTCGTCTATTTATAGAAATATAGTTTTCTCTAACGCAAGTTTGTTTTAAGTTCCAATTGACGTTTAATTTCAAGCATTTTGTGCTTTTAACTATACTTTATATGGATTTTATTCGTGAAAACAGGGTAATATGTGGTTTTAGCAAGGTTTAGAAAGTATAAATGTGATTGGTAACGTAGAAAAAACAGTGGTTTAAATTCAAAGCTTAATAAATTCAATTGCTGGGAAATCTATATCCAAAATCGAAAATTTAAAGGAACCCCTAGTAATGTAATGGAAGGTACACGACTAATGGTGCCATAAGGTAGTTATAACTATAACTCTAGACTTATAAAGAGTAACTAAAAGATGCACCAAAACTACAGATGGTGTTTTAAAGAGATACTAGATTTACCGAGATCAACACCTAGGAAAGTAGCTGTAGCAGATTTAGGAAAGACAAGAAGAAATGTAATAATAATGACAAGAATACTAACATTTTGGTATATGTTTGACCAAAGAATGGGAAATTATGAAATTATGCATGAGACAGAAAAAACGATAAGAGAACTCAAATAGTTGGTGGGCAGAGTTAGGAGGAATAATGGGGAAAATGGGAAAAATGGGAATTGAAGATATATGGAGATTAGAGAAAAGGAATACAAGCGATGTGGGTAAATTGGTGAAATGCAGAAAAGAGGATATAGAAAGACAGGAAATATGGGGAATTCTAGAAAATATGAAATCATTACAATTTCACAAGCAGCTAAAAATGAAATTTAGGACGAGAAGCATATGTAGATTACTGCAATAGACAAGAGAGAGAAGGGTTAGCTTGGATGCAATGAGGGTCAATACTTTTAAGACGGATAAGAGGTAGGGAAAAGGGAATTTGTGAATTGTGTGGGGGGAAAGAAAGCACAGAACACTATGTAGCAGAATGCGGGGAGGTTGCAATGTGGAAAATAAATGTTTGGGAGGAAAAATGGGAGAAATTAGACAAGAGGATAGCAGCTATAAAATGTTATCGGGAAAGGAGCAAATAAGTATTGGTCAGTCCTTGCAGAAAGTAAAAGAAAATGGGTCAGAAATGTAACGAATATAAGAAAAGAAGTTGAGGGGGGGAGGAAAAGGGCTATTTAAGTACCAAGGAAGCATGGATGTTAAGAGTTACCTGGCAGAGCAGAAGACCAAGGCGCTATGTAATTCAAGGTAGCAATTAGTTAAAGACAAATTAATGTTGTCTAAAATGTTAAATTTTAAAATTTTGGAATATGCACAGTAAATAATTCATTCGTTCATTCATAAAGAGTAACTAAAGCAACTAAAAGTAACTAGACTCAGAGTAACTATATGATGTGATATCTATTGACTCGTAAGGCTAATAAATTTATTCAGAAAGGAATGACAAGAAACATGAATAAATAATTGCGGTTAACATCAATACATAAAAAAGCAAGAGTTATAATTTATTCAGATGTCATAAGCTAGCGAACTAAACTATTTCAGAAGAAGCAATTATTATAAGCCTATGTAGCTAAGTCAATTGGGAGTTCCAGAGAAATCAAGTAACAAGTAATTCCTCATACATATATATTGGTAGTGAAGATAATTTTGGGAACACTTGTGGTTCCAAAAATTTTAGTTCTTCTTTAATAGTAAGTCGCTCTTCGCTGTTTTATACCATGGCCTGAATGTCAAAGACAACACTTTGGTCCAGTCCCAAAAGATTTGAGTATCGCTTAGGGTTAATGTATGCTTCCATTGCCATTGTACTTGGAGCGATATAAATAATAAAATAATTCTGCAAAAGCGTATCCCAATTAATATTGTTGCGTATATAGGGTGAGCGAGACCTAGAAATTGCTATAATCATTGTTACTTACATTCATTTTCCCTGTCTTGTATTTGGGCAGGGCTTAAATTTTGCGGACTGGCAAAACATGTATTTTGGACTGGTGATCAAGTGAAACAATAGACAGGTGGCCAGTGACAGGTCTTAACACGTTCTCAGTTACGTAAACAGTGATTGCACAAGACGATTCAGTATTTGGGAGGAAAATAATAGCTAGCATGGGAATTGCTGATTTGGCTAGTAGCTGCCTATTTAAGCTTGGTTAACTTAGTGCATGCGTGGACTCCAGGCTGGAGCTTTATGCTGGGTGAACTTGATGCTGGGAGATTGCTCAGCGAACTTGTACAAGAGTTTATTTTAAAGTACTTCTCGAAGTAAGAACGTCAGCAGGATGCGACCGGTCCAAATATCGCTTGCCAGCTGGACAAAGTTCAGCCATATAACCAACACATCACGCAAGATGTAGTTACACCATGCCACTATGTATTTAAATAATTTTAAAGCTCCCCTAATCTCGTCAAGATCCCGGGAGTAGCCTGTAATGTTGCTATTACTTTCAGAATACATTTAATAATTTGGGGTTGAATTTAGATGTTTCTCCTACCCGCCTTTTCATGTAGCTCTACCATCCTATATTTCCTATTCCAGTAGCTACGCTCCCAGCTGCTATATAGGGATGTAAGCAAAAACCTCTTTTTTAGCCCCTTACAACCCTGTGTGTAACAACGTGAAGCAGATAGATTATGACTTCCTAGGAATGTGTGCAAAGGGGAGTAAGACAATTATTTGAGTGCTGCACTTTGGATTTTTCAAAGATATATTTTAAAATAGGAGTTTTCTGTCCACAATAAATAAATGTGAAGAAAAACCTATAGTGTGTAAACTGATAGCAAAATCTAAAATAGTAATTTTACAGAAATGTTTGCACTTTAACCTCATCTTTATATAGTCTTAAACATATGCTATTAGTGAAACATTTCCCTCTTAATTTTATTATGGTGGCATTACAGAGAACTGCACACACTGGGCAGTGCTGCAGCAAGATTTCCTGCTCCATGTTAACCAATAATCCGTTTCCGTAAATATGTCAAGTGTCAAAAGATTCCTATCTGAGGAGACCAGGTGTTAAGCGAAGCCGCAACTCCTGCTTTGTCTTGCTGTACAAGGAAACAAGTTTACCAGGTGAGGCCACAATCGTAAATCGAACTCTTGCCTCCTCACGTCACGTCTCCATCTGTAAGCTGCCTTATCTTACTGTACACAAGCGCGTTGCTGCAAAGGGATTCGAACTCACGTTCGTGGTAACAAGAAGGGATTAGCCTGACTTAGGACAGAAACAAATGTCAGATAACGACAGCACTACCATAACTCACTCAGCATTGTTACCAAACAGTGAATGGAATGAGCACCTGGTGGCTGATATTGGACTATTTTACTTAGCGAGTGTAAGTTAACCTGATTCTTTGCTCCGTATAAACCTCGAGAGTGACCTCTGTTTTTTTTTAGAGTAAATAGTGACCCAAAATTGAATGAAGCTGTTTATATTGGTTCCAACAACTCTATTCCAACCACTGACATCATCATCTCTTCTACACCTCGATCATGATTCTAAACACTGGACTGGCAGTATATTTACCTTACCACCAGCAAAATATAGGCAAAAATACCAAACAGTATCTTTACAACATAAATGCGCGTCTACTCACTAGCGGAGTGCTCTTAAAACACTGTTCAGTTGAATGTAGTTTGAAGTATAACATGTGATGGAAACATCAGAAATTGGAAATTTGAAGTCTGTTTTCCTCTTTTAATACACTCCAGGCATGGGGCCAAATATCGCCCATCTAAGAAATTGTTTAAAAAATATGCCTATGCTTATTGCAATGTCCTTAAATTAGCACCAAATTTCCATTGAATATTTAGCTACTACATCGCACGGCAATCAACTAATTATTAAGCAGCTTAAGCGCTAAAATAAGTAAAAATATACAAGATCTTAAACTTGTGAAAGTTGTTCCAAATATCGCCCACCACATTAACTGATAAAAATTGTTCAAAAATGTTTTTTTCTCTTTCCATAAATCATTACAAATACGAAAATTGAGAGAAACATTGCAATATGAACAAGGTTTTACGTTTGTACAACTAAGAGTTTGTTCTATATTAAAAACAAAAACAAATTGAAACATCAATATTAAAACTCCAGAGTAAGGTTTTGATGCTACTTAATTAATATAATATAAAATCCATTAAGTACTTTAATTTAGCGGTAAGCATAGTTTTTACATGTTAAAATACAATCAGAGGTCCAGTTTACCTGCAAAAGGATGCTCTCATAACATTTTTCCCTTACTTAGTTCTATCTAAGATCACAAACTTCCAGTGACCACTTGAAGGCACAGGTTCGATCCTAGGTGATCACAAAGTGGGACTTGTGATGGACAGTACGGAGTAGGTGCGGGTTTCCTCCGGGATATCCGGTTTCCCCTACTATCGTTCCATCTGTTGCTCCAGTATCATTTTTCCCTTCATTTGCTTTGCCCTCCTTTGGATGTGGTCGGTGACGTCTACCCGAAAGTCCGATGACCCTGGCCTCTGTTACCCGGGAGCGATGGAAAACTCCGGGGCTCTTTCCTTGGGGCAATACCTTGAGTCTAAAAAGGTCCCCTCCCCCATCGACAACTTCAAGACGGGTGGAAGTGGATAAGCCACTTAGGCGCGTCAACGCCGCAAGGAAGACTACTGAAAAACCTCAGTGGGGCCGCCTGGTGATCTAGCACACCCTCTACTAACTCTGCAGGCTAGTATCTGGGACCTTTTAGACAACCCCCTGGCCCCTCCGGGCGGCCGAAGCCTGGCCGGAGGTATCCGATTGCCCGCCGGTTACGGGAACACACTACCCCTCGAGTCCAACCCAATCCGAAGAACTTCCATTCAGGGAGGGGCTTGAATGCTCGGCCCTAGCTAACGTCAGAGGTACCACGAGTGCCAAGGGTTCGTAGCGCTCGCACTAAACCAGCTGAAGGGGACGGATTCCTTTCCCTACGGGCCCTGCTTTGGATATCTAATTCTCTCATTTTCATACTAGTCATCGGACTGATCAGCCTTCCTGGGTTCCCTATCTGATCCAGAATTTCTCTTCCTCAACCCGGTGTCTAAGGGCATGAGGGATAGAGGAGCAAGAATCCCCTAACACCACGATAGTGGTAAACCTAGGGAGGTTGTACCATACGAGGAAGTGAAAAGATCTGAACTGTGTAGACGTGTATAAGGACAGAATAAATATTGCTTTGGTATTTCAAGTAATTGAACGAATATACATTTCTCCTAAATTAAACAGGCTAAAAACTTCGGATATTACTTCTAAATGAAATAAGGCGATATCATCTTAGTACACAATGCGCGCGATAAGTTGAACGCTCGGGTTCAAAGAGAGTTCGGTAAGTTTCGTCTAACTCCGTAAACACAGTTGACAACTCTGAAATTTGTAATGCGCTATACACTAACATCTAGTGGCTAATGCACTAGGTTTTATGTCCGTCATATTTCGTTTTGATCAATGTCGAGGCTAATTAGCTAACCAGTTTACAACAAAGGTATGTCGTGCATGCTATAGCTCTCGAAAGAGGACACATTATTATTCGTCTACCTCCGTATAACTGTGATCCGAATGCAATTGAGCTGGAGTGGGCAAAACTAAGGAATGTTTTCAGAAGATGCAACGTTACTGGCGATATGTCACTCCAAAGCTGCGGAAAATTGCTATAGAAGCATTATCTTCCTTAACCGCAACACTCTACAAGAAGGTCCAAGAGCTGGAAGTGAAATATTGCAGAAACGGTGACGTAATAGAAAATGCAATTGATGAAATTATCTTCAACACATCAGAGCATGAAAGTGATGCACCGGACTCGAAAAATCACACAGTGAATGAGTATTTATAGCTTATAATATTTATTTTCTATTTTTATGTTATATAAATAGCAAGTACATAAATATACAACTTATCGAATCGAGTTCAATTTACTGTTTGTCCAAATATCTCACACTTGCGGCACATATCTTCGCTTATTTTACACTCTATTTTGCTGACCTGTGTTTTTTCAAGATTGACCACACTGTAGAACCAAAAGAGCGATAACTCTCGCTTCTTCCCCTCTGCCCACGCCACACCGTATATCCAGCGCTAAACTTATCGTGCGCATATAGTAGTTAAGACGGCTAAATAACTGACACACAAACAAATCCAATGGAATACACTCAGATGGCTTTCAGTTTTACGTTGTGCAAACTCATTGTGCAAACACTTATTATTTTACCTATTTCGGGTTGATTCAGATAAACACTTACAGAAATACCTTTTTCCATATTATCTTGTGAAAATAGTGTTAAGCCAAAGGCAGCTGGCGCTAGTAGTGCATTTAATGACTAATAGAAAAGTATTTAAATATTGAAATCATTACTAGCTTTATGTGAAGTGAAATTTTTACCTGGTCATACGTACTAAAGCTACTCATAACAAAGAGCACTTTATTAGCCATTTCCAGAAACTTCAAGATAGAGTGACATTTTATTTCTTATAAAATATGTTAAATAAGTGGTGGTTCAATCGAAATCAGTAGTAATTTTTAAGTAAACCAAGATATTAGAATAATTTTCTGGTAAAGGATTGGTACTTTGAAACTATGAAAATATTATGAAAACCTTCACATATGATTACTAGAAGTTGCTTAACTTAAACGTTTGCTCTCTAACAGACTTTCGTTTTTAAATTATGGTGATCATAAACAGAAGAGGCAGAAAGATGCAATACACACAGGGGCGTGGTGTGGGTGATTCATAAGCTTTGCTGGTTGCTTCAGACTTGATCTGGGGAGTGATAGTCACGAATTCCGAGGGCTTCCAGGGTAATATAATACAGGTTGCTGCATAACATAAAGCAAACTCAGATATATAAATACAAATTTTAACGACAAGCCTTATTTAAAATGTATGAAAATTTCTGCAATTTGCAGTGTCTATTTCTATTTCAGTTCATATACACTGATCCTTCTGCAAGAAAACAGCAATGACAGAGTTTTGAAGTGCTGCTTGCTGTTGCTTTTTAAGTTTATTAAACAATACATTTGCCATTGATAGCAAGGAAATATATGAAAGTCTATTTGGAATTTGAGTGTTTCTTAGATAAACGTGTGTTCTGCGGAAAAAGATCATTCTGCTGATGCAGTGGAGGTAGGAATGATCAAAATTAAATGTGTGGTCCTTTGATTTAGTTTTTAAAGGTTTAAGATCTAAAGTTGGCCTTCCTGTTGAAAATGTGTGTGTCATTTTTCAACAAAAGAACGCGCATTCAGGTACCGATTTAGATCACACAAATACAGTCACCTTTTCCAGAAAATTATGATGTCATTCTTCTTATTGCACTTTTAACATTAAATTATTAACCATATTACTGTTCCTTAAGAAGAATTAATAGTTATCTGCAGAGGATCTACACAAAAGTCCGAAGAACCTGGTCTCCTTCAACCCGGAAACGATGAAAAACTCCGGGGCTCTTTCCTAGGGCAATACCTGCTTTCCTGAAAAGCCCCCCTCCCATCGACGTCAAGACGGGGTGGAAGTGAATACGCCACTGACGCACGTCAACCTCTCCGGAAAGACTACCGAAACCTTGGTGGGGCCGCCTGGTGATCTAGTACACCTTCTACTAGCACTGCAGGCTAGTACTCGGGAATTCTGAGGCAAGCCTCTATCCCCTCCGGGCGGCCGAGTCCTGGCCGTAGATACTCGATCTCCCGCGTGTGTCGGGAACACACTGTCCCCTCGAGTCCAACCCAATTCCAACAACTCCCCGACTGGAGTGGCAGGGCAGTTTGGCCCGAGGTTCCACTTGTAACGTCAGAGGTACCACGAATGCAGCGCCCGCACCACGGCATCAGTAAAACACAAGGTTTGCCGTTTAACTGCACATTCAACAATCGTGATATAAACAAGTAGCTAAAGCCTCAAGTTTTCCGGTGAGCGCCACTAGCAACATAACGAACTATTTAGAAATAGAGGATGCTGTCTGACCAGTTGTCTGACCGGTCTCGGTGGGTCAGTCACAAATTAACGCAATTGAAATTTGAAAGAGAAATCACTTTGATGTGGCATTATTATTTGAAAAAAAAAATAATTTTGTATACAGTTTCTTTAATTTATGAGCTTTTGTCAGCGGTAACAATGGCAACATTAACGCCACGCCAATGAACACACATAAATGCTTGCACATGTACACCCAGACATTTAAAAAATGACTGTGGGACACTCAAACGCTTCATATCCGGGAAATACCTTGGTACATATTTTTGAATGAATACAATATCTTCTATATGCTTGGGAAAGAAAAGGTTAAAAAAAAATAAGTGCACAAAGGAAGCAAATATCAAAATTGATAAATCTACGAAATTTATTCGTTTCAACTTGAAAATATTATTGGTCGATATTTAGAAATACGATTAATACCGTGAGGGTAATGAAACACAAAATTGATGAAACCCTGCTAAAGCGACTAGTATCTGTGACAGTTAATAAACTAGGAAAGACGGAAATAGTGCAGTGTACAAATGTGTAGGAGTGGATAATGGCGTAGAAGGAAGCGAATTGGCTGGCGAGGCACAAAACCACGACATCAATTTCCCTACTGTAATTACAGCAAGTACAAGAAATTAGCAAGAAGACATTTGTATTGCCCCTCCTCTCAACCTACTTAGCACCAAAACATATGACTGTCGTGAAGTTCGCCATGCCAAGCCGTTTTCTGTTCACGCATGCGTTCTCGCTTCCTCTAATTGCTCAAGTATTTTGTAAGGCTGTTTTAAAACGCTGGTTGTAGGAAAACAAGTGCTTCTGTAACATCCGGTATCGTACAAAGGCCACGAATACTTCATTTTTTTCTTAGTTCCCCTTTATTTCTCCTGTTTTTATTTAACCTCAAGGAGTAATAAATTTAATTTACTTCTTGGGTCCTTAAAAGGCCTATTCTTTATGGCGAGTTTTGTATGTGTTTACTGTTTGTTTTTCTTAAGTACTGAAATGTAATCTAATCTACTTCTCGTAACTGGCACAAACGCAATTTCCCTTAACTTTAGCGGAAGATGCATTTTACTTCATCGAGTCCGAGGCGTTCAACTTAATCCTGGAGTAATCCTAAAATTTGTTATTGCTATAGAAAGTAATTCCATTATAGGCTTCCCCCTTATCAAGTAATATTTAGGAGGAGGGAGGAGATGTGGTCAGCATCTCGGCATCCCCCAGCCGGAATGTTTGTTTTCGTGACCAGGGCCGCTTACCTAGCGTAAGCTCCTCACTTTCCTCACGATGCTAAGTGGGCACCGGTCCTATACCCTGGACCTAAAATCCACACCCCATGAGTGCGAACGAGTCTGTTCCGCTTTCCATGGTCAGGGACGAAGGCATGCTGCCTTAGCCCGCTACGTCACGACGCAGAACGGTGCCCTTAGAGGCGCTCAAAAATTCTGACCTTAATATGAGGGTGTATTTCAATATTTCATTAATAAGAATGTATTCTCTCATGCATTTAACATTTATTTTGAGGTCATAATAGGTTCGCATTACGTTGAAGACCAATATATCGTTTTTTTTTAGGCGAATACTCTAAATACGACGGCTGTTCAATAAAGAATGATCATAATCTTTTACGGTCTTAATTTTTCGCACTACAATTCAGTCTTATTATATTCTGTTAGCTTAATGTGAAATAACACGACGTAGTAGTTTCATTGTTGGTACTCCTGGTTCCCGCCTGTGAGAACCAGGCAAGTTCAGACATATTCAATATCGCCTACCGCTGCAATGGAGGTAACATGCAATTAAAATTGATGTTAGAGGAAGACCCGAAGTCTCTTTCAAACTTAATCACTACTGATGTAACTTGGCTACATCATTTTCATCCTGAGAGCAAACAGCAAAGCTCAGTGTGGAAATCTTCTTCATCACCAACCCCCAAAAAGCAAAAGTGGTTGCTTCTGCTGGGAAAGTTATGGTCATCTCATTCTTTGATATTCATGGAATGGTTTATCAGCACGTTGTACCTGCACACACATCAGTAACTGGAAAATACTACAGGGATGTCCTGAAAACATTACAAGTCCATATCAGGCACAAAAGGGCACATTTCTGTGAAGCAGGTTGGATGCTGCGCAACGATAATGCACGGCCGCATATTGCCAATGTTGTAGCTGAATATCTTGCAAAAATCAACGTGAAGTGCATCTCTGACCTTCCCTATAGTTCGGATTTAGCCTCATGTGAACTTCTTCAAGTAACTAGTCATCTTCCTATTATAAAGAATTATGTTATGTGTTTGTTAGTGCAAATATTCCGGTAGGTACATTAATTTCAAATTACGAGATTTTCTTGAACGTCACACTGGTCATACAATTTCTGATGAATCAACTTTGCGTAAAGTTACCTACAAAATGATATGAAGACACCTTAAACCGAATACGTGAATGTTTCAATGGGAAAAAATTACGTATCAATTGATGAGACAACCGATGCAGAGGGCCGTTATGTAGCCAATGGAACGCTAGAAGCTACTAGTGCAGGACAAATGTTTCTTCTGACCTCAGAGGATATGGAATATGTTAACCACTGTCAGACATGCAAACTGCTTGATAAATTCATATGTTTGTGGCCAAGTGGAATACAACAAGGCAACGTACTTCTCTTCCTAACAGACTCGGTGCCTTATATGGTAAGGGCGGAAAAATTGATCCAATCATTTTACAGTAAGATGGTGCATGTTACATGTTTGACCCCTGCTTTTCATCGAATTCATCATGGCGGAACAGATTACATCAACATTTCCAGAAGTAGATACAGTAATTTTTACAGTAAACAAAATATTTTTGAAAGCGCCAAGCCGAACTATGTATTTCAAAATAAAGCCCGTAATATAGCTTTGCTCCCGGCACCAATTTTAACACGCTGGGGTAAATGGTTAACTGCACTGTGACAATTTTCAAATAGCGTGAGGTTAGGTGAATAGCTGAGATAGGGTAGATTTGATAGGGCAATTAGATAGGGCAATTCAGGGCGCACAGGATCCGTTTTCTGATACTCAAATCCAAGATAAATTAACTTTCATTAGATCAAATTTTACAATTTTGAGGGATACCATAACTCGCCTTGTAGAAAGTGGCATGACATTGGATAAGTCGATTGAGTTAGTGAGGATTGCGGAAGACAGGATACAAAATGTAAAAGGTGAGATTGGGGACAAAATTAGACAGTAAATAAATTTGTGTTGTACAAAAATAAAGGATACCAAACAGTTTGTCAGATTGCCAATATCTGTCAGGAGAAAACCTTAGAACTGATATTTTTGAACAGGATATAACAGGCAGTAACACAGTGCTTTTAAAGTATGTACCTTTAACATCTGTGGAAGTGGAGAGAAGTTTCTCAAAGTATGAAACAGTTTTAGCTGACAACCGCCGTTTCTTTACTTTTGATAACTTGAAGATGGCCACGGTGGTGCACTGCAATGCTAAGTAAGGTATTTTTTGGCTAATGGGTACAGTAACTTATTTTTTCATATATTATAGAATTGAAAATGTCCTGATTAGTTTTGAATTTATTTATTATTTAGTTGCAATAGTTGATTTATGTACTAATAAAGTTACTTTTAAGTGTGGTTATTCGAACCATATACCCATCATTTGTCTGTGACAATTATTAATTTACTATTATGAAATAAATTGTTAATTTTTGTTAGGTATTTTTTTTACATTTTATGTGCATTTTTTATATCTTAAAGGCATTTTATAGCGCATATTTAGACAATTTTAGGCCAGCAACTTCCGGGCCCTAGTGATAAACTATCATTTCATCACCACCTTTTTGTGAGATCAAAATATATTAAATATTATGCCAATTCCCATTAAATATTCAAAAACACGCAATAAACCAACTAAACAGCTTTATGACATAGTAAATCAGTGCCTATATTCTTGGACAATAAAGAATCAGCCTAAATTATATACATCTTTCACACATTCGCACAACTCTGTGACTGTAAGGAATAAACAGTATTTCAGAAAAAAATTATTTATGAGTACAGAAAATGTTTAAATGTATACATCTACTTTTATAAATATTGCATGAAATAGGAGGGAAGTGGTATAAAATAAATGGCAATAATTTGATAAATCCTTACAAAATCATAGGGTTTATGCCCCTAGTGTTGTAAATCTCTTAACTGTTTCAGTAACTTTTGGATATTGGAATGTGTTTCAAATGCGCTATAAGTTTCAGAAAATTCCGCAAATGAAAATTGCAGGTTTCATTCCAAAATATGTTGCTTACAGTTATAACAGTTTCCAATCAGGATCGCAAAACCAATTACAACTCTTTTTTCATTACTAATGATAGGGTTGAATTTATCTCTAAACATTCTCCATGTGCCTTGATGAAAACCAACTTTCTCTTTGCGTACTAATTGCATATTACGTGCGCGCGTGCACGCACGCAGGTGTTCACCTCAAATATTATTACAAGTAAAATTTGATATCGAACTCCGATATATCGATATTCGAATGTCTAATTAAGAGAGGCATACAGCGAACAATCAGATAATCAATTAACTCATGTAACTCTGCCTCGAATTGTTTTTATCTTGCATTTAATCGCAGGGCATTGTTTGATGGACAATATTGGGAGCTATTTCCCGAGTGACTGAGTCCGGCAAACAAGATTCCAAAATTGGTTTTGTAGAGGCACGAGGGGTGAGAGAGAGGGAGAGTGAGAGAGAGGGAGGAAAAACGTTTGTTTTCCTGGCCTGTGTGGTCTGGGTCTTGTTTGTCTAGCACGCACAGATATTAGTGTAAATGTTTGCTCTTTGCAGACTTCCGATGCAGTGTTTCAAATTGTTTGTGACACTTACTTCTAATGAAAGTGCGTTGTTTTCTCTTGCACCAATGTTTTTTCAATAAATTATTTACTCTTCGCAAAGAAAAACTACACAATTTGAAGTGAATTCGATGAAATCAATTTAAATCTTTAACTAAGCGTTTGTGTATTATTTCACACATGCTGCTACTGGTGGTGGTGGTATCATCAAGGAAAAGGATCTGTCAGTTTTATTCATAATAAAATAAAAGAGTATTTAACGTACAACATAGGAATGTTATAAACTGTGGCTCATTAAGGGGAATTATATGACTGAAGTCTATATAAATAAATGTTTTGTATTTTTAAAACGAAATAAAGTTTTAGGTGACCAGGATAGTAACTTGGTTTAAATAGTTACTTACTCTTCAATGGCTATTCAATTGGGCTCTATTATGCGCTTTCTCTTCCCTAATTTAAATTATCTTTGTTTTAGATAACTGCATATGTAAAAGTAACTGGCAAATTATATGTGCTCATGAACATAATGGATATTATTGATTAAAACGCATACTTTGCTTCAAACATATTTTATGACTGATATTCATATTCTTTGGTTTATGAGACACATATAGACAACTTTTACCGCCAATTGAGTGGCATAAAAATGCCCCATAATGAGTGTGGATTAGGCAGTGAGAGGAACAAAGACGCGTGCCTCACCATATCGGAGTTCGCAGGTATAGGTCACACGCTATGCAGCGTGCTGTAACTGTTTGTAAACATACCGGCATACTCCGCTGTAGTTTGCTTGTTACTATTAAGAAGTTCTTTGGCTTATGAAACCGTAATAAAGCCTTATGCAATAAGAGGAGAATTTTATTTCATGTGTTTGATAATGCTAAATAAAACAGTTGCAACTGAAAAGAAACTGTTGATTTTTAAAGTAAGTGACTGAAAGCATTTTACAATTAAGATCCAAAAGAAAATGATCTGAAGTTAAACAAATAGAAATCATTGATGTAACTATTTTTGCAATTCATAATTTTAGTGAAACTAAATTAAACGTGCGTTCGTTGAACTCCCTCCAGCTCGTCCATACATCAAAATCATTTCCGTCATTTCTGCGTTAGTATAACGCTCTATATCACTTACCCGCCTCGGTAACGTGGTGGTAGCATATCTGCCGCACGTTCAAGAGTTCGAATCTCGGTCAGGGTGAGTTACCTGGATAAGGCCTTTTCCAGGGTTTTTCTTATCCTGCAAGACTAATGTCGGGTAACCCTAAGGTCTATGAATCCTAGGCTCATTTGAGCATCATTCCACCCATTCCATTCATCGCCCGATATGACTTCACGTTGGTGGACATAAATTACACAAAAAAATCCCTATTGCTTGGATTTGCTATCAAAATCCTCTCTTTTAGGACGGAAAGTGGAGTTTTTCACTGAAGAGCAACCTTGCAACTCTCCGAGTTATTAGTCGACTTTTGCACAAATAATTGCCCTTTGCCCCATTACCTGAAAGGTAGGCTAGGGGCACTGTTAAAAACAAGGAGTAATGTTTTTTGTTTTCATGGCAGGTCCTCACAATAACAACTTCGCACATCAGTGCTTCCTGCGCTGCCTAATCACAAAATCAAGTAATATTTAATGCTGCATAATATTATACCTAACAAAACGTTGAAGCTGCGACATTGAAACTTGTACTAGTTAAGTTATAGAATACGAAACGGCTCTAATTGTCTGGTGTTGTTTTGAAACAACCTCTCTATAGAAGTAGCTGAAGAATTATATGTGTATCATGGACAAAATTGATGTTATTGGTAAAAACGCATTCTTTCCTTCAAACATATTTTAATGATTCATATTCATTAGTTTGAGTTCTACTTAGGCTATTGAATCATTCTCTTTTGCATTAAAAGCCGTATAGGCTTTGTACAAAATGTCAGTTCGTCGCTCTAATTTTTTCTGCGAAAAAAGAAAGGAACTTGAAGTTAAAATAAAATAACTGATTTATGAAAGTTGATTATCAGATAAACAAAATTGTACATTGTGTATGTAACAGACAAAATTATACATGTATATGAATGTCTCAGTGGGTTACACGCTGGTCTATTGACCTCAAGGTTGCAGTTTCTAACCCAGAGCAAACCAAGTGTGCTCAGGAATTTTTAGAGACTTCTAAGCGTTTCTTTGGCCCTTATGGCTGTGGCCCTTTGTCCTCCTGTAGCTCTATCACATCATCCCTTCCTCCTGGGGGCGTTAGCCCCAATTGATCTGGGGCAATGTGGCCGTCTATCTTGTTTGCACTTTATCCTTTTGCTGGGGATGTAATGGGGATGTTTATAATGCTTTGTGTTGAAATGGTAAAACGTTCCGAATACTTAGAGATTTAATAAGATCAGAAATGTTTAAACTGAAACGGCATTAAAGTACATATTGATCACTGCAGTTTGAAAATAATATTTGTAATTAAACTGTATCACTGGTCCATCTGTACTTATTTGCCTTATTTATTCATTAGCAAAGGCGAAACATAGTCTCCTGATGTTATGGTTTGTTGACATAGGCAAATATTAATAAAATTACATAACAATGGCAGTTGAAATTAAACGAAAAGCAAAACTGTATGAAAGGTAACATAAAATAAAATATATTTAATTAAAATAGGTCAAAATAACTTATTTTATAATTATTTGTTAAGTAAACTTTAAGATCTTATACACCAAGAGTTGTGCGTTCGAAAACGATCATAAAATCAGGTACCGTAGGTTTGAAAATAATTGTACTTTAACAGGAATTTTAATCTAGGCTTATGAATATCAAGATGCAAAATCATATTTCACACTTGGAATAAGGTCTATGAAAGAAGATGTAAAATAGAATAATTAGATTATCTGAACACAAAAGAGCTATAAACTATTTTTAATTAATAAGTCTGCTTAGAGTAAAAATGTGTGTAATGCATGTATATTACAGAAATAGTATACCTGATGTGTAATGGATAAATGTTTTTGATGCAAAAACTGGTTGTTATAAAGGAGATAAAGCTGAATAAATCACGTTGATCTTTGGCCTAGAATTCCAAGCTAAATAAAGATGTGAAGGCGTAATTTCGTACCTCAAGGATGAGTAACACAGAAAATTCTATGAAAAGCAGACTCCTAAATGAAACAATAAAAATAGAATCGGAAGTATTAAAACCAATTTAAGAGTAAGGTTAATCTTTCAGTTCTTGTTGAAATGTAACTAATTCTACTGCTAAACAAGAACTTTAACAAATGTGGATTTAGTAACAGTGGAAATAACAGTTGAATCTATGTAAAACCATTTTATACTAATATCTCTGCCACAGACTATTTTAATATATTTGGAAGTTCGAAGGCATAAAAGCTACAAGTTTCAATTATATTTACTATATCTACGGAGTTGGAATATAATGCTTTTAGTGAATGCCTTCAACGTAAAATTTTCAATTGGTTTCAGAACAAAATGAAGGAAGGTTTTGCCTTTATTTTCAAGAAAATTATAATAAAACTTATTTTTCTTGATGATCTTTATTTACTTCACTCTTAACTATGTGAAACATATGTTTAAAATATATGCATGTCTCTGCACTTTCTCCGAATATTCTACGAAATCCAATCAATGTTTTTGTAGAATTATCGATAAATCGCAAGGTATGGATAATCTGTTGTACATACGGAATACAAATATCGTTAAAGCACAACGTTTATGTAAAATATTATGCCATTCCACATTTTCCACAAATATTTTATTATTGCTTTGAATTTTCAAATAATACGTCGCTATTCCTTTTAAATGTGATTGTGCGTCGTGCATGGAATACCAAAACCATAACAAATTTGATACTCTACATTTTTAACCAATTTTATTCTTTATATATCAATAAGAAACTGTGTAAAGTATAACAGAGTTTACGTAAATTTCATACTAGAATTAAAGGAAATGTTGGTAATAATATTATATAGTGTGATCCAAATAAACCTGGACCATTTCAATAGTCCATAACTTTTGAACCAATAATAGGAATCAAGTGCAAATTTGGGAGAATATAATAAACAATGGGGAGATTAAAATAATGTATAATAAATAACCCATAGCGCAACAGCCCTTAGAGGGCCAAGGCCTACCAAGTGGTTCAGGTTTGTATGGATCGCACTATATAACAAACTGAGTAGATAAAGGCATGTGAAAGCAACGCACCGGATATCTCCAGATATCTCCAAAAGATATTTTAACCCGAATAAAGTGGTTAAGTTTAACAGCATTTTGAATATGTAAATCTGGCGATGCAGCGACTCAGCTGTATGTCAATAAACGTGTGGCTATGAGTATGGCATTTCAATCATCATACTTTGAAGTAGTTTTACAGTTGTTGAGATGATGAAAGATTCTTGGAAAAGTTAGAAATGCACCGCATAAAGTTCAAAGGGCTGTCAAAATGTCAGTGTTTCGATTCAATAATTGATGATTTTGCGACCAATAAATTCGGTGTAATGCACCCCCATGACTTTTCCGGTTATTTCTGTGCAAACAGTTCTTAGAAATGCTTTGTTTTTCTATACCTTTTACGTTCATAAAATAGCGAACATACATGTTTCTCTTGGGTAGAGTGGGGATGCGTTAACGCAGCAGGTGAGAGCTAAATATTTAAAACTAGTCGCCAGACTAGGAGGGTAAAAATAAAACTCTCCATAAGACAAAAATATAAGGAATGTCCTGGAAACAGTTAACTTCACAAAAATTGCAGAGAGGTTGGGAGGAGGGAAGGAGGGGAAGAGACAGAGAAAACCAACATTTTCTGGGTCATTTTTTTTTTTGTACAAAGAGTAGTTTCGGGCCCACCTCAGTAGCGTAGATGGTAGCGTGTCTGCCTCACGTTCTAGAGCTCCCGAGTTCGAATCTCGGTCAGTGAGTGAGTGTGTTGTGTTCTTGGTCAGGGTGAGTTGCCTGGATAAGGTTTTTCCCGGGGTTTTCCCTTATTCTTCAAGACAAATGACGGGTAACTCTAAGCTCCATGGACCCCGGACTCATTTGAGAATCATTTCACCTAGTTCATTCACCGTCCGATATGACTTAATGTTGGAGGACGTAAATTACAAAAAAAGAGTAGTTTTGGAATGCAGGGATTCTTTCAAAAATATTTTTCTCCCATGTTGCTCTTAAGAACGCGCGCGAGCACACACTCTCTCTCACACACACGCACACACTCACACATATAAGATATGTAAGTACCTTCTGTAAAATTTCAGTATCAAATTTGGGGGGAGGCAGAAGAGAAAACTTTTTCCACTAGTAGAGAAGATATCTTTTCCAATGCAAGGGGAAGCAGTTCTTTGAGCGTATGTAGGATTAAAGAACAGTTTTAAATAGGGAAAACTACATAGACGTATGTGATAAGCATCTCAAGGGCTCTTATGCAGAGGAAGAGGACTGAGAAACTTGTGGCGTAACTCCTAATAAAGATATACAAAAATTACCAGCGTTTGGTGAAGTGAATATAGGTTTCCTGGCTGATACAATGCAGGCAAACAAAGCTGTGACCCCGTAGCTCAGAGGGTAGAGCATCTGCATGCTGTGCAAGGGATCCCGGTTTCGCATCCTGGCTGGGGTTCGGGATGGGGAGTTTTCTCCAACCAAGATGATTCCCCATTCGCTCCAGAGTCTGGAATATGAATGATAGTGTGAATATATGCGTGATTTAATGATTAAAATAAAATACAAAGTACTAACAACCAACGTATACGAGGCAACACCAAAGGAGAATGGCCACAGATAAGACCATCGCAATTAAAAGCGGGGTGTAAATGGTGGGGAGTGGCATTAAAAACATCACTAGCATCACAACAAAAATGGAAGATTCTGAAGTTAAAAGGACGGGAAAAAAGTAAGAGTATTATGGAGGGAAATTTTGGATGGGCTGACAGAGAAAGGCTAAGAATGACTATAAAATGGCTTTAACGACAGACGTAGAAGAAGATCAGTATAGTCAAATTAAACTAAGAACTGTGGGGTAAGTGGTTTACAGGATTACCACCTCACCAAAAACGCAGGATAAATTGGGACCGTGAATTAATATAGACAAGAAACTCAACCGAACGGGATGGCTCAGGTTGTTTCGTCTGTGGCCCACATACAGGAGGTCCGGGCTTGATTTTCGTGGTCAACCTACCTGAACCATGGATGTCTTCTTCGATGGTTTTCCTGGGTCGCCAGGCCAATGCTGGTTAGGTTAATTATATCTCCGTTATCATTTCACATCATCTCTCACTTGGTGGACTCTTTAAGGGCATACTAATCGGCGGGAGTCTCGGCGTTGCATGACAGGATAATTTACTTTTGTTAAAAAAGTCCACCTGCAGTTGCAAGGTGACTCCTCCATCGACCTCGGCAATGAAGATTGAAAATGCTGAAGTCCGCAGCTGCTCTTGCAGTTATCCTAAAGGTCATGAATATATGATCTGTAGCAAGCATCTCCTGATTAAGGGTTTTGTGGGTGGATCAACTGGATGCTTGGGAAGAAACACAGTTTTATTCTTTTGTGATGATCAGTTTTATTTCAATTGCTATTGAAATGCAGTCGGCCTAGACGAACTCTGAGAAGTTGGCTGCGTGCTGGCGTGATTGTTTCCCGCGTATCATTACAGGATCTTTTAGCTTGGCACTCATACACCAACTCTTTGATGGACGCGGTTTCTTCCCGTGTATATCACACGACTTTTCAGATTGGTCCACAGCGGCCAACTACTTTTGGATGCCGTGTGTTCCCCGTGTATTTCATACGACTCTTCTTTTCTCCGCCACCGCTTATTATTTTAAATTATTTGGTTGATGGAACACATATGGCGTTTCTTTTAAGGGAACTACCTCTCTCCCCTCCTTCCTGGACCTTCCACGATTTCTGCTGTCAAAAGTAGAAAAATAAACACCGGTTGCCAACCTTAAAATTTAGGGCTGCATCCGTCCTACTAAAGGGAGTAAAACGACCTTCTCAGAGTCCGTCACCAGCTTGACAATACACATAAGACTTTTGTTTTTCACATGTATATATTCCTTTAATATTTAATTAATCATCTCGAGGAAGGGTACCGTTTTAAAATAGAGTGGATCTCCGACCGCCGAAAACGGCCAGGTGCGGCCGTTTTTGGTCCTCAGTAGGGTGAGATGTCGGTTGTACTGGCCTGCCGGGGAGTTTCCAACTGGTAAAATGTAGAGAACCTGGCCTCTGCATTGCCTTTGCTATATTTCCTCGCGCCTCATCCTTCCCGCTGGGGGGCACAGGCACAAAAGGTACCATTTTGGACCTCCCTGTGTAATCCAGCCCAGTCCAAGGAATCCAGTAAGAGAACAGACATATCAAAATCAAATTAGTTTCTTATTTAGAAGTTAAAGTATATTAAATTGGACATAATATTATTTCTTATTTTGACAGATAAGAAATACATACACATTCATCCTTTTCTCTACATATTCTAAGTAACTAGAAGAGATTGTAAAATGGTTGCACTTGCGGAAAGAAAAACTATGAAACCCATTAGAGTGGGGATGTTGGAAGTTAGTATTTGCTGAAGTTATGACAAGAAGTGTAAAGTTCCTTTTAGGGCACATAAGAAGCCAAACAATTGTGCCCACATAGAGGCTTAGTTTTATAATACTGTAACACGTGGGGGTGAAATCGGAAGAAGTTGAATAGCGAATACCGTGCTATTATATCCACAGTGAGTTCGAGAGGAATATAAAAGCATTGTCAACCATTACATGAAACACAATGCAAACCTTGAAAGTGTCTATTGTCAGCAGTATGAAAACCAGCAACAATTCCCACAGCCGCCCAGTACAAATATTTGCACACTGCAGAAGCACATCCCAGAGTTTGGTTACACAAATGCCCGGCTATTAGCCTTTGTTTGCCCCCGGATCGCGAAGCAATTGGCCGAGTACTACTCTAATAGACAAGTGCTATCGGTAGGCCTTTGTTCTCCCCACTGTCTTAATCGCACAGCGCCATCGTTTTCATCCCCAGCTGGAAGCACCTCTGCTAGAAATTTCTCCACTGTTCGGCGGTAGATTTAAAGATTTTTTTAGGTCAGCAGTAGTAATGTGCTCTTAGAAAGAAAGAATTCCTATTGCCGATTTCCTGCTGAATGTATTTTGAAAGTATTCAGTTTTAAAGCTTCTTATTTCTGGGCATATCTTTAGAGCTGCAGGCATAGTTCGAATAGTTAAATAGCATATTTAAATAACAATGAGACTTTTGAGAAGCGTGGCAGGTTATAAAAGAATAGACCACGTAAGAAGTGAAAAACTAAAAGTAAATCTTGGAATTTTTATTTTAAAGAGAAAAATAATAATGAACAAAAATGAATGGAAAAATCATATTTTAAAAATGGACGCGGAATGACCTCCAAGAAGAGTTTTAGGTTATATGCTGAAGGGAAAGAGATGTTGGACACACAGCTCTACGCTGGAAGGATCAGTAGGCTCTTGAAGAGAACGGAACGGGTTACAGGGCCCAATCCTTGAAGATGATGATGATGATCTTGGTTAGTTACACCTGTAGAGGGAAAATAAAACATTCTAATTATTTCCAGAATATGCTAAAGGATGTTATTTCAAAAGTCAAAACGTGTGACGATTAGGTAATGTTACAACTTTTTATACCATCGAATAAGCTCAATCATGAATCTTCCTAAACGTTTCACGAAAAAAATCTTTAAAAATGGTAATGAATAATCACATTTACATAGTTTGTATAACTTCAGACTGAAATGAAATTATTTCCTCATATAAATTTACAGAGATATTGATTCAGAGCTTTTTTCAGTATATGCAGTAATTTGTAAACAGATTTTTATTAACGCTCTATGACTTACGTCTTGTTGGACATTGACTGGAATGGCAGAAATGATGCTCAAACGAGCCCAGGGCCCACAGAGCTTTGTCACCCTACATTCATCTTTCAGGATAAGGGGAAACCCTGGGAAAAGCCTTATGCAGAAAATTCACCCTGACTTAGATTCGAACTCGTAAATTCATGAATGTGAGGCAGAGAGGCTCCCTTCATGCTAAACAGCTATAGCTGTATTTATTTCCAAACTATTTGTAAAAAATTATTTTTTTTTAATTTTATTTACTTATACATTACTTCAGTTGCTATTTTATCCCAGTCCACCATACATATTAACTCTGTGGTTATTTATGCATAATAGACCTTAACTCAATACATTGTCATTTCTTTATTTTTCTATATAATTTTTCCCCTACTCTTCCCATAAATTCCCCTAGCATTTTATACCCTCTTCCTTTTGTAATCATATTATTCTAATATTTAGTGCTTCTATATTAATATTGTTGCATTTTTGGGTAAAATTGCATTTTCATAGATGTTTCATCACATTCTACTACTGCTCCTCCAAAGTTCATTCCCATCCTATCTCCTCTTAAACAATGTGCATGTAATCTACTCCAAACCCAACCTCCTCATCTTATCAAATAGGTAGATATTATCTAGTAGGTATGCATATAGAAAGTCCTATTTACTCTGGCAATGTTTGTACAATATTAACGTCTATATTGCTTCCTCCCTTTATTTTCATTGTAGTTATTCTTCGTTTAATTATCAAATTTGTTTTATGTTGGTATAAAGTAGAGCTAAGTTCTAAAAAGTGCAGAAATAAATACATATACATCTAAACTTAAGACCAGAGGCAAAACTACTGTTTTAACAAATTTATAATGAATACAATCTGTTTAAAAATAAATTAATTAAATTAATGGAGCTTTATCAAATCCTAAACGTATTGGGATGCGCCTTTCGTTCTTCTACATTCGGAATCACAGGACGAATGTAATATGTACATTAAAAATATCAGACTCCTTATCTAAGCTAGAGGTCTGATGCTTCAAATGCACCCATATTTCAAATATGATTCGTATTTTTAAAACATTCAAAATCAGCTTTCATGTCCAAAATACTTTAAACATTAACCTCATAGTGAGACATTAGTTCTCAGAGACGTTTAAAACTGCACATGTTAATACTTAAATGGTATGAGCACTGGTCCACATGCTTTAATATTCACTTTAATAGCTCTACCATAACTTTGCATATTCCCATGGAGATTTTATACAACTTTGTTTAAAGTTTTTTTGGAAACCTGCAGGTAGTTCTGAAAATTGGCACAAGCTTTCTTTGCAGTTTTAAAATTACATGAGGTACGATATGATTTAATTACACATTGAGGATAAAGAATTACAAAATAATACCATTTACAGATTATTTTGTTGTATTAGACTAAAACATGTTATTATTTTTTTTTTTCATTTGTGTATCATTTTAACGCCGATTGATCACTACAAAAACAGTAAACGGCAGAAGGCTGTGGACTGCAAGAAGAAATCCACTAAGTTTAATATATGCGTTCAAACAAGCTTCTGTTTAGGAAACCAAAATTTTCAAGCAAATTTTTAAAAAGGTCTTGAATAATCCCAAAAATCCACATAATAGCTATACTACTTTCTATAAAAGGGCATCCACTTGCTCAAGTTGTTCTCGGGAACCAAGCCAGGAAAGCTTCAGGTCATAATATCTACTTATTTTCACTGCCTTAACTTTAAAGAACCTACAATTTCGGCAAGGAAAATATTTCGCCAAATACTGCCTTGGAAGCTTTCTTTACCAATCTTCCACTTACAGATGCTCTCTAACATCAAATTAGAAAACTTCTAATATTACCTACAATCAAGTTTTCCTTGAATTTCAAGAGCTTTATCGGAATGAATTGCATATATACACCGATGGTTCTATTATGGATGGAAAATGCGGATGTGCAATTGTTTACTCTGAACACGTTGTTACACAAACTACAAGATCATTTCTCTATTTTTCCATATGAGTTATTCGCTATTAAGTAAAGTATGCAATTAATTTTAGAATCCGAAACTGCTTACTCCTTTTTGATACTGTCTCAATTAGTTCAACCATTAAGGATAAAAAATGTATTGGTTCAACAAATACAAACCTTATCCGACGAAGGTATCAACTCAGTCAAACAAATTAACATACTGTGGATACCATCACATAGAAAAATTAATGGCAATGAACGAGCAGATGTTTTCCCAACAATTACAAGCAAACTGCATTATATAATGACTAACACAAAACTAAGACCTCCTCTTAAACAACTGAAACGTAAAGAGCAAGTGGCTTTAACTAGACTAAGAATTGGTCATTGCAAAATCACGCATTCACACAACATATCCAAGGATCCAGCCCCCATATGTGAGATGTGTCAGACAGCTTTAACAACTGTACATATTATCACTAAATGTGCCAAACACAGTGACGGACGAAGAACAAGCTTCCATCTGAAGTTTCTGTTCTACTTATTGATCCTAAAATGATCAGTAACATTCTACGATGTACAAAAGACGCTTCATTATTTCAGTTGTTATAATA
Source organism: Mantis religiosa (assembly GCA_030765055.1). NCBI lineage: Eukaryota > Metazoa > Arthropoda > Insecta > Mantodea > Mantidae > Mantis > Mantis religiosa. The sequence goes on from CM060953.1 coordinate 52,703,717, forward strand.
TTAGGGCATCACTAATGTGTTAACATAGATCTTATGTAATTACTTTGTGTAAAGTCGCAATATGGCCATTTAGTTAGTGATTGTTAACAAGGTTTAAATAAAAGAAGAAGTATTTTTCCGAAAGGCATAAATAAATCAGTCATTTTTAAACCAAAACTGTAGGTGCATTAAAGAAATAATGACCGAGCGAGAATGGCTGGTCTGTGGTCCGCATTTCGGGAGGCCTAGATTCAATTTACGTGACCGACCTACCTGCACTATGGGATTTTCTGAAGTTTTCCCGGTTAGTCAGGCGAATGTTGGGTTGGTTAATTGCACTCCCCGAATTTCCTGCCCCTGCACTTCATCTGCATTATCATTTAACATCATCTCTGATCTGATGATCTCCTTCAGCGTAGAAGTGTCAGCGGTATTTTGGCGGTGTAGCACAGGATGATATGCTCTCACTGAGCCACTTCCCTCCTCCGGTAGGTCGTTTGGCGGTCTTCGAGCTGACTACTGGGATCCTTTCCGAACCACAGTAGGGAAATATCGGTTGTTCTGGCCTTCCGGGGGAGGGTTCCGTCTAAGTAAAAGGTAGGGACCCTGACCTCTGCACTGTCGTGGCTTCTTGGGACGGCCACCCTGTCTTCTCTCGCCTGATCCTTCTTTCACGAGGATGCCCCACTTGAGATCATAGGTACAATATATAAAAATTGATCGCAGTGCCAATACTCTCCGTAGTAATCCTGATCCTAGAGCAATGCTGTCAAAATGATTTAATAAAAGACGTTCAAATAAAACTTCTTAAGACTTGGAGTGGAGCAATCTTAGTATAGTAAATAAATCAGAATTATTTAATAATTGAAAGTGTTGGTGAAATCAAGAAATATGTGGTTCGGTATTAGCTACAAAATTACATACTTCCTCTCTCTTCACTTTACCCTCGGTAACAGCACGTTTCGTGACTTTTCCATACAATTCATCCCTTCGCATTCATGAATCTTCGCAAGTGGACCTCAAGTACTGTAAAATGTAGTGTGTTTCAGATCCTCTACCTCGGCCAATGCCACTTCCGTCCAGATACATTCCTTTCTTAAGAAATAAGGCAGCATTATGCTCAAGAATAATTTGCATTTGCTCTTGGGACGGGATGTAGACCGGAAAATGTAGCCGGGAGCGCAGCGTGCTGGAAAATAAATCTTACGAGACTGCTAACGGATCTGTTAGGAGGAAGAACACGCTCCAGGTGATATCGTCGTTAACTGTTCCAAGTTATTTATATAGTGTGTTACGTTCAAGACGTCCGTTCTTATTTAGGTGCAGGGAAAATCTAGCACGTGGCAGGTACGATAGTCTATTTTGTCATATAACTTTTCGATTGTTACTATGCCTAGAATAAAGTTTGGAGCATTCACAAAGTATTTCACTGATTTATGTTCCGAATAGAATTTATTGTTATCATCATTATTCATTGAAAACGGAATCAAATCTTTTAAATGTCACACAACGTCTCTGCGCGAAAATGCAGCTGGATAGACCTGGAACTGCGGTACGAAAACATTTGTTATGTTTTTCTAATCCGACAGTATATTAGTTGATAATTATCCTTGATTTGACAAGAGTAAATATCTGATATTAAGTGCATTATGATCATTAGGAAACAGGTTCTTAAGTAAATAAACTATTTCGTGTAGTTAAATATTTTGCACAATTTAGCGATTATTACAAATTTTATTAATTTCACCATATTTTATGCATTTGATGATATGACTTTGTTAATGACAAGAGCAACCTTCTGCTTATCCTGTAAACTTAGATTAGATTACGTTCTTTCTTTTTAATTTAGGTCCTCCAAAGTTACGCCATATCAGACGATGAATGAAATGGGTGAAATAATGCTTAATGTTAAATGCTTATGTTAAATTAATCTGCATTTTATTTAACAATTACTAAAGGACACTGCTATTTATAAAAATTTTGTATTCCTATACCAGACAGCACTCACAACAAGGTCTGTATCGAGTTGAATGCTGATTAAAATGTTATTGTTTATAGTGTGGAGTTGCTTCTGATATTTAACACTGCATTTTCTGTATATCTCGCGTACCTCATAAGCCTAAGAACAATTGTGAATATGCAATTTAAAATCGGTAAGCTTTCATCATGGAGCAAGCCAGCGCTTCAGCCGAAATTAATCGAGGCAAACCTTTAAAAAGTGGCAAGAGGCGAATGATCGCGCATTGTTTTGTGGTGCTTAAAGAAAGAAATCCGGAATCGTCTATAAAAACATTGAAAAAGAAACAGGTAATCCCTTTGGTGATTGTGAAAGTAGGTTACATTGTGTTAGAATGGAACAACAAGCATTCGGAACTCTAAGAACACTGGGGAGATCGCGTAAATGCAAACAGTGCGTGGAGGAATACGACGATTTTACGAAAAGTGCTATACGCAGTTTAGTTCAAGATTTATTCTTTTTTTCAGAAATGAACCAACTCTTAGATTTAATGTTTTGATATTGTATATTTATTTGTACATTATCCATTACAAATTCAGTGCAATAGAACTTAACATAGAACATGCTGTATTATACATCCTGTACAAATACATGAAATTGCTGACCTTAGGATTTACTTGCTGACTCAGGTCCCCTGACTATAAGCCTTTGGTTTTCCTGAGCAGCTTGGTATCATTTCTTCTTGACCCTTTCTTCTTTTATCCAAACCACTTTTTCCTTATCCTATGTAAGAAATCTCCTATACATCTATTTTTCTTTTCTCCCATCCACCTTAGCATGCGTACCGCCAATATCTCTTTACTTACACTGTACCATTTTTCTCCTGTTTTTGTTAGCTCCTTACATTCTATCAGGCAATGAACAGTGCTTTCTTCATCTCCACAAAATTCACGTATTCCTACCTCATTATTTCTCAACCCTTTTAAGTATATTATTCCTACCGTCATCCATACTATGCCTTCTCTTCCAGTTTTGCCACATTGATCTATATATTTTTCCCTACCCCATTCTGTCTTTAATTCCTTATACAATTTCAAAGATTTCTTTTCTTCTATACTTTCCCATATCTCTTGCCTATGTCTTGTAGTCTAGTTCTCACTTACTTCCAAAAACCGCTATAATTTGTTTCCTCTGCTCTCCATAGATCTCTCATGCATATCTTTATGATCATTCTTTCCAATTTAGCCCACCAACTATTTGTATTTTTGATACTTTTCTGTTGCTTCATGCACAGATTCAATAATTCCCCTTTCTGCCCTTTAATAAACTTATACCAGAATTTCAATATTCTCTCTATTATTATTCCCCTCCTTTTTTATTATGTAATGTAATGCCACCTCTCTTAGTGCCCATGTTGGCAACCCTAGTTTCTTTGCAAAACAATCTATATATCTGATCTAATTGTGTTCCTATCTCTGATGTGCCCCATACATCCACTGCATACTTATTTCTGGCTTCAATGACCGCTTCATACATTCTTTCTAACCATCTGACATCTGCAGTTTATGTTGACATATTCCTACCCCTGACATTGCCGCCTTGCCATTAGCTATCACTAGATTTAATAAGTTAATGCGTAAATCAACTCTACTTATTTATTTATCCTCTAGCAGTTAGCGCTGCTATAAGTACTGCTAGTGTTGCAAAACTTATGTGCGTGGATGTAGCGTTTAACACGTGGCGAGTAGAGTCAGCTCTACCTTGTTGTTTAAAGCAGGATTAAACTGGCGTGAGATACAGTAAAGGTATAGGTTGCGCGTTAGTTCTTGACGAATGACCTCCAGAGGAAGTCCAGTGAGCTGATCTACCATTAGTAAACAGCTCCGTAAACACTTTTATTCGGATTCCTGCTCCTGCTCCTGTTCCTGCTTCTTCACTTCAGTTCAGAAGTGCCTCGTAATGCTTAAAATATATTTTGAGTGATTCTGAATTGCCGACGATAAGATGTAGTGTTAGTTTTAGGTTGCTTCGGTACGTTAAAGAATTTTAAAATACATTCAAAACAGGTGGAACAATTCTATATTGTCAGCCTTGTCAGTAACAGCCGATCAACGCTCCCACGTAACGCAGCATTTGCGCGGCAACAAACATATCTTGGCAGCCTCACGTTCTTCTATGAAGCAGGTGCTTTTATTTGAAGAGATTTCTAATGGACAGTGAAGAATAGGCATGCGTTGTGCACTGTAATTTCCAACAATTGACATGTGACACCAAAAATCCATCACTGGTGAGTGATCAAAGCAATTATTTTTAACAGAAACATTTATATTATATAAAATGGAGGAAAATATATTTTGTTTCAGTAATATTTGAAATCTTTTAACAAATATTTGCTAGATTTTAATGCATAAGGATAAATAAATAAATTTAGCTTTTTATCACTTAAAATTTGTAATTTAATGATCACTTAATTGAACACAGTGTTCGCTACCCTAGTGGTTTTATACCGCCTAGGGTTCGATTAAGGCACATAGATTTGATTGATATAACTTTATATTTAAATTTGATCTCTCATAACGTGGTTCTGTACAATGAATAAAAAGTAAACACTATTTTAATTAAATTTGTATCGATAAATTGTGTTAGCAATACAAGATATTCTGTAGGATGTTGGAGGTTTAGAGTACAACATAATCCACATATTTCTTGTGTAGAAAATGCACCAGAGAGTACGTCTGAAAAGCAGACCTAGCCAGAAAGAAAATAAATAAAGGGAGAAGAACAAATGAAGGCCTGTGTGACGTAAGGAACAGAGTTATGTATGGATGAACCAATTTATCGCACCTAAGTACTGAACATTCAAAATATACTCACGGACATCGGTGCTTTTCTATATTCTGCATGCCCATCAATTGAACGAGATATCACTGTTTGAGACGAATGGGTGGCCTACTCTACCTCGCCGCAGGGGCTCTCATTACTATGCCTCTTTTCGTGTACCCCCTGCCAGCTCTGTCAAGTCTTTCGACTGTGTAATGTATATGTTTAGCCCAGGATTCGTAATTAGAAACTGGAGGGAACTGAAGGTATAACTTAAACAGGTTCTAAGGGGAAGAGCAGGAACATTATTTATATGTTATGTTTGTAACTTTGAAATTCTCAGTCACAAACATAATATACATTGGTCCACATGAAAGCAAACTTCCCTTTCAGTTTGCGCTTATATTTTTGAAAATAACGTACGTTGGGATGTCATCTTATTTTCATAAGCGTTTAATTTTCAGAAGGAGAGTTATATGTACACAGTTCACGTCTCTGCAGCTTTATACTATATGGGAATATATATATATACGAAACAGGCTGGGTAAGGCAAAATATTTCAAATTATCTCTATATTATCATTTCTGTTCTTCATTTGATTTGAAAGACTAAACACATCAGCTTAATGGAACTTCATTGACAAGTTTGCTGCTCTGTATTCAGGGCTTACTTTTCTAGATTATAACGGTCATAACACCTTCATGTTAGAAACCGCTAACCAGAATATTTAAAGGCAGCGTATCCATGTAGATCCAGATCTACATGGCGATCTAGATCCGACGATCTAGAACTCTTCCCATTTGAAGACATAATAGAAGAACTTCTTACCCTCAGGACGTCCCCTCATTACCGGTTCACGCCATCCGCGGACTTCCCACCACGGAGCTTGGACTCGGTGTTCCCTTAAACTGGTTCACAGCATAGTTCCACTGAATCCCGAGTACTCATCATAGAGCTTGGAGTATCTCACTCCTCCGCACTGCTCTGTCGACTCACATAACTCAACTCACCGACTGACTGGTGAAACGCTTCACTGCGCCGAAACTTCAGCGTAGAGTCGTACTCATAGACTGGCACTCGAAAGTCAAAACATATTCAAGCATACTCTAAAACGCTTTACTACACCAACACCTCACCACGGAACCACATTCTAAATTCTAAACACAGTCGAAACCTAAACACTGCCTACTTGGCGTGCGTAGTCCTTCCAGGCGCTGGAGATTGTTCCAGTATCGATTGTCCTCGAATTAAGTTCTAGAACGGTCTCGAAAATAGGTCTCCACACTACCACGGCGTCACTTCGCGTAAGTCATATGCGCTATGAGCATAGGTACAAAAGCATAATATTTCGCTTATTTGGAGTACTTTGAATTTATTCTAGGTTTCTATTTATCCAAACACCGTAATTATATTATTTAAGGTAATCCTTTCTTATCTCAAATTTCAATTTAGGAGTATTTTCCCCTAACTTTTCAGTACACCTCTGCTGCTCTCCTCTAACTTCCTCTTTATCTGATCTCATCAACTTCACTTTTATTACTCATATTTCATTGAAAACTCACTAGCCTCCTCTACTCCGATTACACCATTTTACCGTAGCCCCACTGTATATACAGTTCCTCAACTTCACCTACGGTTAACCAGCCGTTTACTTAAACTTGTCACTTTTGATAAAGTGCCCACTTTGTTATTCCAACTTGCATAAGCTTTTTCCTTAATTACCAAAATATATATTTGTATGATAGTACACATTATTTCCTCTTGTAACCGCCGCTCTTATGTCTACGTCTCTCACAGACATAGATTTAGTTCTTACCATTTTCATCAATTTCTTTAATTTTTTATAGATACTACTTTTATTACTCTTTTTCCCCACTTTCCTTCTCGCTCTCAGCTTACTGTTACTTCATTGCTATATTGTTGAGACTCCTTTCTACTTTCACCACATCTTCTTACCTTACTTGCTTTGCCTTGTCACATTGTGTATTGTTTTCGATTTCTCTTTACACACTTTGTTCCCCTTATAACCTAACATCATTTCTCTCTTCTGCCCGCCACGACTGTTTTCATTCCTCTATAACCGAGTTATCTTATTTTGCTCTCTCATTATTACTATACTTTCTAGCACCCATTCGGTGTATTTGTCCCCACTTATCTTATCTAACCATTCGAACTGGTCATAAGCTATATTTTCTTCTCGGGTGTATGAAAAGCTGCACGCATTGTTCATATTACTGCAGATATCAAAACAAATATAAGGTAAAATAAAATGTAAATCTTCCTCTTTCTTATTAAATATTTTAGGCTGCCAGATTAAAAACAAAAGAAAAGAGGAAAAACACACTCATGTGACCTTACTTAACAAATGGTCTTCCAAACTATTCTTTGAGAAAGATTATTCCTATCTACTTCATATTATCGCAAATAGAAAATTCAGAAACAGTCCTATTATGTAGATATTTTCTAGCAGTAAGGAACATAATAATTTAACAAAATGTGCTTAAGCCAGTCTAAAATAATTTAATAAACCTCTGACCATTTTGTAGTCTAAAAAGTGTAATCGATCTCGTTTAAGGAAATAAGAGCGAATACTTCAGAAGTAATTGATGCCTAAAAATGATTGTTTCCCATAAGTTACTTTCCTTAACGAGATATGCATTCCTTGGTTAGGAAGATTTAATTTATGTCATGGCATTTTCCAAATCGCATAAAAGCCATTCAGAACAAATAGGACTGCAGAGGTTACATACTGAAAATTCTATATGTGCATTTCATTTATCATGCAAATATGTTTAATATGTGATGCTTTAATCAAAACGATTGAGAAATGTTTGAAAAATTTTGAAAATAGCCAAAATATATCATTTAAGGGATTATTTGGGTTGGGGCGTTTTGATAATATTGTCGGGAACCCATTATTGCGACCGACACGACCGACGTACACGGAGCGCGGAGATGAAAAGTTTGCCGAAACAGATAAAGATAGATAACTGGAAGGTTCGTATTTCTGGGGTGGTCTTGATTGTTAAAGAACATTTCACAAACTTCTGGATCCAATGAATGGACGTATAAAAGAAAGCCGCGGCTAGTTGAGTTGTGGTAATTGGACTCGTGCAGCTGCAATTTGAAATAGAACTCCTCTTTTAGTTTGAGTGCAAATTGGCGAGAGATTGTGTTGGTTTATGTTGCGTCATTCTGTTTATGCTGCTACTATAAGGGTTGACCAAAGTGTGTTTCTGCGGAAATAAGGAAAATTTTGATTTTCTGCAGCTTGGACTTTTAATTCTACGAACCCACAAAGTTACAATATGCTAAAGTTAACTTCTATAGTTTAACTTAAAATCAAGATTTTAGTAATTATCGAGTTTGTCATTTTTACAGTAACTGCGTTTGGGAGTTGAGTCAACGTTCCTGCAATACACATTTCTGGTTAAATCTCAAAATAGAATATTGAGAGTACGTAAGCTTTCACGGCCGGAGTCCATAATACAATTGGTTGTTTCCGGGCTGTTTTGCCGTGGTCTGTTGGAGTAAGAACCATTCGTTTCGTCCACAAATACGGCGGACATCATCAGTGGCGAGGTCGAAGCTTTCTTGCGCAGCTAAACTCTCTGCAGGAAAGCTTCGACCGCGCAACTGATGATGGCCGCCGTATTTGTGGACGAAACGTATGCTTTTTACTCCAACAGACCACGGCAAAACATCCCGGAAACAACCAATTGTATTATATAATATTGAGTTGTAATGATTCTCCTAATTCCTAAAAACAGTTGAGAAGTAAGAACATAAAACACAAATCACGTCTACAAAAAAACAATTTTATTTATATAATTCTTTTGTAAACTACACTGTAAATTTTCGTCATATCATTGCCGTCGGAGTAAGGTAATTTGAACTTCAGAAGTATTTTTCCATGCCAGCAAATGTACACAAGTTACAGAAGAATTGGTATGAATTTTCACTTTTTATAATTATTTTGAGACTACCTCAAGTGTGAGAAGTATTTTATTAATAATTAAATAAATATAACATACACTTAACGTCATACACAAAACCGAATGTTGCTTTTTGGATTCTGTTTACTTAAGTGTTATATCATGGACATCTATGCATGTTTAATATTGCATTGAATAGCATGTAACAGACACTGGTTTCAAAACACAATCTCTGCAGAATAACAACCACACTTTCACAATCTGAGGAGCTACATTGTATTGTCAGCGAAGCCTTTAAAAGTTTAGGAAATATTTAAATAACACTTGTTGCATAGTCTGTGTTGCCCCTCAGTTTGGCTCCATTATGTGGCTGGGATATGACTCCTTGGGTCGTCAGCCTCGCCAGTGATAATTTGAAAATATCGATGCCCTCGGCTGCTCTTGGAGTTATCCTAACATACACGAATATAGGATCTGTAGCAAGGATCTCTTGATTCAGGGCGTTTTGGGTGGATCAATTAGAGTACTTGAAAAGAAACACAGTATAATTATCTTACGACGATTGGGTGTATTTCAATTACTCTCGAAACACATGTTAATTAGACGAACTCTGAATGCTAGGCTTCGCGCTGGCGTGGTTGTACTCCCGAATCTATAGCACGACTCATCGGATTGGCATCCAGCTACTATCTTTTATTGAACGCGATTTCTTTAGTTTACTCGTCCGTTCAGTTTGGCCCACAGTAGCCAAATAACCTTAATGAACGCGATTTCAGTCCGCGTGCTGTCGCACGATGATTTGGCTCGGCCCTCAACCACCAACTGACTTTAATGAACGCGATTTCTGTCCGCGTGCTGTCGCACGACGGTCTAGCTTAACCCTCAGCCACCAACAGAACTTTAAATATATATTTGTTCCCAGAGAGGTCATATGAAACTTCGCTTTGCCCTTCAGTTCATCATTTTTAATTAGTTGGTCGGTAGAACGCATATTGAGTCAATTTTACGAGAACCTTACTTTAGACCACCTAAGATGTCCCCTTCCTGTCAAAACTATGCTTGAAAATAAACAACGGGTGCGACCCTTAAAATTTATGGTTACGGCCGTCCTAAAGGGAGAAAAAATCCTACTGCTTCAGAGTCCGCAACAAACTTGACAATGCACACAAGATATTTGTTTCAATACATGTATATATTCCTTTAACATTCAATTAATCTACCATATATTCCTTAACAGTTAATTAATCAACTCGAGGAAGAGAATACCTTTTCAAACTAGGCTTTTATATTATAATTATGTCTTCTGTAATACCATTCTTTGGATTCAAGAAACTTATACGACGAAAATTACATAAAATCAATCAAAAAGTTTTACCTAACAGATATTTGTATATTTGGAACTTTTCTGTGAATTTCTGTTAATGGGAGTTGTATTCATGACCACGTTATTATTTCAGTTTCAAACTTGGTGCTGTTATCTTTAACGGGTTGTCAGTCTGCTCCTTGATGATGGGGGCACCAATTTATTAATTCCACTTTGCAGATAATGAAGTTTGCGCATTCATTATAGCTGGTGATTAAAGATTAAGATGCCAGCAAGCTACAAACCGAATTGCTAATCACGAGAAAGATTCCTAACAGTGGAAACATTAATGAGTTCCCGAAGAGCATCCCCCTGTAATTTTATATACACTCAAGCACCCTCTACTTACAAAGATGGCTATTTGTCGATAACTGAACGTACGTGCTTTGTTGTTGAATAAGATATCCAAATGCTATTTGCTTCAACGCGCAAAGTTTAGGGCACCTGTATACTAGAGGTCCTTATTTGATCAGATAGGTAAAGAATTACATAAAATCAATTTTATAGTAACTCAAAAACACAAGCTTTAATTATGTAAAGGTCTTAATATTGTTCCGTGAATTTTTTTTGTTCAGTGTGTTCATTATGTTTGATTTCTTTCGATTCTATAACTACCCGTCATTTTGTAAATAGTAATTACAACTAATCTCACCATTCTATTCTATAATAGACAATGGATGCTAATCAAATTTGCATTTCAAATAAATAGAATTATAAAAATATTGTAGAAAACAGTGGTTACTTTATTAATTCTTCCTGTTAAACATTTGATGTTGCACACACAAATGTATTTAAAAAATAATATTTTAATATCCATCGTAAACTTTCTACTATTTTAACACATGTATAAACTAATGTTTTATGAAAATCTTCAAGATTATATGTCCGGTTGCTCTTTTTTAACACCAGCGGCTCTACGCCCATTAGTCCTGGACCCGTAGCACCAAGGACCCGGGTCTCCGTCTACCTTGGAGCGATGGAAAACTCCAGGACTCCTTCCATGGGGCAATACCATGAGTCCAGAAAGCCCCCCATCGACTACTACGTCAAGACGGGTGCAAGTGGATACGCCACTTACGCGCGTCAATCCCGCAGGGAAGACTACCGAAAACCTCGGTGGGGCCGCCTGGTGATCTAGCACACCTTCTGCTAGTTCTGCAGGCTAGTACCCGGGACTTATTAGGCAACCCTCTACCCCCTCCGGGCGGCAGCTGCCTGGCCGGAGGTACCCAATTCCCCGTGAGTGTCGGGAACACACTACCCCTCGAGTCCAACCCAATCCGAATAACTCCCCGACGGGAGGGGCTCAGCAGTTCGGCCCGAGGTGCCTCTGGTAACGTCAGAGGTACCACTAGTGCTAAGATTCCGCAGCGGCCGCACCTCGGCAGCTGAAGGGAATGGATCCCCTCCCCTACGAGATCCGATAGCTATTGAGAAATACATTCTTAAATATCTAAATTATAAAATTGTGAATAATTGAATGTAATATAATTAAGAAAACGCTTCAAACTCCGATACTATTTCTCGAAATGCATTTAAATTGAATCTAAAGCTACCTTAGCCCACCTAGGTAACTTAGATGGTAGCGTGCCTGCCTCACGTTCAAGAGGTCCCGACTTCGAATCTAGGTTAGGGTGAGTTACCAGGATAAGATTTTTCCAGGGTTTTTCCTTATCCTGAAAGACGAATGTCGGGTAGCTCTAAGCTCCATGGACCCCGGATTCATTTGAGCATCATTTCACCAAATTCAGTCATCGGGCGATATGACTTGGCGTTGGAGGACGTAAATTACGCAAAAAGGCTACCTTTTCCAAATATGACTGTACATAATGGGTGAAAATTGACCAAATAATACTTTTGGATATGTGCTTCCTTAGTAACTGACTTGCTTTTATCCCGTCCTTTGGTTATAAGGTTGGTCCCGTAGCTCAGTCACTAGAGCAGCTGCTTGTCGTGCGAGGAGCCCTAGATTTGATTCCCGGCTGGGGTGGCGATGTTTCTCGAACTAATTCTCCTTCTTTCTCAGAGTCTGGAAGATGCATGACAGTGCGGATGTGCGCGTGATATAATGATTAAAAAGAATCCAAAATAGCAGCAACATAACGTATACGAGTTCAGACTATCGCCAAAAAACGAACGGCCGCCGATATGATCGCTGCAGTTAAGGGCAGGTTAGATGGTGGAACTCTCAATAATTTATTTACATGCAATGTTTCCAGAAAAGTACTGAACATAACTGTTTATATGAACCAAAAACCCTGGTATAAATAGAATATCACATACTTCGAAAAACAACAAAGCAGAGTTAGGCAAAGTTATACTGAAATCCTCTGGGCTAGCCTCAGGAGAATACTTCAATAATTAAAATGTTGAGCAACATAAGTGAACTTATGTTTTCTATTACGGAGTCAAATGTTTCAAAGCGTAAAATTTCAGTAAAAAATTAGCAGATATCGTATTTCAATAATTGCGATTTCTATTGCTAAAATGTAGAAACAAATTCACTTCAAATAGCACAGCTAATAGTTTCCAATAAATAAATTAGCCAGCTTGACCTGTGTATTGCATATACTCGCACACAACAAGCATACACCAATGAAGGCGTGTAATATTGGCCAAAACTGTAGCAGTAGGTATATAGAAGTTTGAGAGATAAACAATATTTCAAAAAGAGTGTCCTATCTTTGAACTTAAATAAAATACATTTTATAAATCATGGAGGGTTGTTTTTTAACTTAGTTAATGTTATTACGAGTGGAAGCGAGTATCAGTTAAGTGACCGCTGCGTCTTCGTTTGGTTTCGCCTGCACTTTTTTTTTTTTTAATTTACGTCCTCCAACGATAAGTCATATCGGACGATGAATGGAATGGATGAAATGATGCTCAAATGAGTCCGGGGTCCATGGAGCTTAGAGTTACCCGACATTCGTCTTACAGGATAATGGGGAAAACCCGGAAAGAACCTTATCCAGGTAACTCACGCTAACCGAGATTCGAACTCGGGACCTCTTGAACGTGTGGCAGACATTCTACCACCACGCTACCAAGGCGGGCATGCATGGTTGACCTAATTTAAGAACGTAAATTAGGTCCATCTTCAGGAATAACACGTACGATGTTATTCTTAAAATAATTAACTGTTTCTGGCTTATTGACATAAACTCGAGATATAACATAAGCCTACAATAAGTAATTCAACGGTTAAATAACATGATCTCGGGGGGGGGGGGGGGTCAGTTAACATCACCACCACGAAAAATGATGTAACCTCTAAACTTCTAATTCAAAAGAGCGATTGTTTGGAGAGCAGTATTGCATGTGGCACCATCTTGCTGGAATCAGATGTTTCTGAGATCCATACCATAACATTGAGGCCAAAATATATCCCTAATAAGAGTCTTGTATCTTTCTCCATTGACAGAGCTTCTCCATCTTCCTCTTTGAAAAATATGGACTAATAATTCCGCCATACCAAAATGCACTCATACAGTAACCTTCTGGGGATGAAGTGGTCGTTCTTGAATCTGCACTGGATTATGCTTGCTCCAGTAGTGGCAATTTTGTTTGTCAATAAAACCATCCATCTAAAATGGGCTTCGTCGACGAAAGTGATTATTCTACAAAAATCCGGGTGAGTTTCCAAGTACTCCATAGCCCAGTCATCGAATACAAGGCGCAACCTACGCTCGTTTGGCTTTAGTGATTGAGTTAACACCATTCTGTAAGCGTGCAACTTCAAGTCCAGATGCAGAGTTCTCCAAGTTGTGGTCGGCGAAAGCTCCAACTCTTGCGGTCCACGAACGATCGATTTGTTTTGTCTTGAACAGTGCCAATATTTCCGTTGGAGCGCTTAGGTCGATTATAAACAGGCGTTCTTTAATTACTGACTTAACCACTTCTTTCAACACACTTCGGTGTGTGACAACGAATCGTTCTTTCGCAGGGAAAGCTATTCACACCGTGAGCTTCACGCAATAGACGGGAGGAATGGCGAACAGATAATCCAACTTGATATTAAATTTTTACGATTTCTACACGTTCTGAATGCTGTAACGTTCCATGGCTATTTGTCAATAGTAAAGGTAATCATAGGATAAGAAAATGACTGCGATAACTCAATAACCCCGGCAGCTATCGCATGTTAAAGATAGGGAAATCTTGTTGAAAGACCTTTCAGTAAATAGCATCAAAGCTTTAGCACAGCAGGTAACTAACACATCATAGTTTCTTTCTCAGTCCCAAAACCCAATGTAGTTGTCCTCTTTGATCTAAATATGCAGGACTATGGATCCCAAAATAGCGAGTTCAAAGCTTGTGGAGGTCGATAAATTTCTTCAGGCATAAAATTTATTAGCATAGGCCATAGACGATAGCCCCGTGTGATCGGTTTGCGGCAATAAAAGAACCTCAAGCAGTCTGAACTAAACAAAAATGGTGCTATAGCTCCAACATGTAAGGGTCATTCGAACCTTCCGAAAAATTCTTTAATTGAAAATATAAAATCCACTAATTTGACTGAGAATTCGTCAATACTGTGAAGATGTAAAGTTCCTGCAACAGTAACTGCAGATAGAATTGTTCTGCAGGAAGTCTATTAGGATTGCTGCTACTCTACCAATTTTCTGCAATATTTAAATAACATGCGTGCCATGTGTGTGAACAAAATCCTTTTAGATAACCTTTAAGGAGATTGGCGTGATATATTCTTCACTTCAACATCTTGCGGAAGGCAAAATTTAAATTAAAATTGTCTAGGAAGTTATTCAAATAAATAATACCTTCAGCTCCAAATATCATTCCCGAAACATATATTGTCTCTGAAACAAAGTAAAAATTTTTCAATTAATAAAGAATATGAAAGAAAACGAATAGTAATTTAAATTAAGATGCATGCTTAGACAAGAGAATCTTTGTAGTAAATAATATTAAGATAAACTAGTTTGCAATTGTTACCGTGATTTTTTGTTATACTTAGTTGATCTAAAGCTCGTTAGTCTTACATTACCTTATATGTTAAATAATTACTTTAATGTTTAGTATCACTCATCGTACATAAATGTAGAAAACAGCCCCTGTTAATTTAACATTTGTTAATTTAACAGTTGTTAATTATAACCAGTGAAATGACGAAAAGGAGATCGCAAAATCTCTGGAAATTATAGAGGAATAGGTTTAATGAACACAAGTTACAAAATATATACTAAAATAATAAATAACAGACTGAAAACTATTACAGAATGCCTTATAGGAGAAGAGCAGAGTGGATTCCGCAAAGGCCGATCCTGTACAGATAACGTATTTGTCCTTAATCAAATAATTGAACAACGAAGGGAAAAGAATTTGGATATACATATCGCATTCATTGACCTGGAAAAGGCTTTTGATAGAACAAATAGATCAAAACTGGGTAAAATATTAGAACGTAAGGGTTACCCACCACATATTATTAATGCAAAAAAGGCATGTATACAAATCCAACTATTCGAATTGATACTGGTGATAGGTTAAAAGAACAAATTTCTACCAATACTGGACAAAGACAAGGGTGTAGCTTATCACCTACCCTTTTATATATATGGACGATATTGAAACTGAATGGAAGATTTTAGTAGATCCAGGAATCAAAATAAAATAAAATATTGATATTAATAACCTGCTGTTTGCGTATGACCAAATGTTGATTAATCGGAATGAAAATCAACTGCAAAGATCAATGTATATTCTAAATAATATAGTACAAAGGTATAATTTTAAACTATCAGAAAAAATATGGCTTTTAAAGGAAATTATAGCGTAAGATAAAAAAATTGTTCTAGGAAATAATTTTAGAGCAAATATTGAGTTTGAAATATTTAGGATATAACATGAGTTTTAGAAACAATGGTGATATAGAAGAAAAAGTACATAAATTCCGAGACATATGTGGGACAAACCAAAGAACTTTTAAAAACAGAGCGAGAAAGGATACAAAAATGAAAATGTATAAGGTAATGGCTATTCCAACTTTACTATATGGAAGCGAAACCTGGGTGCCAACACAAAATGATTTAAATAAAATACAGACTGCAGAAATGAAAATTTTAAGAAGTGTTAAAGGTTGTACAATATTGGAAAAAATAAGAAATGAGGATATTAGAAAGGAATTAGAAATCGAACCAAACCATGACAAAATATCAGAACGAAGGCAACAATGGCATGAACACGTATTAAAAATGGAGGATGGAAGATATCCAAATGCAGCATTAAACTATAATCCAAAACGATTATGACCCAGGAAACGCTGGAGAGATCTATGAAGGCAGAATGGGCGACATGCATGCATTGAAGAAGAAGAAGAAGAAGAAGAAGAAGAGGAAGAAGAAGAACAAGAACAAGAAGAAGAAGAACAAGAAGAAGAACAAGAAGGAATGACGAATAGCAGTGTAATAGTGAACAGACCATCTTCAAAATTGACAATGAGCGAATTCAAGTGCGAAGACATTTTGAATGGATTTCAGAAACCCCATACATATCTATGTGTTATATAAATTTTTAATTTTCTTCAAATAGAAATAGGACTGGATTTACTTACTATTGTTTAAATTAGTTGTACAACTGATGAAACACTCGATTGAGCTTCTTAGCGGAAGTTTTCGATGTCCTTTTCATTGAAAAAAGCGTTAAAATATTTGGAATATAACTAAACCATGACTAACTAAAAGTAATTAAACGTGTAGAGAAATTATATTTGTTTCATATGAAACAAAGCAATTTGTGCTCAAGAATTTAGTACTTGTTGCTATTTTTCATAAATAAAGTTTTTAGTTTTGGAAAATTTCACCTTTTACGTTATTACGTGTTATACCATTTGGTTCGCAAAACATGATTCACACGATAACAATAAAATGCCGGCTAACTCTTGGGGCTACATGGGTCTAACTCACAGAAAGCGTAATCTGCATTACCGGGAGAATTTCCGCAGTTATGTTTACAAGCTGTTTGCTATCTCCCGTACATCCCCGAGGAGTTAAACATATAAATTCTCATGCACATGTATAGTTTAGTGCAACTGCAGTTCCCATATCGTTATAGTGTTTTTTCTTTGGTAGCGTTTCTATATTTATCTAAAACTAGATATCATCTACATATTATTTCTCTTCAGTTCTGGCGTGAAACTAATTATAGGAAAACATAGCCGAAAAATAAGAAGTAGTCACATATCCCAGGCTGAGAGAAGCATCCACTCAATGATTTCCACTTTTACTGGTGTAAACAAGTAGGTATGGTTTATCTCGATGGCATATAATTAACAATCAGACAGCTAAAGGTGGTTATGTGAGAAGAGATGTTACATTTTAGTTATTGAATTTAAAGCAGAATATTTGTTTCAAGATTTTCCTTTAAAGAATAAAGAGAAATGAAACGCCAATTTATTTGTACTCTAGAAAGTGAATGTAACGCTGCAAACGTGCTGAATTTTGTGACACGGGTTGAGGAAGTGAACCCTGTTTGTGAAAAAGTAATAAAGAAAGAAACTGCATTGAACGTATAATGTTAATACTCAAATCATTGCTAACAATAAAACCATAGTGGACAATTCGTGATAAACTCTAGACTGCTATGAATATTCAAGAGTACAAAACAATTGGTTAAGGATATGTATGACTGCAATTTCATGTACATTTTCAAAAAATCACCTTGCCTTCTTTTTAGTCTATAAAATAGTGTAAGCCTTCTTGAATCCAAGGAATGATTAGAATCCTCGATAAGCTACTTTTAAATGCTCCCATCTAATCTCTGTTTCATATAACCTTGCCCCACTGACATGTATCACGCCGTGTGCAACTACCTTCCCCCTCACACTCATTGGCTAATGCTTTCGCGCCATAGGCCATAGGCCATAGGTGGTGCTTTCCCCTCACATTTAAACCTGCAGTAAACGTCATACCTAAGAATTGCCAGGAAGATATATAAAATCATACAAATAAGAATATAAGGTCATGCAAACATACAAGTTTATAATAAAACTCAGTAAGTTGAAACTGAATGAATGAGCAATAAAACTGAAACAAGTTTATAATGAAAGGTCTTTGGCCTTTTCCACTCGAATTTTTTAAAATCAGTAGACATACCTTGCAAAAAATGCTTGTCTTTCAGTCTTAAAAGTCGTGTCACGCCATACTTGTGTGTCCTTCATTCACCTAAGTCTCGCCAAGTAGTATATTTTGCAATTTGTATCGCGGTACAATCTTATTGTCATTAAATAACGTCTTCACCAAACTAGCAATGTCACCCCTGGAGTGGTAAGTTTTCCTGTTGTCTCCATTTCATGTCGCGGTGTTCCTACGCATCTAAGACTCACACCTGTAAGTTCAGAGCACAGCTGTTCGACTTCTCTCACTGACAAAGACTGATTCTTTTCTGTGAGTGCATTAAACACTTGCACCACAATTCTTTTGTCGCCGCTTTGTAAACGTTTTCCCTAGCGATGCTTCAGCAAAAAACTGGCTGTAGACTGCCATTATACATATAAGTACACGTGCAATAAACGATCAATAAAATAATTTAGCTCTTACACTCGGTCCAACACACCTTCGAATGACGATATCTGACTAATCCAGTTCAAAACAAGGTCAGTGATAAAAGTCATGTAAACAAATATGTCATCACTACCTCTAAATCACGTGCTATCGTGCCATGTGCTTGAGAAAAAAGTAACCTCCTCTTTATTTGGATTAAGAATTAACATGCATTTCAGATAAATCAACTCTGTCGCGTAATATGCTTATATAAACAGTTACGATGATATAAATTTGACAATTCTTTTCCAACATATAAAGATATATCACCTTGTTTAATAAACTAATTTTTACCGCACAACAGTCTATACTACAACAGCAGCCAATGAGAGGAGATAAGGTCACGTGGATGTTTAGAGATACGGGACAAGCTTATGAGAAACAAGGATTAGTTTGATAGTTATGTGAATGCTAGTGTTGGATATGAATTCCTTTTCTTTATCGTTAATTTCTCGCTATTGAAAATGTCAGCACTTTTCATTATTTAAGATGTTCCTTGCGTCGCAATTTTGGTTTGAGACTAATTAAACTTGATACACACGTTCATAGAGACACAGTGAAAGAAATTGCCCTGGGTTTGTTGTGAGATGCATTGAAGCACACTCTCTTCACTTCAAAACACAAATATTTAAAATTTTAGGCAAAAGACCATATTTATAGCTTTATAAATTGCTGGAGCCTAAAGTTATTGAGGCTGGCCCCGTAGCTCAGTCGCTGGAGCACCTACCTGCCGTGCTAGGGGCCCGAGTTTGATTTGCAGTGGTGGGGGTGGGGATCTTTCTCCGACCAAGATAATTCTTTATCTTCCGCAGAGTCTGAAAGTTTTAATGAGAATGTGAATGAGTGCGTGATCTTAAGATTGAAACTCAACGAACACGACATAACACCTTCGGAATGTTCCAAAGGAGAACGGCCGCCGATATGACCATTGGAGTTAAAGGCGGGGTATAAAGCGGACAAGTGAAAAAAAAGTTATTGAAACACAGAGAAACCTAGGGCAAATTCAAAAAATGGATGTATTGGGAACCTGTTATTAAAATATTACAGCAAAATGTAAGTTATTTTGTTGCAAGGGACATTCTAGGTCACGTAAACAAAAATAAATAAATTTGACCATATTTTCCAAACGATCAAATTGAAATTGATAACATTTGAGCTGTATCATATTTGCGCTAAGTTACATCTGTGGTATAAATCTTAAAAATCTAGCGTTATTAGTTCAGGATTTCAAATTTTGAGTCATCGACATCCCTTAAGTACTGATGCTTATATGGAAATTCTAAAATTTTAGTTAGTGAGAGTCTAAGCAAACATTAATTAACGAAAGAGGAAAACAAATGTATAGTATTACAGCTACTCCTTTTAATATTACATTTTCATTACATTCATTTGGAAATTCAATGAACCAGATATTGCTACTGTAATTTTGAAAATAGGCCAGACCCCATAGTCAACTAAGGGTTAAAGATGTTTTTCATGAGTAGATATTAATTAAACTTGTGACATCATATAAAAATGTGAGGTAACTTATGTAATTTTAGCCTCCTGTTTTGGTTCAATAAAAAGAACACAACTGATAGAAGAGATTAAAATGTTGAGCAATATGATTAGAAAATATGCGAAATATAAACCTAAAATAATATTTCGGACACATAAGAATTTAATATGAATGTTGTGCCTCAAAAGTTTATATAAAGTATCAATCGATAGTTATTTAGGATGAAATTTCAGTAAAAATGTAAATAAATACGAAAGTCCCAAATTCAAAATTCTGCGCGGATCATTCTTACATTTTTAAAATAAAACAAAAAAGGTTAAGTATTAAATGTTACAAAACTGTAGCTGCTGCTGTATTGTATGGATGCAGAACTTGGTTACGGCATAGAAGCTGGAAGCTAGAATACAGGCCATAAACCATAGGTCAAATACATAATGAAGATACAAGAGATGACTTAAATATCCCTTTACCAAGTGGCAAAATAAAAATATTAAGCAACATCTGGAAAGAACATCCCTCTTGGACCACATAAAAAAGTATATGATTTTCAACTGAAAGGAACAAGGAATTTGGAAAATTTACAAGAGTATAAAGGGAATAATCATGAAGGCGAAAAGCAATTTAAGTATTCCGTAAAGTAAGAAGAAAACAGATAACATTATTATACTATTGCGTTGCATAATAATGTTTAGAACTAAACTCCTCATCCAGGATTTAATAACCAATGGTCACAAAACTAAGTTTTCTTCTCTATTATTAGAAACGTTCCTTAACTATCATTTTAAAATTCTGCTTTTTAAAGTTCGTAAAACATCATGATTCTTCAAAAGTGCTTCTTCAGTATGTAAATTTAATATGCAAGGATACCTTTTATTCTTAGCAGCTATTGCAATTTTATCAATTATTTTTTCACGCGTCATTACTTAATCATAATTTTAATCCTTTATTCACCATTAAGCTTACTGGAAGCAATAGGTTTCGTCAGTCATAAAAAGTATTTACAATATATTTACAAGTACAGAAGGTTTACAAATTAATGCATAAAAAATTCTAGGTGAAATCAGATTATTTGTATGGCTTAAGCTGATAATTATCGTAAGTTACCTTACTATAGGAATAATAAAATTAAACAATTAGGTACCTACTATTATAATTTACAATAGTTTTACATAAATTCACTAGCATGTATGTTATACTCCAAGTATTCTTGTACAGTGTAAAATGTTTTTTGTCTAAACCAGTTTTTAATACTATAACAAATCTGTTTTGTGGCAGTTCTTTTATTTCCATAGGAAGCTTATTGAATAATTTTAACTGTTGAAAACAATGGCAATTCATAGTCTTGCTCAATCGGTTGTGAGGTGTATCTAAATTATGTTTGCGTCGAGTGTTATAACTGTGTACTGAGGAACGATTTATAAGTAAGTTTTGATTTTCTTTAACGTGTATGATATTGGTGTATATATACGTTGTCGGTAAAGTCATTATCTCAAGGTCTATAAAGCTAGGATTACATGCATCCTGTTGTCCTAATCCTAGAATTAGTCTGGGAAATTTCTTTGGCCATATGAATGCATTTTTCGAGGTGGCACAATTACCCCAAAGCCTAATAAGCATATGCGAAAACTGAAGAATTTTGCAATTGCTTAGGCATCCTATATACTTTTTTCAATTTAGTAATTATATTTTTAGATTTCACCAATTGATATATTTGAGAATTGTGCTCAGAAATGGTTAATTAGTTTCATAATATGCATACACTTTTCCATTTGTGGTTGCAAGGAAAATATGCATTAGCTCTGTATTCTTTAGCACAATATTTTGGGCACGTTGAGCGATAGTTTTTAAAAATTTGCACATTTTATTATGACTATGAAGTAAAACCCTCAATTGTTTGCATTTTATACTCCATTGTTTATTGTACATTTTCTTTAGTGATATAAACCTGATATTTCTTCAAGATAAGCTGTTCCTTAAATGGACTATTATTATCGGCGTGATTATTAATAGGACTCACGATCCGAGTCGATAAATAGCTGAATACTCTTGATACTCAGTGGTCTATGAATGCCTTGATACTTTGATATTCAATGTTATCAAAGTATGCCTCAATAATTTGAGATAAAATCTAGATACTTTCAGTTAGTGTTTTAAATTTTATATTACTCATTGTTTCAAATGTCTGCTCCTTGTCGTAGTGGGCTAAGGCATCATGCTTTGGTTCCCTTGCACGGAATGCGGACCGCGTTCAATCCTACCCATGGGGTGCCGATTTTAAGTTCCGGGTATAGGACCAGTGCCCACTAAGCATCGTGAGGAAATTGAAAAGCTTACAGTAGGTAAGGCGCCCTAGTCAAGAAACAGCATTCTGACTGGGGGGGGGGCCGGGATGCTGACCATATCTCCTCCCCATATCGGTTTGATGATCGCCTACCTCTGCCGTGCATAAGTGAGCGTGAGGCCGGCAGTCGGATTGGTAGGCTTTGGCTCTCTATAGGCTGTTAAACCTGTTATATAAGGTATTAATTTTCATAAAATTAAAGATAAAAGTAAAGAAAAAACCTCTCTATAGGCTGTTCCGCCAAGGGTTAGTGTTGAAAATGGTCACGTTTACTTGGTACTAGTTGAAGTACTCAAAGGGTTTTAGAAATTAAGTAATTGTCAAAGGAAGGTTGGGCTATGGTTCTTGGTAACTTTGAGAGCGCTTTCTCTGGGTGAATAAATGAAATATTGTATTACACAGGCTGCTGTATCGAAATGAAAGCATGCAAAGAAATTGCAAGAAATGTAATGTTACTCAAGTAAAATAAATCATTAACTTCTTTATGAATTAAGCTAATTTAACTGATGCACTATGGCCATTACATTTACTTACTCTGGTAACCAAAATATGTGAATCAAGCAAAAGTGAAGACATGGGCAAAACGTCTCTTTTTTTCTTTCCTTCCGTCTATTAATTTATGTTTTGCAAGTTAAACTCAGGTCACGACGATACCTGACCGCTATGCCGGAGTGATAATTCTACAAATATTTTGTTTAACAATAACCAACAGTGATACTGGACAATACATAAATAAAGTAAACAGTGTTGTATAATAATAGACTGGCAATGTGAAATTGTGGAGAAATAATGCATTTAAAGAAGCATGTAACATTATACAAATTAAAGTTTACACAAACTCTGATGAGAAACAAAAGTATGTCACAACACGATACGGGACCGCTTAAAGTGATGAGCAAAAGCTAGAATGATTTCATATGTTTGCACAGAGGAAACTACTAATGAAAACATAATTCTGTGAACAAGGTATTTCCTTTGGAGATTTTCATAAAGTGAGTGTCGAGTGTCTGTTGTTAAAAATTAATGTTAACTTGTCACAAATCCCCGTATCGTTGGCAACCTAGTTGTACTCGATAAGAGGAGCATCTAAAAGGTTTTCTGAGTGAAGCATTACTACAAGCAGGTCTTAAGTCCAGGCCTCCTTGTAAGGGCTGATTAAGATGTGCCAACTGCGGCATGTAATTGTGTGGAGTAGAACAAAATGCGCCTGATGGCAGATCCCAATAACAATCGCACAAGCTGTACTAGAAAGCGTCAACTGTGGTCTCAAGAGACGCTTTCGCTGCTCATCTTTTTTACTTTTTTTTTGCTAGGAGGTTGGCAGGGTTGGTGTTGTTCCCCGAACACAAACAAGCTGCCGTAATCTGCAGCACCTGCGTCACTTCTCAGGGCGATATCTGTCGCCAAGCTGCCGGAAATTGTCGCTTCCTCTGAGACACTAATAGGGAAGGAAGGTTGGGCATAGTCCTTTCTAAACCAAAGGCTGTGATGTCGCACCATATGTGGGCCAACTGGGCGTTTTTATACTAGGGCAAACTTTCCCTTTTGGATGTATTGCTTAGTAACAGCTCGTCGCAAGTGGAAACTATCCCTGTGACATCAGTGGCTTACCAATAGGCGAGTTCGCTGAGAAAGCTGTTAGCTTCAAGACTAAACTTTTAATCTCTGCACTACCTAGGTATCTTATTTACCCTCTCCACTGCGCATTTGCAGGAAATAGATGAAACATTGTACTCACCAATATTCTTGATGCTGGGATTTCGCTGAAAATACTGTTGGAAAAATTATACATACTTAAAAAATTTGTATGTTCTTTTGTTTACAGGCGTCCCTCTGTGAACAGAATAGCGGAAAACCTGAAGTTGTTGAACTAGCAATTTTGTTGGTTAAATTATTCGTGTTTCAATAATGTTACACAAAGTGCTTCATTAAAATTGTTCGTCCAAAATATCTTTTTTTACGAGGGCTGTTCAATAAAGAATGATCACAATTTTTTTGACAACGTACCTTTGCTCATCCTCATAATTTTGATGTTCCTTATCAAAATGGTCTCCCCTGAATGCGATGCACCTGTCCCAGCGTTTCTGCAGGTCTTCAAAGAGATACTGGAAACCATTTTGAGAGATCCTTCAAAATCGCCTCCGCAGCCTTCACCACTGTTTCTGACGATGGATATTGCCTCCCACGAAGGCGTTTTCTCAAGTTACAGAATAGAACAAAGTCACATAGTGCTAAATCCGGACTATAGAGAAGGTGAGGAATGCACTTCACGTTGACTTTTGCACGATATTTAGCAACAACATAGGCAATATGCGGACGCGCATTATCGTGGTGCAGCATCCAGCCTGCTTCATGGAAATGTGGTCTTTTGCGCCTCATATGGACTTGCAATGCTTTCAGGACATCCCTGTAGTATTGTTCAGTTACTGATGTGTGTGCAGGTGCAACATGCTGATAAACTATTCGATGAATATCAAAGAATGAGATGACCGTAACTTTCCCAGCAGAAGCAACCACTTTTGCTTTCTTGGTGGTTGGTGATGAAGGAGATTTCCACACTGAGCTTTGCTTGCTGTTTGCTCTCAGGATGAAAATGATGTAGCCACGGTTCATCAGCAGTGATTACGTTTGAAGGAAACTCCGGATTTTCCTTTAACATCAACTTCATGTTACCTCCATTGCAGAGGTGGGCGATAGTGAACATGTCTGAACTCGCCTGGTTCTCATAGGCGGAAACCAGGTGTACCAACAAAGAAACTACTACGGTGTGATTTTTTCACATTAAGCTAACAGAATATAATAAGACTGAATTTTAGTGCGAAAAATTATGGCCGTAAAATAGTAATGATCATTCGTTACTGAACAGCCCTCGTATAAGGTGTTTTCGAACACTTTGATTTGGTCAAAAACTGGTTTAAGAAATTATCTTAGCAAAGGATTGTACAATACGTTGGCATAACTGATAACTGCGAGAGACAGATCAACTTATAATGCGCCGCTACAGTACGCAATTTATATTCATTCTTTTAGGAGCAAGTAGTTTGTGGGGTGCTCATTGTTTGCTTGTTTTGCTTCTTTTTTTGTTTGAATTTTACAATTTTCTAACTTGCTTTGATCTTCTCAGTATGTAAAGCAAAATTTCAAAGTCAATATATGTTCGTGCAGGAAATACAGGATTACGAATTCAATACGTAGTGACCTGTTCTTAATGTATATGATTGTCGTCTGCTTGTTTTGTCACAAGTGACGGTTTTGACTAACACAAACATTTGACTGCAGAGGTATTTGTGACGTCACTCCCCCACTCCATCTCCCTCTGGTGGCCTAAGTGAGTCTGGTGTGTGAATATATTTGTGTGCCGGTCTTCGACCGTGCCGGGCATAAGGTTCCGGCTGTATAAGGTATGTGGTCCGAGGGACCATTTTTGTAATTATTTAGTTTAGTAAATGTTTTTTTAAGTGAATTGTAGTTTTAGTGTTACCCAAACGCTCCGCAAAGCACGTCAATCCTATCTGGGCGATCCGCTAGTGCAAGATCTGGCCATGCGATATATTTATTCATTTCCATCCATGGTTAAAACTTCACATTTCAGTGGTTAGGCGCCGGGTACAAATTTTCTAAAGGTTCGTTGTGAAAATTCTTAACTAATTTTGAAAAAAAAAATTAGTGAAATGTAGAAATAAGCACGTAAGTCCCATCTGAGCAATACCCTCGCGCAAGATCTGGCCATGCGATACCCTTAGCCATTTCCATCCGTGGATGGACCTTCAAAATTTTAGTCCCTTATTTCCAAACTAATGGAAATGTAATACATATATTATTGCATTTAGTTCTTCAAAACCTATTACAAATATAAAATTATAATGGTAAGAAAGTAATAAATTAAAAACTACCCCCAAAAATGAAATAGTACACATTTACACTCTTAACAACCCTCAATATTTAAAAACCTCAATCTACATTCGAGATAAAATGTGAATACATCGCAGGAAAATAAATAAGTAAAGGCTGTGTGTACGAATGTTTAATATAAAATACATTTTAGATAGTCCTAGAGCTGAGCATTGATTAACTTTGGTCACTGAAGGGTGTAATTTGAAAATCGGTATGATAAAATGGAACTCAGGATGTACCATGATGTGATTTCCTGTATACAAAGAGGACGCATTGTATTATGCATAAAATGTGCATACAGGTTTCACAGAAGAAACTCCCTGAATCTAAGCATCCCATAACCTGTAGAGAGTGCATCCCAAGGCAACGGATAGCGGAAGATCTTCCAAATTATGGGTGGTAGTAGGAAAATTAATTGCTCCCTTAGAACTATACGCTTTCCTATTTTCCAAAAAGACATTGGATGTCAAAGGCTAAGGGAATAATAACAGAATATTGTGAAAATGGCTCTAAAATCCGCAGTTACAGCCACCTATATAGGAATAAGATACTCCGAAATCTAATAACAGGACCTTTCCAGAAGGTGGTTTTGCGATGGTATCTCTTAATTCATGAGCAATACAATGCTGTTTGTGGTTCATATTCTTTTTATTTTTTTCAAGAAACAAGAAACGACATGCAAAAATATACAAAGAAACAATCCAGGGTGTCTATCTGTCTGCATGTCTGTAAACAGCGTAACTGAAAATACTGTAAGTTTGCTCTGGGCACCACCCTGTCCACAGATATGTATGACGTATCCATATTTTTACGTCTCTCCACCCAAATATATCCACTCTGTCCCCATACGTGCTACAGCGGACTTCGTTTATAACGCAGAAGTTCATTCTACGTAATTTCGGTTGAAATCCTGCCAACATGCATCGGCATATGATTCCTTTGAAGTTTGCTTCTGGGCTGCGCCGAGGCGGTTAACTACGGGGCAGCCAATAGCAAGCGTTTCTATAATTGGCGTAGAGGAGTCTTTTTTTTTTTTTTTTTTTTTTTTTTTTTTGTCACACATCACGATGCCAGCAAAAATTCATGCTTTTTCATGACGAATTAGCAATGGCATGAAAGCAGCTGGACTTTACCTTTTACTGGTGTCAGTTTAGTAACGGATGATGGGCATTTAAGCTCTTTTGATCATTATGATCTCTCTTCTACAGGTGATTGTTTTCAAGCACACGCCTTTAATGACATCAATAAATGTTTCATTGGATTTATTATCCACACACCGTTCCAATAATGAACCGTTTTTTATTACTTTTAAGTATTAAATCAGTAATAACTGAACTAATCATAATGACTTAGCGGTAATACATTTGTCTTCCCAATTGTGACTTCCGAAATTAGGGTCATTATCACACATGGCAATGTATTCACGCACTCTCTCTACTACATAAATAAATAAATAAATAAATAAATAAAATCTGAATATTCTACCCCGGCACCTAGACAACTATACCGGGGCATATATCCAAATTTTCTCTTTATTTTTCCATAAAATCCTTACAAATGTTATAATTATACAAATCTCTCAGAAAACTACTCTACAAAAATAAAATGAAATAAAATAACAGAAATAAACACAAAAAAGCAAAAAACAAAAGAAAACAACTATAAAAATTACAAAATCCTTATTTCCTAAATCTATATCTAAATCTACTAATTCTGTAGTCCACCATGGCCCCTGCCATCACTCTCTCCCTCCGCCGCCCATGCAGTCAACTCCATTGTTAGATTATTCAATAATTCTTCCCGTCTTATCCTATTTTGTATTCTAGAACTCCTTCTTGGATCTTGTACTATTCTTCGCCTATTATCAACTCTTTCTCCTTTGAATATTTTTACCTCCCATGCTTTCTTACTTACAAAGTTAGTCAAAACTTGTAATTTATTTACCAATTGTTGATCTCGAATTATGTCATATACGATATATCCTGCTAGCGCATGCCTCTCTTCTTGTTGGTGAATTGCATATCTTCCACATTCAAATACTACATGTTCAGGATTATCTTGTTTGTTACATAATTCACATATATCATTTTCAGTTTTATTGATTTTCTTCCAATAGGTCTTATAAGGTCCGTGTCCAGTTATATAATGTATAAATCCCTTTGTTGGTTGAATAAAATTCAATTTTAGTCTCTCTTTGACGTTCTGAAAAATTTCAAACACTCTTCTACCTTCTAGACTGTCTGTCCATTCTTTTTGCCATTTATCTTTTAAACTATTTTTAATCACCCAAGATTTGTTTGTTCTGACTCCAGTTATATTATAAACTTTTTCTAAGTTTCCTTTTTTCGCCCAAAATTTTGCGCCCTTCAATCTTATTAATAAATCAATCGGCCAAATGGCCGTTGTTACTAGCAATGCCATAGTTGGTGTTGTTTTTACAGCTCCTGTCAGACGTAATAATACTTTTCTTTGCGTTCTTCTCAACAATCTTCTTATTTGTACATCATCCATCCTTTCTGCCCAAACTGCTGCCGCATACGTCATAATTGAAGCAAAAATGGTGTTATGATATATCTGTATGTTACACAATGGAAGTACAAAATTTAAATTGGTTATTCTTGCTAGCTTAAGCATTATTTTCTCTCTCTACTACACTAGGAAACTGATAGTTAAAGGGGAAACAGTGCTAGCAGAGGCATGCAAAATCCTTACTTCCTTATTTCTGTCATTCGACTAAACCCACTAGCAGCAACCATGATTTTGTGCATTATATTATTATGACGTTCCAGTAATGTATAAATGTTACACAATTTCAAAGAACCACATAAATTTAGTGTCAACTATTAAGGTCATGGGAACGAGTGAGACAAATGTCAGTATTAATTATTCTATCATAAAACTTTTCATTTATTTGAATAAGAGTCCGGCAGCCATGTGTACAGTTGCAGAAGCTTAAAATGTTTAATCTTTAGACAAGAAATAAATAAATGTTCCTAGAATTAGAGACCAATGCCTTTCTGTTTGTTTTAATAAAGCGAATTGGGCCCTATTATTTTTTACAGCACGTTCTGTGTACCACACTCAAATTTTCAAAATATAGTGAATTTATTCATCCAAAAGCATAGAAATTTCTGTCCAAAAACGAGGGTAGCAGGTATTCACGCAATTTGTGTACATCTGAACTCGCTGTATTTTATCTACATAAATTTATTTGCCGTTAAAACTGATATGCTCTTAGAAACTGATTGGCGATCACAGTTATAGATCTTTGAGAGCTACGTTGCGCATTATTACATTTATTGTCTCCAGTATTAGCAAAAGATAATGTTGAAGATTAGGGCAGAAGTTTCGTGCTAAACAAAAGCTATGGTTCAAATTCTGATACCGAAATTAAGAATTGCAATGTATAAAGAATCATGATGGATGTCAAAGAAATGTTGGTTCTTTGTTACAACACGTGCAAGGGCAGTTGAGTCGAATAGCAGTTGAGGGTGAAAAAGTTGTTATAACAAAAGCAATGTAAGAAACAGTGTCCTTAGCAGATTTCTAGAGGGTAGCACTTAAGTTTGTAGAATAGGGTATGCCTTGGATCATTCATAATGGCGACAAAACAGCCACAAAGGGATCTTTGTGTGAAAAGAAGGTCTTCAGAAAGTGAAAGTTACATATACACTCACACACGCAGCTGTGGACAACAGTCTTCGGCGTGGAGCCGATTAGAGCACTTCGTGGCTTGCAAGCCATTGCAACAGTCTGAGACGTGAGGGCGATTAGGGCAGTCCTCTTGTTCTGTCTTGGATATCTGTCGGTTCATATATACGTGAGGAACGAATAAAGTTTATCGAGTAATAAACATTCTGCCGTCAGTAACTCTAAACAGGGATATTGGTAACCCTTGGTAGGCAACTTCAATTTCGGTGTTCTAAAAAAAGAAGCAGTAAATAAATAAGTTGGAAACGGGCATTCCAGTGTCAATAAAACCATCCTTCTCACACACATCTACGCATAACCTGTGAGAAACGTCATTGTTTTACCCGGAGCCACACATTATAATAGCTTCAAAGTAGCATCAACGTAGAACTCTTTGTTCGCCGATCATCTTAGTTACAAATTGTCGCGACAACGTGGAACTTTGTTTGATACAAAACATTATTGTATCAATTCTCTGCAAATAATAGTCAGTGAAGAACTTTTAATTTTCTATGTTTTCTCATATCTTTTCTATTTTTCTAAAACTGGTAAATTATAAAGCCTATGCAATAGTATAGCGCATTAAGAAGAAAGGTGTTTTCAAATAAATGTTTTCGACTCCAGCCTGATCTATGACACACGAGAAAGATTTATTTATTTTAATCGTTCATAATTTTCAAATGGTCACCTTTCAGTTTTTGCCTGCTCATAGAAACATTCATCTCAAAACCAATATATCGCAACCAAGCTTTCAAACATTTTGGATTCGGTCTCACTGACCCATTGTACCGAACAACGAAGTGTGTCTTGAAATTATCGATTAAGTGAAGCAGATATAAAAATAGAGGTTTGCTATACAAATATAAATGGCGGTGGATAAAAATATAATGTCATACAGATTTAATGTGTAAGGTTCCTTAGGTTTATTAATAGGACACTTTGATACCTGTCTTGATTTAAACCCAAGTATCTTAAACTAATCATGAATGGGTTTATAAACTGTGATGCGGTATTTAGTGCTTCTCTGTCGATATTATGAATATCTAGATTGTGGATGACTGAACAGAGTACTGACCAGAGCTAAGGAACTTCGCATGAACTATTAGTATATTTACAACAAGCCAAGTCAAATTATTCTGAATTCATTTATGACCCGGAATTCCTTTGGAAATTGTTTTTTGCTTCTGACTTATTTGAACATTTAAATAACTGGCATAAAATTCTTCAAGGGCAGGATAAGAATGTCATTACAGCTAAAGAAAAACTCCATGAATTTTTAAAAAAATTGAATTTTGGTCGTCATTTATAAATCAAAACAACTTTGATTGATTTTTTTTGACACAGTCTTTTATTGAGGAAGTCGGAAGCGAGATAAATATCAACTTATATATACAGAATTCTGTCATTACGTCTCAGTGCAAGACATCCGACAGCATTGGACAAAGATGGATCTTAAATGCCTTTTTAAATGCAGCTATAAATTAGTGAAACTAAGCTCAAAGAGATTCTCCTGGAATTATCTGCCGATGGGAAGTTACACTTGGAATTCAAGTCTGAAAACTTGAATACTTTTTGGTTAAACAGAAAAACAGAATGACCGGAATTAACAACCGAGGCTTTCTACCTCGTACTTGTGTGAGTTGGTGCCTGAATTTGGATTCAATACTTAATGTTGCAAAACTGGATCCACGATGAGAGAAACTGAATAAAAAAAAGTTCAAACGCAACTTTTACATTAAAATGAACGAGTACTCGAAAATTTTACTTTTTGTCAATGTGTTTATATAATTAACATAACTAGTATTCATTTTTCTAACTTCTTCTATATATATATATATATATATATATATATATACTGTTCTAAACGTTGTTGAAAATTTTACTGAGTTCTCTCGACCTCTCGCGACCTTCTTACAGAGGAATCACGATCCCCCAGGAGGTCGTGACCCACAGGTTGAAGAACACTGATCTAGAAGGTTTGATCAATATCCCCATCGATCCCATGCTTTACTCAATAGAACTAAGAGATGTAATTCTCAGGGTGTGCATTGGTATTATAAGAAATAACACAGAATTTAAGTTCTTAATTCAAGTTTTATGAATTTTAAAGTTGATCAGAAGTATAAATATATGCCGATGACCACAATACTGTTAGCCCGCCTCAGTAGCGTAGATGGTAGGTGTCTGCCTCACGGTCAAGAGGTCCCGAGTTCGAATTTCGGTCAGGGTGAGTTACCTGAATAAGGCTTTTCCGGGGTTTTCCCTTAACCTGAAGGACACATGTTGGGTAACTCTAAGCTCAAAGTACCGTGGGCTCATTTGAGCATCATTTCACACATTCCGTTCATTGCCCCATATGACTAAACGTTGGAGAACGTAAAATTAAATCAATACCTCAATAATGTAACTTAACTTGTTATTAAACAAATATACACTGTAGAATATAAAAAGTTTTTCTTTTTTTAAAAAAAACGTTACATAGGTTTACATAGAAGACCATTTAGCCTTTTATCTCTCTGTGGAAGAAAAGTATATTTCGCATATCATTTTTAAAGATTTTAAATCTAGTGCAAAATATATAAACAACTTCATATTATTACAAATGTAACTGTCAAACAATGAATTAATATTTTATTTGGTATATGTAAGCTTAAGAAATAAGTGAGAGATCAGTTGTGAATACGGGCCAGTTTTCTACCCCAGGAAAACGTTGAAAAGTAAGCCATTTGCGGAAGGCGAATCTGATTGTGATGAATTTTTTAAAAGTGCGATTCGTGCAAGATGCATAGCTTGTTTGAAAGAAACCAGCCACCAACAAAAGCAGTAAACAATAATCTCGAAATGCCTGTTTATTTTCCTTTTTTTTTTTTAAAAAAAAAGAACCTCCACGCCATTTTCAATTATGTAGGTTTTGAATTTGTGAACATAAACTGAAAAAATATAATTGTTGTGTGTGAAGTTATGTTGTTATGGAGCATGAATTATTAAAGGAAATTTCGGAAGTTGAAGTCGTTTAACAAATTCGTCAGTTATCAGAGTCCAATTAGGTAGGTAAATTTATTTTTTCAGTTGCATGCCAGTAGAACTTTCAAGTGGCTAGTTGTCAAAGTGGCTACAGGCAGTAATTTAGCACTATTATTCCGCAGAAAGACCCCTAACTTAATTTTTAATTTACAAATGAGGTGAGGCTATATGAAGAAATCAAATATTTAAGTAATCGTAAATTCAGTCATTTCTTAACGTAAAAAACAAAAAAATATATTACATAGTACACACACCTTTGCATTTAATGTTTACGTAAAAGTAATGTTAACATAATATTAATGAATAAGCTACTAAGACATCGAAAAGGAAAAAAAAATGCATAGAAGTTTTTTGACAGAAGTTTAACGCAAGGGAATAAAATAGTGCAAACATTCTCTCCAATTACATTCCCCGGCGGAGTAACACATTTTCCCGCTTTGTTTACATCGCAATATAAGCTAAGGCCGCCGCCCGTATAGAGAGTTTAGTGAGGACTTGTGTTCAATCCTCCAGAAAGTGAATTACCCAAAAATGCGCTACTTCAACATGTTCGTTACCCGGTTACGTCACGAAGACATAGTCACAGTGAAAACAGAATCAAATGACATCAATAAAACAAAAGTCAGAACTGAAAATGTGTATTTGTGTGGCACTAATCAGGGTAAGTTAAGAAGTTTCTAAATTTAATTTTCCATTTCTTCGAACAAAAAGCTTTAAAATGATCCTTAAGACTGAAATTTAGGTCAGATATTTTCGGAGTCTGCGGTAATGCGCCGAGCTAACCTCAGACATTTGATCGGTTATTGAACGCGCAGTCTTTGCAGTGGAAACCTCTGTCACTGGCAGGTTCCTGTCTTCCGTTTCCCAAAGCTGCTGCACCCCATCCTCCGGGGCTTGTTGTGCGCTAATTCTACGGGAACACTTGATGTTTAATCTGGAGCAATATAGCAGGATGTGTGTATCATAGGATGGCTCCAAAGTAAATAGATAGCAGCCCTTCACTCTCACGGTTCCAAACATGTGAACCTGTCGAGTTTAGATGCAAAGTTTACCAAATACATTCTGCGGTAAATTAGTAACGAAATTGTCGCATAATGTTTACATAATTTACGTCCCAATGTTTAGAAAAGCAACATTAACTAACGTAACGTAGCTAATGGTACCTATAGCTGAAAAGTGGACAAACATTCCAAAGAAATTGAAAAAACAGTGTTCATAAAAAAAGAAACTCCAGCCTTTATATTCAAGCAGTTTGCACCCTGTGCCCCTTATAGCTTCAACACAGGTTCGTTTAGGAGACCTAGAGATTGGGGTCCAGGGTTCTGTTTTTACTTTCAATGGCTATTACTCATCTTTGATTTTTTTTTTTTTTTACACATTTGTGCATTAAAATTATTACGTACGATGCAGTTTACGACCAAGTTTTCTAGTTTACGACAGATAATAAAAGAAAGCTAACTCAAAAACTAGAATAAATGATGTGTCATTTATTTAAAAATTGCCCGAATTGATGAAAACAAATTTAATATGTGTGTGTGTGTGTGTGTGTGTGTGTGTGTGTGTGTGTGTGTGTGTGTGTGTGTGTGTGTGTGTGTGTGTGTGTGTTTAAGTTAAGTGCAGAGGTTCTACTCCCATTAGTCCTGGACGCTTAGGACCAAGGACCCGGGCCTCCTTCTACCCGGGAGCGATGGATACTCCAGGGCTCTTTCCATAGGGCAATACCTGATTTCTTAAAACGCCCCCCCCCCCACCCCGCTGAGCACAACGTCATGACGGGATGGAAGTGGATACGC
This sequence comes from Mantis religiosa, assembly GCA_030765055.1. Classification (NCBI taxonomy): domain Eukaryota; kingdom Metazoa; phylum Arthropoda; class Insecta; order Mantodea; family Mantidae; genus Mantis; species Mantis religiosa. The sequence continues at coordinate 52,738,569 of CM060953.1, forward strand.
CACTTACGCACGTCAACCCCACAGGAAAGACTACCGAAAACCTCGGTGGTGTCGCCTGGTGATCTAGCACACATTCTACTAGCTCTGCAGACTATTACCCGCGACATTTTAGGCATAAACTGAAAACAGACATGAACACGCACACAGCCATTGGTATTCTGCCAAAATGTGTCATAAGGGCAGGAAAGAAGACCAGAAACAGACGCATTTGAATGATTAACGTTATATAGGGGATTAAAGATAAATTTTAAGCAAAATAGCTCCGACAAAACGTTTTAGACTTACATTCAGCAATCACGAATTTGATTCTAGTCGACCGGCCACCATTCCCATGAATTTTCGTTGTGGATGAATGCACAGAGAATTGTTCCTCTATGAATTTCCTCTGCCACTCAGTTCTTTTCATTAGTCCACTTATTTTGCTTTATGTAGTGTTGCAGGACCAGGGTGCTGTGGTTAGGATATTGTCGCAGGACGGTCAGATTCAAGATTTTGGGTTGTCTTTCTTTTTTAGGAGCTGTCCCGCCTATTCGCTCCTCAAACATCCTCTTCTTCTCTTCCTCCCATTATTGTTTTGGAAGCGTAGGGTACACTGTAGTACATTTGCGACGCTATGCTCAGTCTGATTACTCCTAAGATATTTTTATTCAAGTTAGTGTAAATTAAAATGAAATGTATAGCCTTTAGTGAACTATAACAATAAATCTGAATTTTAAAAGCAGCACTATCAAATTTCAGTATTTTAAAAGTGAATTTACTAACAATATAAGGATGTTAGCGCTTTCTTATGCTCTGTGACACCTAAATGATCTAGATATGCAGCTTGTGAAATATGAAGGAAACTGTGACCTTTCATGGTATGTAAAGGATTTGATGTTCTTAGATTGTTGCATGTTAGCTGCTCTTAAAGCATAAGAGATTGATCTAGACGTATAGAAACTGCGCGAATTTTTACGAGCTTCCAGTATATCCTATCAGATTCTCAGTCAGTTAAAAACAACTAATCCGCCCACAGCCTATGATACCAGAGCGAAATACCTCTTGTTAATCTGGAAGACGTGAGTTTATATCTCTATTGGACGATGCTTCATGAATAAAGGGTTTTATTTAAATGCTTTCCTCTATTGGTTAACCATGAACGCTGGACATCAATTTTAACCAGATATTTTGAATTCGATATATCTCTTTGTAAAACAATTTGAGATTAAGAGGAGCGTTCCCTGTTCTGTTAACTGAAATATTATTAAGTTGTAAGATGGACCATTTTATAAAGCAATAACAGCAATATAGATAACTAGTTGCAATAAATCATTTCCATAAATTAAAACAAATGTACGTATAGTATAGTAAGAAGGAATTAGGTAGGAAAATTACAGTTTAAGGCAAAGAAGATACTTATTAAAATAACAAAGGCAACTAAGCGTTCCGGCGAAATGAGTCAATAAATCCATTAGCTATAAACTTAGGTAACGAGATCCCACTAGGTTTAGAAGTCCGAGCATGAAAACTTCTTCAGCTCACCTAGTTGCACCATTATCGTGATATTAGGGGATTCCTGTTGCTGTATCCCTTTTAAGGCTGGGCCTGAGGAACCGAAACTTTGGCTCCTATAGAGAACTAGGATAGGTGATCAGCCCAATGTATGGTGTGAAGGTGAAGAAAGTGGATGATATCTACGAGGCTGAGATGAATAATATGAAAGAGCAATTGGTGGAATACTGAAGGAGAGGCTGGAGAAGCCGGAGAAAACCCGTCCCAGTGTCATGCTGTCCATCACAAATCTCACTTTGCGGTCGCCTGTTATAGAACCCGGGCCGTCTTGGTGACAGCCAAGTGGTGTAGCCACTCAGCCATGGCACGGTCCTCCGAGCATGAAAACGTGCAATTATATCAGTCCTGAAAATTTAAAGAGAAATAACTCTTACGAATTTGCAAACCAGAGTATCTGTGTTGTAACTAGTTCTTTCGAGTAGGACCGCGTCTTGGGTGTTTCTCTGGTCGACGTTTCGCCCCAACTACGTAGGGCTTCTTCAGGACTTCTTCCCTTACAGCTTCGTAGGATAGGTGATCAGCCCAATATATGGTGTGAAGGTGAAGAAAGTGGATGATATCTACGAGGCTGAGATGAATAATATGAAAGAGCAATTGGTGGAATACTGAAGGAGAGGCTGGAGAAGCCGGAGAAAACCCGTCCCAGTGTCATGCTGTCCATCACAAATCTCACTTTGCGGTCGCCTGGTATAGAACCCGGGCCGTCTTGGTGACAGCCAAGTGGTGTAGCCACTCAGCCATGGCACGGTCCTCCGAGCATGAAAACGTGCAGTTATATCAGTCCTGAAAATATAAAGAGAAATAACTCTTATGAATTTGCAAACCAGAGTATGTGTGTTGTAACTAGGTCTTTCGGGTAGGACCGCGTCTTGGGTGTTTCTCTGGTCGACGTTTCGCCCCAACTACGTAGGGCTTCTTCAGGAGTTCTTCCCTTACAGCTTCGCAGCAACTGTCAGCAACTGAAGCATCTGTCAGCAATAGTTGCTGCGGAGTTGTCAATGAAGGAGTCCCGAAGAAGCCCTATTTAGTTGGGGCGAAACGTCGACCAGAGAAACAACTAAGACGCAGTCCTACCCGGAATACCTTGTTACAATGGACACCGGCCACCGAAGCCTACGCACTGGGCAGAGTATGTGTGTTTCAGATGTGAACAAGAAGATGATCTGGGAACAAATATGCAGCAGTTCTTCCGCAGTAGCCACGAAGTAGACGTGAAAAAAAAGTATATTTATAAAATTTGTATCCTGTAATCTTGAGGTCTTGCACTGTTTTAGAAGTTCTTACTGTGATCGATTATCGGCGGTTTACATCGACTAAGGACCGTACTGGGACTATTATAGCTGTAGGTAAGGGGATTAACTGTTTATCAATAATTTGCAAGTTACGGAAACTGAAGTTTCTCATTGGTATTATAGAAATGGTTACTTTAAACCCTAGAAGCTGGCAGATGATAACAAAATAGTTAGACTTTCCAGTGCTAAGATTTACAATAAGTTTAATTGTTCATCTTCAAACAGCCGGCAAGTGTTTTTAATCAGCGGTTCCTTTATTTACCTCTACTAGACCCGTCCGATTCTTCACCTCAGAGAAGAGTTCTCTAATTCATCAGTGTAGAAAGAAGCACAATATTCACCAACCACCATGGCGTTAATATGACTTGTGGACAAGTCAGAACACAGTAGCTCAAGTAATATGTAAGAAAATTTATAAAATTAATATACAACCGTATGGCAAAATAAATACATACAAAGGCTACTAACGACGGATATCTCGGACATTGCATTGCACGTGTCACACATCGTGGGAACTTCGTTTTCACTGTTCACACAGGGAATTATGGATGGGAACAGTATTGAGGGTAGCGTGTGGTCAGCACGTCTGATTGCTTACTAGATTACATAGGGATAAATACAGCATTAAACAACTGGGTAATGCTAAGATCAATAACAATGGTCCGAAATGGCTTCGCAATATCATTTGAGTCTCACATTTCGGAGATGCTGCGTCAGTCCTCGTCCAGCAGGCCCTCTGGGCTTGATATTTTTGGGAATGTGGTTACTTTTAACACTAGCTTCCTGTTCAACATTTCCTACCACTATTATTTTGTTTTATCTGTTTCAACCAGGTGAGAGCGATTGAGGCCTGTTGGCAGGACGGTGGTAGTCGCAGAAAAATTTCTTCCAGGATATTGGATGGCCGGATGGCACTGGCTAAGGAAGACTTGCACCGAACTGATGTTAATCTCAGATCGTTAGGGACCCTTTCCTTGCTGGCTGGCATCTATTCCGTAAATACGAAAAATATGAAGCTATAACAGTGAAGCAAACAAATACACACCAATATAACAATTTGTAGCTTAAAACTTCACTTATCTTATAAGAAATGGCGATGCTTTTCATATAAATTGTCCGGGACCGCGATTTCATGTAAAACTTTTACACATCCTAAGCCGGAAGCAAAACAGCTATCGTCATCGTTGCGCACGCTACTTGTTGCAATGTTCTTCTTAGTACTACCAAAATCTGAAAATAAAACAAATTTAAAAACCGTATCGACTGCCGGTGTTTCGAAATTTAATACGTGATATTTGTTTTCTAAAATAAATATATTTTCCCAAACCATTACATCTATCGGATCATTTATTGTTTTAATAATTTAACTGCTGCATTTATTTCATGGTTAAATGACCAAACATAATCTGCTTACGGCCGATTTATCAGTATGTTTATACTTCATTTTACGAAAATATACTTTCATTCTGGTTTCTAAATTACGCTTTGTCTTTCCAGTATAAACTTTATCACAACTGAAACAATTAAATACCATGATTTTTATTATTAGGAACTTTATCTTTTTTAGAGAAGTGCAATAAATTTTTAATATTACAGGTGTTTTGAGGAGCTAAAGTTAAACCAAACTCTTTAAATTTTTTTTTGCAAATGTTCATTAACCCAGGGATGCCCGCCTCATTGCGTGGTGGTAGCATGTCTGCCTCACGTTCAAGAGGTCTCGAGTTCTAATCTCGGTCAGGGTGAGTTACCTGGATTAGGTTCTTCCGGGATTTTCCTTTACCCTGAAAGACGATGGCAGGTGACTCTGAGCTCTATGGACCCTGGGTGCATTTGAGCATCATTTCACCTATTCCATTCATTGTTCGGTTTGGCTTATTGTTGGAGGACGTACACTACAAAAAAAAAACAAGGATGGTAAGTAGTTTTTTTATTATTAACGTTTTTATTTTTAATGGTAGAAATATCATTAACAGATTTTTGATATTAGGACTTTTCAATTTGTTTCTTTATGAAGTCTTTATTAAAACCATTAATTAAAGCAGTATTAATAATATGTTCATATTCGTAATTAAATTCACCTTTATTCAGGGACATATTTATTAATCTATAAATCAAACTATTGAAAACAGTAAATATATGAGCAAAAGGGTTAAAACTTTTATCTTTATGTAATTATCAGTATGATTAGAGTTCCTATAAATAGCAAAGTTTAATTTATTATTATTTATTATTTATTTTTACGTGAAATCTCCATCCCGGACAATTTATAAGAAAAGTATCATCATCTCCTATAAGATAGTTAAAGTTTTAAGTTACAAATTGTTATATTTGTATATATCTATTCCATGTTTAGTCGTTATTCGTATCCCACATTAGTATGTTCTTTGCAGAGGTCAATGGGTCATGTATGGTATTGAGCCTCAATGCCAGTTGGCACCCTTCTGACTAACGCTAAGAACTAATAACATAATGTTTTATATCTACGTATATAATGTACAAAATTGGACTAAATTTCGTTTGTATAATTCTTATTTAAGGTGTGGTGCGGTTTTCGTAAAACTTCTGCCACACTTGGTATAAAAAACGCGAATCCACAGCTGTGTGTATATTCCTTTAGCAAAATTTGGCTCAATCAATTAAACAGTTAAGATTTCTTAAAAAACATCTACCTCTTTTTGAGACCTGATTAAAGAATGTAAATTACGATGCATAAAATTGAAACAGATGAATCAAATTTTATAACTTCACATACGACATACATATTGTTTCTCCATGACTTCTTTATACAAAGCGTGTCCGTAAAAGAAGGTCACCAATATTTTTAAATATAGAAAACATGTTAATTTTCAATAAATGTTAGATTGATGGAAAGGCGGAACTATTGCGATCGATGCACCTTTGCATGTGCTGTGGCAGTTTTTGTGTATCCTTGTCATTACACTCTCCTGCCAAGTTGCACAGGTATCGCTCAACCTCGTTTTTCAAATCATCGGCGGTCAGGAAATGCGTTCCACCCAGGTGTGACTTCAACTTAGGAAACAGATGATAGTCACTAGGTGCTAAGTCTGGACTGTAGGGGGGGGGGTGAGGATGTCCCATACGAAATGGGCCAGGGGGTCAGCCGTTGCATGTGCAGTATGGAGAAGTGTTGACCTTGTGAGAAATCACTCCCTTCGTCAGCATTCCCTTCCTTTGATTTTGAATGGCACTTCGCAAATTTTTTAAAGTCTCACAGTAGCTAGCGGCGTTTAATGTTGTACCGGTAGGCATAAACTCGCACAACAATACACCTTTTCTATCGCAGAACACACTGGCCATCACTTTGCCAGCAGAAAATGTCCGTTTGAGCTTTCGCGGCTTCGGTGAATTCGAATGCCGCCACTGACGAGAACGTTCTTTAGTTTCTGGTGCTGTGTAGTGCACCCAGGTTTCCTCGCCAGTGACAATTTAATCCAACAATTGCTCGACCTGTTGTGCATAGCGCTCCAAAATCGGTGGGCCACTTCAACAAGTTGAGGTATATGGTCTTCAGTAAGCATTTTGGGTACCCACCTCGCACACACCTTGCGATAATCGCCAAAATTTTGTCAATCGTAGTCCTACTGACTTCAGGGATAATTTCGCACAGTTCGCAAACTGTCACACGCCGATATTTAAGTAATTCTTGTTCCACTTTTGCAATTATTTCGGCTGAAACCGCAGGCCGACCAGAAAGATGTTCGTCATGGAGTCTGTACCTCCGTCCATGAACTCTGACCCACTTTCGCACCTTTTTGACGTCTATACACTGTGGCCCATAGCCTTCGCATAACTGAAGATGAGTTACAGTGGGGGTAGCGCTCTTGGCACTCAAAAAAAAAAAAAAAAAAAAAAAAAAAAAGATATCATTGCACGCAATTCGCACTTGGCGGCGGAAGTGTTTGGAAGCTCCAACGCAAACGGCTGCCCAGTCAAGACTAATGGTTGCAACGGGTTCGCTGTGGTGGGTAATTGAAGGGGTGAAGCTACATGCCAGTGTTGCCAGATCTCACGCAATAGCGTTTCTCACGGCTACAGCGCCTTGGAGACCTTATTTTACGGAAACGCCTGGTATTATATTTTAATTTTAGTATTTTATATTTATGCTATTTCTAAACTTCCCATAAAATCAACACATTCCATTTTATTAAGTAAAACATGTGAAAATTACCACATAGGTCAAAGATTATATATCTATTGAAATCATGTAATTTTAATTACTTATTACCTTGCCGTTCTTATTCAATAAGAGAATAAAGCTTTAAAAATTAACTGGAGCAATATCTGAAGTTAGTTAAGTTATATATTTCATTCCAGTTTTAATGGTTTAACTTTTGTGGCTAGTACATAAATTTTAAATATATGTGTGGCACCAGATTCCCATTTACTGAATGTTTATTAATTTATTTTAATCAAAATAATTCATTGGCTGCGTACAAAGTTGTGCAATAAATTAATTCCATAGGCACGTAGAATTCATATAAATTACACATAAAATATGTAAAGTACGTACGTACTCTATAATTAATGACGCCAACCCTCGCTTTGCGTGTTGCAGACAGAGATTCTGTTCAATTATTCTAATATCGTTAGCAAATTTAACAACGTTGGTACCGATGAAGCGTAGGGTAGCTATTTTCTTTCTTTTTTATTACTTCTTCTTTTGCTATGCTTTTTTCCTCTTTCAGGATTTTGAGGAGGAACTTGAAGCAAATACATGTGGCGAGCAAGGGTTACCACGTTGGCGCTACAGTTTGATACAATAATATTTAGCTCAGGGTAAAGAAATGAGGTTTATCTCCGGGTATGCGTGGATATGTCTGACAAGGGTAGTTTTAATGACACTGGAATGCCCGTTTCCAACTGGTTTATTGACTGCTACTTTTTATCAGAACATCGAACTTGAATTTACCGACAAAGAGCTGCCAATATAGCACTGTTTAGAGTTACTAAAAGCGGAGTTCTTATTACTCAATAATACTTAATTAGTTACATATAAACCGACAAATATCTTCTCTCATCACTTCTGGTCTGCCCTCGACCAAGGCAGAAGAAGAGGACTACCTAATGGGTTCTAATCTACGAGCTGTCTTAATGGGTTACCAGTCACGAACTGACTATCCTCACAGCTGCGCTTGAGTGTCCAGCTTTCACTTTCTCAAGCCCTTTATACACACAAAGATTCCCTTTGTGACTATTTTGTCATGCCACTATTAAGGATCCGAAGAATGCCCTATTCACAAAGTCAAGTGCTATCCCTTAGAATTCTGTTTTTCCCGTATCTTTTGTTACACAACTCAACCAACTGCACCTGTTCATGTGGTAACGAATATACAAGACTTCTTTGGTATCCATTACGATTCTTTATACATTGCACCCCTTAATTTCGGTATCAAACTGAAAAATGGTACACGATTCGAGGAAAATTCTATAACAGAGTTGTAATTTACGTTCTTTAACGTTAAGTCATATAAGACTATGAATGAAATGGATGAAATGATGCTCAAATGGGCCCAGGGTCCATGGAGCTTAGAGTTACCTTATATTCGTCTTTTAGGATAAGGGAAAATTCCGGTAAAAACCTTATCCAGGTAACTCACCCTGGCCGAGATTCGACCTCTTCAACGTTAAGCAGACACGCTACCATCTACGCTACCGAGGCGGGACAGGATGGATCTGTGGAGAGTGTGAGGATGAATTCTTATTAGAACAACTGAAGTGCTGTTGTTTAATTTTTAAAACTAATGCAAATAATTAAGTAGCTGAATTTCTGTACTTACTGTCCAATTCTGGTACATAATGCAACGTAAGTGTCGATAGAGAGGCTAAAATAAAGCAACTTTGTTACCTAAAGTGAAAGAATATATTATTGTTGTAGACCAATTGACAGATGGAAGGAATATTTTGTCAATACAGAATCAGGAGAACTTTCGATTCCTTTCTTAAGAATTGATACCGATAAAATTCAATTTCTTAATCTTGTGTATGAGTTAAAAGGTTAATGTACAACTCTGTCCAGTATACCTAGAAAGTGCTGGATTTCTTCTTCAGCTGAGAGATTATTCCTCTTCCTGGCTAACCAACTGTTAAAATTATGGTAGAGCATCTTATATCCACTGATCCAGGTGAATTCTTACTTTGGACCCTTTAACGTGTATTACAAATTATTATTCATTTGTAGTTTCAAATTATTATTAAAATTACTATGTATTCTAAAATAATAAATAATACAACAAAAATAAAATAAAAAATACCATAGAACGTATCATGTATTATTTGGAGTCATTGGTTGTATCCGGTATTTAAATAATTAATTCACATAGTTGATTTTTCTCATAGCAAATACTATCTCAAGTTTCTCAAATTCCATATTAGGAAAGACTTCAAAATACCTTATACATTGTAGCCAGTAGCAAGTCGAACGTCACCGGATAACGAGCTTGTTCCTTGAAACATGTTCTAATTTTTTAAAATGTAAGTGGAGCTGAAGTGTTTTTAAAGTATGAGAAGTGTTTTAAAATGTTTTTGGTTTCAAGCTCCTTGGTTTTAACTACAATGTCACTAAATGTATAGTGTTAAGCGCCCGGTTTTACTACATGCGGCACCGCAGGCGGTGACACTGATGATACATCAGATGAAGATGGAGCACCGGTTAATTGAGATATCGGGTGAAACAGAAGATCCCGGAGAAAACCCGCCCCAGTGCTGTGTTGTCCATCCCAAATCTTCCTTTAGGTCGCACGGGAACGAACTCTCCTTGGTGAGAGTCGATCGTTCTAATCCTTCGGCCACGGTGCAGTCACGTAAGATATAGACAAAGTCTTACTACAGAGATAATGAAGATTTTGCTAAAGGAGACGATATAGCTCGTATAAAACTTTTGTGGGGATAAATATTTTAAATTACCATTTCCTTTACTACTGACTTTAATTTTGAAACACATTTCTTTTCTCAAATATGAAGCTGTTATGCCTATTTATTTGTTTTGGTCATGCATATGAAAGGACATTTCAAAATCATCACTTAGCAAATTGGTCTTAAGTTTTCAGCATCGCTTAAGCATACTGCTTTCTGTTTTCGAATTGTAGGTGCCTTTTTGCAAATCTTTTATATTATATAACATAAACTAGATATAAGGATAATCGTTTCAGCAATAGCTTATATACGTTAGTATGTAGAGAAAGTTCTGTAAGTGCACACATATATTTCACTACATAAGAGACTTAGCTTTGCATGTTGAGGAGTACTTCAGAAATTATGGATTTTAGCACCGATGAGACGTAATTTCAGGAGAAAGAAATAATTCTGCGAAAACAGTTAGTTTATACAGCGTAAAGTGAAAAAGTTATATAATTACATAATGGATGTGTCAACGACAGCTTATTTTTCTCTTAAAGTGATTAACATAAACAAATATACAACTGTTCATTTACTGAATAAGCTTCAATTAAAAGCTTGAGAACGATATGATAAACTACAAGCACCCCTTGAAGAATTTTGCAACACACCAAAAAGTGATAGCTATTAATACCAAAATGCAAATCTAAACAATAATCTGAGATAACTCGTTGAAATTTATGCCCACTACATCTTTGGTTTGAGTATACAGGATGTTAGCGCACTACAAGGACATACGTTTTGAGCAAGTGGAGACAAACTAAACAAGTATTTTGAGATATGCGACTTTATGCACAACTCATGAAAATGAAGAGATGTGTCAGAGCACTTCCTCTTGTGTAGTAGTTGTGACATTAGCTTTCATGTGAGAGGTAACTGAGTTCAAGACTGCTTCACCTTTTGTGTTTTTTTATTTTTGTTTTGTTTTTTGTTTCAAATAACTTGTCTACTAATTAATGAATAAATGTACACACTTTACAGAGTAATTTCATCTTGTCAGTGCAATGAATTACAATTCTTTCTAACAAAGATCGAAATCCTGTTTTATATTTCTACATGATGTACGAGGGCTCTTCAATAAAGAATTATCACAATTTTTTTGGACAACGTACCTCTACTCATCCTCATAATTTTGATAGTCCTTCTCAAAATAGTCTCCCCTGAATGCGATGCACTTTCCCCAGCGTTTCTGCCAGTCTTCAAAGATATGTTGGAAACCATTTTTTGAGAGATCCTTCAAAATCACATCTGCCGTCTTCACCACTGCTTCTGGTGATGGATAAGGCCTCCCACGAAGGAGTTTCTTCAAGTTCGGGAATAGAAAAAGTGACATGGGGCTAACTCCGGACCATAAGGAGGGTGAGGGATGCACTTCATGTAGATTTTTGCAAGGTCAGTGCAATGAATTACAATTCTTTCTAACAAAGTTCGAAATCCTGTTTTATATTTCTACATGATGTACGAGGGTTGTTCAATAAAGAATGATCACAATTTTTTTGGACAACGTACCTCTACTCATCCTCATAATTTTGATAGTCCTTCTCAAAATAGTCTCCCCTGAATGCGATGCACTTGTCCCAACGTTTCTCCCAGTTTTCAAAGACATGCTGGAAACCAATTTTGAGAGATCCCTCAAAATTGCCTCCACAGCCTTCACCACTGCTTCTGGTTTTGGATAATGCCTCCTACGAAAGCGTTTCTTCATGTTCGGCAATAGAAAAACTCACACGGAGCTAAATCCGGACTATAGGGAGGGTAAGGGATGCACTTCATGTAGATTTTAGCAAGACATTCAGCAACAACATTCGCAATATGTGGCTGCGCATTATCGTGGTGCAGCATCCAGCCCACTTCACGGATATGTGACCTTTTGCGCCTGATATGAACTGGCAATGTTTTCAGGACATCCCTGTAGTATTGTCCTGTTACTGATATGTCTGCAGGTACAACATGCTGATAAACCATTCCATGAATATCAAAGAATGAGATGGCCATAACTTTCCCAGCAGAAGCAAGGACTTTTGCTTTTGGGGGGGTTGGTGATGAAGGAGATTTCCATGCTCTCAGGATCAAAATAATGTAGCCAAGTTTCATCAGCAGTGATTACGTTTTAAAGAAACTCCGATGTTCCTCTTTACATCAACTTTAACTGCATGTTACCTCCAATGCAGCGGTAGGCAATACTGAACAAGTCTGAACTTGCCTGGTTCCCACAGGCGGGATCCTGAGTACCAAAAATTAAACTACTACGGCGTGTTTGTTTCACATTAAGCTAACAGAATGTAATAAGGATGAATTTTAGTGCGAAAAATTATGACGTTAAAAATCATGATCATTCTTTATTGAACAGCCCTTGTACATCTAACTGAGACGTAGTTTAAAGGATGGACGAACTTATATAAAATAAAATGTAAATATAACTCTTTACGCCAAGCTTATAAAACTGCTCCGAATGGCGACCTGCGTGTTCAATGCAAAATAGACAGCAGAACGACTATCATATTGCGAGCAAATGGTGTTATTACACTGGCCAATATGATTCTTGTTCTTAGTTACGAATCACTCCAATTCTTGTTATAAAAAATTATGTACAGTATGAACATAAAGTCTTTAAACATTTTTGAGAAAACGGTTGATTTTGAATTTCTTTTACAGGGAATATGAAAGATTCTGTCAACTAAAGAACGAATCGATGTTGTTTCTGCACGTTTGAGGGAATTTACTAATCAGGAGGATCAAACGGATTGTGAACGAAAATTCCATAAACCTCTTCCTACAGGGGATAATATCAGACTACTGGTGCAGAAATTTCAAAGAACAGGCAGTGTGCAAGACGTGAAACGTTCGGATTGACCGCGGGTGGCCAATGAACTATTTGTCTAAATCTAACATTACGTTTTCTCGAAAATGGATCGGAACTTTATGTTCACCCTGTATTAAAAAGAGGAGAGAAAATTAACTACAGGGCAGGAGCGGAACTAATAACCCTTCGAATACCAGTTTTTTGTCCTTACGGATTGGGTCATCAGAAAAATTACAGAAACGTCATTATGCAAGAAAGCAGTTGATCTCTAATCAGTGTCGCTCTGGCAGGTGATTATTTCGAGATTTGAGAGGTTTCTGAGTCATTAGATCTTGAAAACGCCAATAATGAGCAACTAAAAATTGACATTTCTGTACGTTGTATGTAGTTTTAAAGACATTCTAATCCAATAAATCCACTCTTCTTGTTTTAATGCCAACTTATTAGCATCTGATGCCAATTAAAAACGTTATGTCTAACTGCAGACCACGTGCTTATACTAGTGACGTCTACAATAGCTGAAATTGTTTTGGTGTAGTTAATTAAAGCCCTATATAGTAATGTCAATAAAGAAATTAGAATAGGACTTTTGGATCTACATTATAAGATGCATTAGTTTAATACGCAAAACATTTTATGATTAAAGCTCATAAAGAAACGAGGAGAGAAATTTAATTGACGTATACGTTTGTGAATTTTGGAAGAAATATGTGTCACCTGAATTTTGGAACGTGCCGAAATTCCTGGTGTTTGTGAGGTTGTTTACAAATACGACACTTTCATCACAGGACGCATCTGCCGCAAACGTTCTCCCAGTATCTACCCTTTTGAACAGATAATTGATCAATGTGATATCGAGTTTACCTCTTTGTGGTACTTTGAGGTCAGCATTACGAAGAGTACAGGCTGTAACGCAAGCTCGTTCTCTACGAGGGTCAGGATTCGATTATCGATTGCGTCACTCTGTGCTGCAATGCAAATTCCAACGAAGTGGTTTATCTCTCTGTGTCCCTGTCTGCCTTTTCTTTAGCATCAATTGGAACCAGTTTGTGTCCCCTTTTCTATAGAGGTTTATCTATTGTACTTCCTCTGGTATTTGCATGGAATAGAGAAAGTACTGCACTCAACCCAGAAAGGGATATATCGAGATTTCTCCAGCACTACAGATTCTATACTTCCATGAATATAAGTAAAAAAGATTAATAAGCAAACACGTCTCTCTCTCTCTCTTTGTGCATATTTTATTAGAAAATTAGTTGTATTTTATAGACTGCTTTTAGTCTGCATTTGACGTTGCTACGTGAACGAATACCTATTGCCACCAATAAATGATCAATCTATGTTAATGTTAATGGAGATAGTTTGGATTTAGTGCATAATTTCATGACTGTGAAACCCGAATATGGCAATACAGTGGAGCTAGGTTTAACCTGTACTTTGTCCCTGTTGCTGCCAACGTCGATTGGATCGACGGTGCTTCAAGTATGTTGGCAGCGGTGGAAAGCGCCTTCCTGCTAGGTATGGTAATGCTAGCATTTAGATTCAATTTTAAAGCAAAATTAAAATGTAGAAATTTAAATTAGCTATTTATCTTTTCTTTAATACTCTAATAACTAATAAAATCAGCAGATAACAAATGTATATTCAGCGCTTGTTTAATTATAACAGTGAGTAGTAATTATTTTCTTGTAATTGGAAGTGAAATGCTACATATTTCTTTTGAAATAACGCGAATGATATTTAGCACTACAAAAATTTTCTCAATTACAAATAAAATAATTACAAACACATCTTAATATCTCTGTTATGTTACCTAAAATACGCAAACTTTAACTCGAAGTTTGTAGGAAAGTTTGCATGTACGTACATAAACATAAAAGTAATTACATTAATAATGTTTGGGTTCAAAATTAAAGTACATAAGGTTAATTAAATGTGTAGATAAAACTTATTTAAGTTAAGCATCTCAAGATACTTTCCTCACTGTCAGATATTTGATCTGATTTGATATCACACTCAAGACAATAGATATTAATGGATAAAGATAACACATGGCCAGACCTAGCACGTGGGGGGTGGGCACCTGGGCGGGATCTCACGCTTTGCGGAGAGGTTGAGATTCCCTATATAAAGGTTCAATTACATTACAAATACTAAAACTACAACTTAGACATGAAAGGTTTACTCAATAATAGAAAATGCTCAAGTGGGCACATGGCCGTTAGTTGGCTTAAAGCGGACCTAGGTCCGTCCTTCTTCAAAGATGACTCACAAGAGAGCGAGCAAATGTTTTACAGCTTTAGCAGAGCTAGGAGTGACCACGTGACATGACTTCACACGCACTACACTAGTCAAATGATTACTTAACACAATATTTAAATCAAACAAAACAGCCACTTGTGACTATGAAATAACCCTATTATTATCTCTCCCTGACACAAAAACATTGCAAGAATAAATTTGTCATGTTGATTTTAACAAATTATAAACAGAACTGAACAGGATATGGTTAAAAATATTGGTGAGCGTTTAAAACATCGTCCTTCAAATAATAAAATGTCCCTATTAATGACCAAGAAACCACCGTTAGAATGAAGGTTTAACCTTTGCATTGTCATAAAAGGCATCCCTATAGGTTGTGTAATTTTATAAGTAGATGAATATCCACCTGTGTAAGATAACTCACTCATATATAATCAGATATAATCTTTAACAAGTTAATATTCAA
This sequence comes from Mantis religiosa, assembly GCA_030765055.1. NCBI lineage: Eukaryota > Metazoa > Arthropoda > Insecta > Mantodea > Mantidae > Mantis > Mantis religiosa. The sequence continues at coordinate 52,753,858 of CM060953.1, forward strand.
CTATTCATAAAATTACACATGATATGTCTCCCAATTCTCTCACTTTCAACACCTTTTTTTTAATTAAGGGCCTTCTACAATGCTATAGGTTACCTCAGCTAAACCAATAGCCAACTAGAAAATTGTATCACATTATTAATTTTACAGAGCAATTCTTTACCTCCATTTCTCACTATCTAGTGCATCTACATAAAGTAGTCCTTTCTGTCTCACACTTTTTCACTTTGTCCACACTTCCTTTTGTAATCTGGCATCATCCATCCTTAATGTGTGTCCATACCATTGTAGTCGTTTCTCATTTAAAACTTCTATAACATCTCTTTCCACGTTCAGCAACTCTCTTGATATTTCATTCCTTATCCTGTTCCTTATTGACTTCCTGGCAGACCTTCTCCAGAAGTCCATTTCCGTTGCTCTTAATTTATACCCTTGTATTCTGCTGATTGTCCAAGTTTCTGTTCACACTTTCCACCAATGCTTTATAAATTAACCTTTTCGTTTTGGCCAAAAATTACTGCTCCATAGGATTGAATTTAGCATCCCAGTAGCTCTTTCTCCTAAACATATTCTTCTGTCTATTTCTAATTTTGATGATCCTTCTTGTTTTAATATCGTTCCCGATATTTGTACCTTTTGACTTTCTTGCTATGCCATGCCCTATGGTGTTGGCTGGCTGTATATAGCCAGAAGGTTTTCCCTGCATGCCCACCCGTTCAGAGTTTTACCGCAGGTAAGGTAGATTTCGGGATATTGTAGGGTGAAATGTGGGTTTTTGGACTGGTGTTATTTATGGGTTACAAGATGTACCTGGTGGTAGAAGGACAGGATGCAACACCTTGCACCCTGGTGTATTTATTTGTTTTTACTTTGGGGAATAATTTTGATGCCAAGCAGCTTGGAAGTATTATGTAGAGCTCAGCTTGAGCTGCAGTTCGGATAAGCTCCTGGGTTATCTCGGGTGCCCGCAAGCCATGCGTGGTAACCGGTGCTGTCTAGAACGACCTCTAGTCGGGTAATAATGTCCCAAGGATCTGACAAGGGCGCTCCTGTGGTTGGGTAAACTTCCGTATAATTTTGATGCCTGGCGCCTAATTTCATCCTCCAGGTATGGAAGACTCGAGGCCTCGTGAATCAACCTGGTATGAAAATAACATCCCACAGAATATTTTGCGTATAATTTTGATGCCCGGCGCCTAATTTCATCCTCCACGTATGGAAGACTCGAGGCCTCATGAATCAACCTGGTAGGAAAATAACATCCCACAGAATATTTTGACTTTGTGGGTTCGTGAAGTGAAAAGTCCAATTACACCACTCAAAAATGTTCTTTATTTCCACCGACTTACAGTTAAACACTTGCCAATTACACGGAATTACGTAATGCACACAATTACGATTCACCAGTTCGTCCGATACAATTCCACTGTACGGTCACAATTACGTAAATTCTTACGTTGCACATACACAGTCTTCACGTCCTTACACTAGCACTGCACTCTTACGCTGATTGCCACGAACTCTAACTCGCTCCTCTTGCACGACGTGTTGCTTATATAGGGTCCGCTTGCCGATCTGGAAGGTTCTCCATTAGGGGAAATATCCCGTAAGTTCGACAAAACAGGTGCAACAGAAAGAGACGGTGCAGTGATGTTTTTTGTCCCAGCCATCTCCTGTCACCACTATAAGACAAACGAGGGGGGCGTGGCTAACACGGACCTCCCCTGCTTCCCGCTCTCAGCTGCTTCTATAGGGTGTTCCAACGCTCGGGTGACAATATATAGACCTGAGTCCTCTATTCTGTGCACGTGGAGCTATGCTAGCCAGCTGTCTGCGGCCATGCTCCAGATCTCGCAGGCGTAAAACATAACCGGGATTGCCAGCGCTCGAAAGAGGTATAACTTCAATGCCAACTGGCATCGAGGTTGACCCCAACATTGGATACAGGAAAGCGATTGCTCCCTGTACCTTCGCCGCTCGGTCCCTGATGTGTTGGCGAAAACTTAGACTCCTGTCTAAGTTAACACCTAGGTACTGGACAGAGTTGGTCCACTCTTTCCTTTGACCTCGGTAGCTGAAGTTGGGGCATTAATTTTTTGCCCTTAAATTTATATATCTTCAATACCAGCTGTCAGATGTTCAGTTTTCTTCAAATTTATTTTCAGTCCCCACTTCCCATATTCTTCTTGTAATTTCCTACACATGTATTCGTCTTCTTCGATATCTTGGGCGGCAATTACTTGTTCGTCGGAAAATAACAAATTAGAGATATATTATTATTTTTTATTTAAAATCCCTTATTTGGTAAGCCCATTCCTACATATTTTTGCCACGTCTTTTAAGCTTATAACAATAAAAATTTTAAATAATAAGGGTGATGAGCAGCATGCTGGGAAAAGCCCTTTACTTGTATAAAATGGTTTTGACAATTTTGTTTCTTGTTTCACTTGATTAGAAATACGATAGACTTGCTTATTCCTGCCATTTCAAATGCTTTCCACAGTAATTTTCTGTGGAGATTGTCGTATGCGCTTTCAGGGTCAATGAAGATAAGTTCAACATCTTTATTTTCCACCTCACATTTTTTCTCATATTTGCCATAAAGTAAAGATGTGATCAGCACATGACCTTCTTGCTGTGAAGCCAGATTTTTCCTCAGAGCCCATGAATTTCATCTCCAAACGACTTTTTAGTAATCTCCCTAAAGTTAGCATTGTGGCTTATATATAATCACAATAGGATGTTTCATACATGGGTTTACAGCCTCCAAAAATTGCATCGATTAGATCGACGATGGCAGTCTTCCCTCGGTATAGCACAGTAATTAAATTTGGGGTCAGCAGCAAGAGGATTAAGAAGCACTTTCTATGTGATGGCTTTAAAATTTTATTCTCTTTGCATGATTAGGAAGCAAATGGCTTTGAGAAAATTCTTAGAAATCCAAACCAAGAACATTAATTATATCAGAAATAGTTAATTTTAAAAATATAATTTCCTTTATACATTGCGTCTTTTAAAGATATCTACATTTTTGTTGGTCCAGTAAGACCTTATGTAATTATGGTAAACTCTCTGTTTAGAATAAACAACAGCCTTTAAGTATTCTAGTAACATGATAAAGAAAGTATAAAGTAATAGTTGAAAAATTACAGGATGTCTTATTTAAAACACCTACTTCAAGGTTTTAGCTAAAGGATTTTCATCATCACATGAAAACATTTTATTTTTTCTGCTATAGCTACAGTTGGCTTAAATCAAATAATTCTTTCGATTTATTCCCGAATCGTCTTCTTCTCCTTCCTCATAAAGTTTAGGCCTTCAGACCTGTTCCGAACCTAACAAAACTCGTCGCTCCATCTCTTTCAACACTTCGTCTCCCTGGAGATTTATAAAAATAAGGTTTTCCGTGCATATCTTGAAGGAGGCTGTTCGAATCTCGGTCAGGGTGCGTTACCTGGATAAGGTTTTTTCTGGGGTTTCCATTATCCTGAAAGACTAATGTCGGGTAACTCTAAGTTCTATGGACCCTGAGCTCATTTGAGCATCATTTCACCTATTCTATTCATCGTCCGATATGACTTAACTTTGGAGGACGTAAATCACAAAAATGAAAAAAATTGAAGGAGGCCTTCGTAGAACAATTCTTTCCGTGGCTTTTTGATACATTTGACTTTCTTCGCTAATATTTTCTTCCATTAACTGTTCCCTAATATTGTTCCTAATACTATCTTTTCTAGTAATTCTCAACAATGGTCTTCTCATTTGAGGTGCTTGCAATCTTGACTTTTTTGGTTCTTAATGTCCACTTTTCACAAGAGTACATCAGCGCTATTTTAGATATTATAGTGTGTAATCTTTGCAGATTTTATATTGAAATTCATGAGGGCTGATCAAAAAAGATACTGATTTTTTGCTGTAGCTTCCATCATAGTTTCCTGCCTATAATATACACATTGGAAGAGAGCGGCTTTTTATGTATAGTGTGCGTAGGTGGCAGCACTCTCATATCGGTGGGTTGATAGTAATGCTCTGTTTTGAGGACGTTACATGCATTTCGCATACCAGACAATGGAGGTGACGCGTCTCTTTGATGGAGGGAATGCATTTTTGAAGTCGATTATTACGGTGATGAGTCAGGCTGCATCATTATGATCTGAAGGAAAACAAGCCACCACGGTGTTTTTCAACACCAAAAGAAGGTAAATGTTGTTCCATATGCAGAGAAACTGATGGTGATCACATTTCTTTATTATAATGGAATGATTTACAGCATGCAGTTCCTCCTTACACCACTGTTACATCAGCATACTCTACAACAGTATTGGCTACACTTAGGAACCACATTGACAATGCACGGCCTCACGTCGCAAATCAAGTCATGCAATTTCTGGCTCGTTTCAAGATTGCTTGTGTACTGCATCCACCTTATATATTGCACCCGGTGATATTTTTATCCCCATAACTAAAGACAAAGCTTGGGGTCACTCATTCTGAAAATTCTGAAAGAGTGCTCAAGAAAAGTGAGATGATTCTCAAGGTCTGACAAAGAATGGTCTGCAGCATATGTTCAAAGACTGGCAGAGAAAATGTAAAACATGCATTGAAGTAGGAGGGAACTTGCTTGAAAAGGTCACGTAAACAATGAAATGGAGTAATAAACATTTGTGATATAAAAGAAACAATATCAGTGTTTGCTGAACAGCCCTCCTATAAAACATAAATATCTGCAATATGAATATATTTTATATACGAATGCAGAAAATGTATTCTAGAAAATGTGCACTTTATTTTGAGATGAAATTTTCAAATAAGGCTCTCTTTAAGAGCAATGGGTATATATAATTTTATTTTTTTATATTACTTCCAGGCTATAAACCGCTGTAATTAAATGCTTTGAGACATAATTATCGTTTGCTACAAAAATAAACATCATAATTCTAGATTTAATATTTCTTGAAAATAATTTATTTACCTTAAAAAGGGCAAGTAACTTTAGAAAAGGGTGTATCTTATTAAAATATAATATTTATAGCAGAAATTTAACACTTACTACACAATAATATAAATATTGATGGTTGCTTCAAATTTTCAACATTTTATAGAGTGCTTTGAAATGTTAAATAACTATTCTTTTGCTTCTCAGCAGCTAATGTAAATATGTAGTAAGTAGACTCCTATTTGGCATAACACCGATTCTTTAATAAGTTATTTTAAGCACTGCATTATTTAAGGCCACAGTTTTTTCGTGTTCGCTCTAGTGCGTCTGAAAGAATTTTGAATTAATTGAAGTAGATAAACTAAGGCATAGACTGAGTAATATATATTTATATAAAAATTAAAAGAATTAGTATTTGGTAAAGAAAATTAGCACCTCTTAAATGCAATTCAAATTTTAAAAGTAAAATATGGAAAGATAGAGCCAGACTGAAAAATTCAATGCCATAGTCGGAATTTTAACCACGGACCTTCAGGTCTCCGTCAGCCGCTTACTTTAGCCTACACACGGCTAGTGTGAAAGAACAATTAATTTCCATTAATTGACCTAATAGTGGTTAACTATAAAGCCCGGGTCTTAAAGTACTTACATGTTTTAAGTGGCCATTAAGGAAGTTGCTCATGTGTTTATGAGAACTCCTAAGTGGTCTACCGGGAAAAAACACGAGTAAGTTGGAGAATTTAATGTCATGTCGTCATGCTGGCCATAGTAGCTCAATGGTTAGAGCGGTGGGACGTAGACCAGAATATCCGTGGTTCAAATCCCGGCTATGGCATTGAGCTTTTGAGTTTGGCTCTATCTTGTCTAACTTTAACTTAAAATTTCAACTATTCTGTTACACGAGCATCACATGTAACTTATATTAATTACGTGTAGTAATTATTAGTGTTGCGAACGAGTTTAATGGTATCTTTCGATAAGTTTAGTGGAAAAGAGCCTTATTCACTCCAGCAGCTTTTACACTTTCGATAGGAGGGAAGTATTTCCCGAAGGTTAAGTGAATGTGGCAGCCTGTCAAATGGTGTCACCGTAAAGTTGGAGGTGACGTAGGGAAGAAACAACCGAATGTTAAATCGACATGCATATTTTATTGAGGAAACTGGTAAATGGAAGAGGCGTGTTCTTAGAGTTAACACTTTCGGTTGTGTTTTATTCCACAAAGTGCTCCCTCGAGTGGAAAACACCAAAAATACACCCTCTCTTTTTTCTCCCTCTTTTTGTCACCCTCGCTCTTCCTCTCACTACCTCCCGGATTGAGAGATTTAATTTAATTTTTTTATTATATTTCAGTTATCTTTTTAATGCGTTTACATATTTATATATTTCATTAAAGTTAGAAAATGTTCCATATTACTACGGCCACGTGGAAGAAAACCTTATAATAGAAACAAATATCTGTCATATAAATTTATAATTGGTTTAAAATTTCCTAATGTAAATGAAGTCACGTAATCTTAGATTTGAAGGAAAACAAAATGAAATAAAATACGAGGCGTGTCCGTCTAAAATAAGGTCTCCAACTCGCCGGAGCCGTGAGGAACACTATTACGCGAGATGCAGCAACACTGACGTGTAGCTTGGTTTCACCCCTTCAAATACCTTCCACAGCGAAACCGTTACAACCCTTAGTCCAGACTGGGCAGCCGTCTGCGACGGAGCTTCCTATCACTTCCGCCGCCAAGTGCGAGTTGCGCGCAGTAATGCGGTTTTTAAGTGCCAAGGGCACTACTGCCACTAAAATTCATTGTCAGTTATGCGAAGTCTATGGGCCATAGCGTATGGACGTCAAAAACGTGCGAAAGTGGGACAGAGAGTTCAAAGACGGACGTACGGACGTACAAACGTCCATGACGAACAGCGTTCTGGTCGGCCTTCGGTTTCAGCCGAAACAATTGCAAAAGTGGAGCAAGAAATGCTTATAGATCGGCGTGTGACAGTTCGCGACCTGTGCGAACTTATCCGTGAAGTCAGTAAGACTACGATTGAGAAGATGTTGACCGAATATTTGCATTATCGCAAGGTGTGTGCGAGGTGAGTCCCCAAAATGCGCACCGAAGACCATAAACGGCAACGTGTTGAAGCGGCCTACCGATTCCTGGAGCGCTATGCAGAACAGGGCGAGGAATTGTTGGATTCAGTTGTTACTGGCGATGAAATCTGGGTGTACTACACAACACCAGAAACCAAATAACGTTCTGGTCAGTGGCGGCATTCGAATTCGCCAAAGCCGCGAAACTTCAGACATTTTCTGCAGGCAAAGTGACGGCCAGTGTGTTCTGGGATAGAAAATGTGTGTTGTTGTGCGAGTTTATGCCTACTGGCACAACAATAAACGCTGCTAGCTACTGTGAGAGTTTAAAAGAATTGCGACGTGCCATTCAAAATCGAAGGAGGGGAATGCTAACGAAGGGAGTGAGTTTCATCACGACAACGCTCGTCCCCATACTGTACATGCAACGCCTGATCTCCTGGCCCAGTTCGGATGGGCCATCCTCACCCATCCCCTCTAGATTCCAGACTTAGCACCTAGTGATTATCATCTGTTTCCTGAGTTGAAGTCACAGCTGGGTGGAACACATTTCCAAACCGACGATGATTTGGAAAACGAGGTTGAGCGCTACCTGCGCAACTTGGCGGGGGAGTGTTATGACAAGGGTATACAAAAACTGCTACAGCACATGCGAAAGTGCATCGATCGCAATGGTGATTACGTTGAACGATATCTAAGTTCCGCCTTTCCATCAATGTAACATTCATTGACAATAAACACATTTTCTATATTAAATAAAATTGAAGACCTTATTTTACGGACACGCCTCGTAGATGCTTTGAAAGTACAATATTCTCAAAAAATTAGTGGTTATTAAAGAAGTTTATATCGATACTTCTGTGCTACAAGATTATCATAACAATTTCTGTTGTTTTACAAAGAATTTAACAAGCCTAAGCTGGCTTGTCTCAAATTCTTGTTAAAGGGGTTGGAACACTCTTCAGTCTCACGTTGAATCTTTAAATTCACCCCTTACATTGGGCACCATAAGCTTGAAAGTTTTGGTATTTCCTTAACTAAATGGTTTCGGTGATCTAATCTTATTGCATTTCATTTTAGTTAAAAATCGCAGGAGAATGTAATGTCCATTTACATACATGTAAACTGAAGCAAGAACTTGGACATTGATGGATAAAAAGGTTTCTGCCTAGACACAAAACCATCTACTGATGGCAGGATAGGCAGAACTATGCAATATTGTAACTGTTGTATTGGTTAGGCTCCAAGAGTTGTGAAATTGTTTAATATGTTTAATGATTTAGTAATAGATATGGACAGATTAAAATCAATCAGAAAGTGTGGCAAACCCGCATGCCAGTGTTATTTTGATTGGGTTCTAATTGGAGCTATGAGTTTTCTTATCCTCAGGTGAATGGTTGCAGAAAATGGATTTTGGTGGTTGTTGGCTACTCAGTCGTATTAATAACACTTTGTTTGTTGCAGAATTATTTGGTTTAATTCCTACTAAGTTTGCTTATGGACTTGGATCGGTAACCACCTGTTAGTAAAATTTCTAACATAATTTAAATTTTACTTGAAAGCCTGTATTACTTGTTTAAAGTTACTTCCGCGCGGTTTCTATTTCTACGGTGGCTACTTTGCTCTAATAAACTTCTAATGCTGCTTCCACTTACGCTGGTTGCGCTATTCTTAACTTCCCTACATTTTGGACTTATAAATCTTCGCTTCTCTTCTTAATGCTCATGAACACGTCCTTCCAGTCACAGTATCACCTTTCAAGTAAGTTTTTCTTTCTTTACGATTCAGTTCGCACCTTACTCTGACCCTCTTTCTAACTTTATCACATGACCAAACTAGCTGAACTTTCTCAAATGTTACATTATTATTGGTTTCTCTTTTATTTCAAATTTTCGCACTGGTTTGCAAAACGGATCTAACTCATTGACGTTCAGCCCACCCTAAGTTGGGGAACACCTACCCTGAGTTGTTTGTAACGGTATACATCGTTATCAAATCAGCGAAGTAAATCCCTTTAGCGTTAATGCTCAACTGCATTTTGAAAGCCCTTTGTCCCAACACATTCCGTGCTTTAAATATTATATATTTTTCAGACATTGAACTTTTACTAGTACAAAGAAAATAACGGTCCTCCCTTCCTGTCTCTCCGAAATGTACAGAGTTTTACAAGAATATTTTCTTTTCCTTGCCTGGATGCTAGTATATATGTTATATTAAATTATATTCTTCGTTCTTATTATTTAAGTCAACTGCTATTTTAGTCATTACTCTATCCATTCTAATTCCATATTATTATAACAAGATTTTTATATTAGTTTAGCAAAAACATCTTTATTAGTTTATGTCCTTTTTAGTTATCTGGTTTCGATTAATTCGCTGTCTCATAATCGCTGCCTGATTTTGCAGTTACAAAAGGAAATTTTTAAAATTTGGTAGGTTAGGAGATGACGCAACATTTAAATGAAACTATGTGATGCTTTTTCATTGGTAGTTTTAATAATGAGATTGTGTAATGTGTGACCTGAACCAGTAAAACTAAGTTTGACTGGTAGTGATGGCAACGAGAGAAGGAAAAATCAACAATTTTGGGGGAACAGCTAAGAAAGAAGGCCTGTTTTGATGGGAGAACATTAGGGTGAACAGACGTAAGTTCACAGCCGCGACGAAACCTTGTAAAAGAGTTAATATCCGTTCTATGTTAATTATAACCAGGGTAGAAAATGCTATTGTCAAGTTTTATACGAAAAATTCTAAAAATAATAAAAATTAAATTGAACACCTTGATATTTTTGAAGTAACGTTAATTTATTTATATCGAACTTTATTTAGAAGCTTTATCCTTTCATTTGCGACCATGTCTGAAAATTAGGAGTTCTCATAGCTATTTCAGAGTTATCGATACCTCGGAGTGTCATATAGGATCAAGAAGAGATAGCAACTTGCAGCTTCGTCAGAATACAACCCACAACCTCAGACACAACACGGGACGACATCAGGTGAGAATAACCCCGTCCCACATGATCGCCGCAACGCGGTTTTTCCAGAACACCATGTTCCCATCGGCACGATAATCTCGCTACAATGTTTAGGACCATATCTTCGCTTAGCGTACGCCGCCTTCTAGATCTTGTGTTTCCCGTAATCCATTTCCTTCGGAAGTTCTCTATAAGAAAATTGAGGCCGTCCATTACACCATGCGCAAGCGCAATGCTGTACTAGTTGAAGCCTTTTCTTCTGTAAGCTTCCTTCCACATATCTAGAACATACTTTTGTCACAGAAAGTACTCTAGTATTATTAACTTCCTAAATGTAAGGACTTCCTGAAAGATGAGTCCCAACGTTTGCAAGTTCTTGAGAAGTACCGTAAGTGTATTACATAGACAAAATTTTAATACTAAAGAAAGCACTGATTTTATTGTCAGGGAGTTCTACTTTCCTTAAGTATGATATACGGTTTTTCCATTCCTTTGCTGAATATTAGCACTTTAATGCTACCAGCAACGAAGCCCTTCAGGAAACTCCAATTAAAAATCAAGAAGCTTAAGCTAAGAAGTCATTAATTGAGCTTTCTCTTGAAACACAAGCGTTTTCTTCACAAAGGGGAAACGTTTAAAGACTTAGCACAAATCAGGAATTAAGATTCAGATGGTACTCTCAGTGAATTAATTTTATTTAGCTATTCCGATTCTTCTGGTGGCTCGGATTTAAGTGCGGCTGCTATAAAAGTGACCATTTCGTTTCGTTAGTGCCATGTTTAAATGCATTAGGTAGAGCTGGTAGCCATGACGACGGACAATAACAGGAGGTGACTTTGCCTCTTAAGGTGAGCCAATTTCATTTCTGTTCGTTAGCTAGGAACACGCGCAGGTCCATTGTGGAGTAGCTTTCTTTGTTCAGCCATGTCGATGCTGCAACATGCTGATTCGATGTGTTGGTTTATCAGACTGTTACAGTTATTCTAGGATTTAACATGAAGCACTGTTGCAGTATTGCTTTGTTTCCATGTGCCTGAATAGGCTGAGAAGCAATTTTATTCCACACGTAGTATCATATCGATTTTCGTTGCCAATAAATGCTTAGAAGCCCCTAACTAAAATAAAAATTGTTCATGTCTGTGTGTATAAGTTTATGTAAACAGTTTAGCCCAGAAAGAAATGTTAGTTAAGCACCAAAATTAACATTAGCTGAGAGGGACTAAGTGACATTTTGGACCTTATCCCCAAAATGGGCTGCAGAGAAGCAGGGGCGAAGTGAGAGGAGACAGGAGCACTATGTGGAATAAAACACAGCCAAAAGTGTTAACTCAAAGAAGACGCCACTTCAATTTGCCAGTTTCATCAATTAAATATGTATGTCGATTCTAGAAGCCACGATATAGCAGCGGCAGCGGTCCTAAGGGTTCCGTATATAAATTCTCCAATATATAAGGGTCAAATGTAACCATCATCTCTCCCCTTTCAATAATCGTGCCTGCCATTGAAGAACTCGGGAAACTTAAAAATAGGAGAGTGGGTCAAAAAGTAATACCTCCTATTTTTTTCCCTTAAATAAGCAAGTTATGTAAAAACTTTCAAATTCGCGCAATTTCTCTAACCTTCTTTTCCAATCCCCTGCAGTACTAACTTCCTAACTCAACAGGTGGCAGCACTGCATCCTCTTGCAAAATGGCTGACATCGACATCCGTATTAGACAGCGTTCTGTAATTGAATTCTTGACTACGGAAGGTGAAACGCCAATTCGCATTCACGAAAGGCTAAAAAATGTATATGGTGATGCACCGGTGGATGTCAGCACTGTTAGACGATGGGTTCGTTGCTGTAACGAAGCTGAAGGACAAACACCATTGGCAGATGAAAAGCGAAGCGGTAGGTCGGTGACTGCAGTGACTCCATGCAACATTCAGCGAGTCGATGACATCATTCGTAGTGATCGCCGGGTAACAACAGGTGAAGTCTGTCGCATTGCCTCCCTCAGTACAGGCAGTGTGGTGACGATTATTCAACAACTGGATTACTCAAAAGTTTGTTCACGTTGGGTAGCAAGAATGTTAACCTTTAAAAAGAAAGAAGCAAGAAAATAATAGCCTCCGAACACTTGCAGCGCTTCAATTTGGAGGGAGAGAAGTTTCTGCAAAAACTTGTTACTGCAGACGAAACGTGGGTTCATTTTTTGAACCTGAATCAAAGAGGCAGTCAATGGAATGGCATCACACAACGTCACAGAAGAAAAAAAAAATCAAAACTCAGCGGTCTGCAGGGAAAGTTATGGCGACAGTGTTTCGGGATGCAGAGAGTGTGCTTATGATTGATCTTTCGGAGCAGGGATGCACAATAAATTCTGTCCAATACGTCAGAACTCTCAAAAAGCTAAAAGCATGTCGTCGCCGAGTTCGCCCAACAAAAACTATGGTGTATGCTCTTCTTTTGCATGACAATGCAAGACCACACGACAGCCTTTACACCACAGCAGAAATTGAGAAATTGGAATGGCAAGTCTTGCCTCATCCCCCATACAGCCCTGACCTGGCGTCATCACACTTCCATCTGTTCGGGCCACTAAAGGAAGCTCATCGTAGGATTCATTTTGAAGATGAGGAGGCTGTGAAAACGTCTATGCGTCAATGTCTTAGGAAGCAAGACCGTGTGTTTCACTACACTGGAATACATGCCCTAGTTAAAAGGTGGACCAAAACTGCGGAAAAGGACGGAGATTATATTGAACAGTGACAAATTAATCGTCAATGTTGTAGTTTTCAAGCTATGTAAATTGCGTTCAATTTTCTTGGCTATTTGACCCACCCTCGTAGTATCCCATTATAGTATGTATTGAAACCGTTGTTAAGGATATCCATCCTGGCACTTTAGCACTTTGATTAGCAGCTAATATTGAATGAATGATTTATTGTGCACATTTCAAAATTTTACAGTTTGCAACATTAGGTTTCATTTATTTGTCTTTACCTTGTTGCTACCTAGGCTTACATGACACCCGATTGTATTTTTTTTATTTACGTCCTCCCAACATTTAGTCATATCGGACAATGAATGAAATGGGTGAAGTGGTGCTCAAGGCGTCCGGGGTCCATAGAGCCGATATTCGTCTTTCAGGATAAGGGAAAACACTGGAAAAAGCCTTATCCAAGTAACTCACCCTGACCGATATTCGAATTCGGGTTCTCCTGAACGTGAGACAGACATACTAACATCTACGCTACCGAGGCAGGCTACATGACGCCCTGGTCTTCTGCTCTGCCGGGTAGCTCTTAACCTCCATGCCTCCTTGTTACTTTTAGTCCCATTCTTCCCCTCCCATCTTCCTTTATTATATTCTTCACATTTCTTGGCCATTTCTTTTACTTGCTGTAAGAACTCACCAATACTTCTTACCTTCTTTTCCTCCTTTCCCGTTAACATTTTTATAGCTACTATCCTCTTCTCTACTCTCTCCCATTTTACCTCCCAAAACCTTTTTCTCCTCATTGCAACTTCCTCGCATTCTGTTACATTGTGTTCTGTGCTTTCTTTTCCCTACACAATTCACAAGTTCCCTTTTCCCAAACCCTCATCTCTCTTGGAAATATTGTTCCTGTTCTCATCCAAGCTAGCCCTCCCTCTCGTGCCTATTGTGGTAATCTATATATACTTCTCGTCCCCAATTTCTTTTTATTTGTTTGTAAAATTGTAATGATTTCATATTATCCTAGACTTCCACATATTCTTCATTTTGCTAATTTACCCACATAGCTTGTCTTAATCTCCTCTATTCTCCATATATCTCCCATTCCTATGTAGATTTACAGAGAGCATCCCTTTCTGACATGCATCACCAAACCCTTTTCGAAACATGTTAGTGAATAGGAACTAAATGCTTAAGTGCGAAGTGAAATGCATTTTCCTTATATGGAAGATTACTCAGGCCGCGCCGTATCTGTGTGGTTAGACCGCTCAAATCTCACCAAGGTGGCCCGAGTTCGATCCCAGGCGACCACACAATTGTTGTGGACAACATGGCGCTGGGGCGGGTTTTCTCAGGATTCTCGGTGTCCACGTCGTCGTTCCACCAATCGCTCCATCACTTCTCCTATAACTCATCTCCTCCTCATCCTGTGATCTACATCTCTCACCATCACACCAGGTACGGGCTGATCACCTATCCTGGTTCTCTATCAGATCAAGCTTCGGTTCCTCAGACCAGAACTTAGAGATAGAGGAGCTAGAATCCTCTAAAGCTGTGATAAGTGGTACCTTTATCAGAGATAAGCAAAAGAAGAATAGGAGTAAAATTGCTCGAAATGATTTATTTGCTCAAAAATATTAAGCATTCTTATTAACATACTATGGAATTAAATACTTACATGAACTACATATGTTCTGTATTGAAATTTTCAAAAATCACGCAGTGAGCTCCACTTTTTTTCTGAAGTAATATAGTATACTTTTGCATTAAAGTAACTGGTAAACCTTAAGGAAAAGAAAACAGTATTAACAAAGTCCGTAATGCAAACTTTTACCTAATTCTCTTTAACAAAAACGTTTCATTTCCCAATTTTTATGTGGATTAGCTGCTTTCATATATACGCCAGTATTGGTTTCAATTACTCATGTGTTGTAAGTTGTTTTAAAATTCTGTCACTGTTTACATGTGTGTTATGATTCATACAAAGAGAGTAGTGTTTTATAGCCATAGTGTGCAGATTTAAAACACACAACTATCGAATCAGTTTTCCGTTTATCTCGATTTATATGACGCGGAGAGCAAAATATGCTTTCGTATGAATAGAAATATGAAAATAAATTATAGTGTACAGAAATATTTATGTAAATGTGACAGATTATATTTTTTATGCATAGCTACAATGATTTTATTATTGGAAGAGTTTTATAAAAGACATTTGTAAATGTTTATTAAATTTAATTTTAACCGTGTTGTCACACATTGTAGAACCACAGGTTTCTTCGAATCGTTGCATGACGTGACTTTCTTCTTTTTTTCTCCGTCTTATTTCTACCTGCATCTCTCCTCCTCCTTATCTGTCATGTATTCAACAATCATAATTAAAACTACTTTGTGTTTTGGTACTATTATACTGCTATACATTATAACCTGCAGAATATCCAGGAATGAGCAAAGAGAATTTTGTGAAACACAGAAATAATATTCGAACTTAATTTGAATTAGAAAAAAGAAGAAATAAAACCCTTTAAATTACTATAAATGAAGTCAATAGATGCATTTAGTTACAAAATAGAGAAAAAGAAAGAAAAAAAATATTTTGTTTATTTTGCGAGAAAGCCGGTATTGCCAATAATAATAATGATAAGGAGGAGGGGGATCGAGATGGGATGGCGGGGAGGGGGAGGAGGGTTATGACGAGGGAGTGGTGGGGGAGGGGAGGAGGAGGACTTTATTTTAATCATAGAAGTTATATTTTAAGAAACTTAAAATACTAGTCTAAATTATAAGCTTCTCATGTAAATTTGAAGCAAACAAACACTTTTATAAAATATTTTTATGTATTTAAATAAACTGCAGTAAATTATGATTCACATTTCTTAATTTTTACTTTCTTAAAGCTATGCTAACTGTTCTTGTATTCACATTTTGTTGTATTTAGTAAAGAATTACTCTATTTGAAATTACATTCTTTGGTCATGCATTTCTTAAAACTTTCATAACTTAAGAGGAAGTCAAACGCTTATATAAAAACTGATAGAAAAGGATAAAGTGTGTACTTTTTCTCCAAACTATTTGTGTAATATCTTCCCTTTGCACGTTTCCGTTTGTTTCCACCATTTCCTTTATGCTACACGCATGGAAATGTTTCTTCTTAATTAATTTATGAGAATATTACGTTATGATATGTAGCTATAATTGTATTTCATATAGCGTTCTAATAGATCTTGAGATTTGTTTCAAAATTCAGAATGGTATACTATATACCGCAGTATTTCTTAATTAAAACATTTTCGGCAGATATGTATAACGCTGAGTTTAGCAGTTTTTCTATAGAAAACGAATATAGTAATATTTCATTAAATATCTCTGTTCATATATAGAAAGATTTAAAAGCGAAACTAATATCTAGTCCGTGAATTGGTGGCTGAAGACAAAGAATGAAGCAATTGGACAAACAAGGGGTCAATAAATATTGAACAACCCTCAAATTGCTATTCCTCTAATTTTACAAAATTAGGTTAATAAGTAATACAAATTGTTAGGGGAGGGGGAAAATAAAAGTTGATATTACTGAATGCATATCGGGAAAATGAGTAGAGAAATGTCCATGGCATTATAGCTGATTTGTTTTTAATTTTCATGTCACTGTTCCCTACTACTTCGAATGCTTTATTGAAGTTTAGCAGTGGCAGGGATTTTTAGACGGGTTTAAAAAGCCTTCTTCCTTCTAAATGTTACGTAGAATAAGCACTTGATCTTAATCTTCAAAGGGATTAGAAGAATATGAGAAACGTAAGCAGGTTTCCAATACGGTTTAGTTATATCCCGCTCAAACAGGTAATCTAAAAGCACCTGCGGCAAAGCATCGTTCTGTCTCTGACAGTTTGATACTCGCTTTTAAATTGTTGTTACAAACTCCGTGCACAACTTTGTGCGTACCTACCCATGCGAACTTAGGCCTCTCTGCTAAAACGAACCATGACGCACGCCAATGAGTGTTTGGTTTTCCCGAAAGGCTTTCTAATAGGTTAAACAAACGTTACTGAGTTTTGCACTAAGGTGTATTGTCTTATTCTAAAATAGTATTTATAATAGCCTTTTTATTAATACTCTCTAGTTAACTAGTAGAGTACCGCTATATATTTATTTATTTATTTATTTATTTATTTATTTATTTATTTATTTATTTATTTATTTATTTATTTATTTATTTATTTATTTATTTATTTATTTATTTATTTATTTATTTATTTATTTATTTATTTATTTATTTATTTATTTATTTATTTATTTATTTATTTATTTATTTATTTATTTATTTATTTATTTATTTATTTATTTATTTATTTATTTATTTATTTATTTATTTATTTATTTATTTATTTATTTATTTATTTATTTATTTATTTATTTATTTATTTATTTATTTATTTATTTATTTATTTATTTATTTATTTATTTATTTATTTATTTATTTATTTATTTATTTATTTATTTATTTATTTATTTATTTATTTATTTATTTATTTATTTATTTATTTATTTATTTATTTATTTGTTTATTTATTTATTTATTTATTTATTTATTTATTTATTTATTTATTTATTTATTTATTTATTTATTTATTTATTTATTTATTTATTTATTTATTTATTTATTTATTTATTTATTTATTTATTTATTTATTTATTTATTTATCTGTCACACATTTAGTAGGCAAAGTGGTGTTGCATTCCGAAAAGTTTCATGTCGATACAGAACTCTTCATACAAAACATAATTTGTTTTAGAAAAAGTTCATGACTGAGTGTAAAAGAGGAGAGAAAAACTTCAATATATCCAAAATCACAATGTTTTATAACCACCAAACTTCTTATATAGTTTCAGCATCTTCCTGAAAGAGACACGATTCTCAAGAAAATACACCCAAACATACAGCATCTTCACCATGAAACAATTTTCGAATTTTCTGTTTTTCAAATTGTTTCTAAGAATTTGGCTACAATACTGCATGTTAAAGATATTTTGCAAGATAAATAAAATATTTAAGATCGATTCTCTTGGTGGAGCCTTTGAACCTCCATTCATTTGGAGCTACATTCAAATTCCGAAGAATATTATATAATTTTGGACAACTAGTGAACTGTAAAAGCAAGTTCTTGTTTCCTTGAAATAAACAATGTATTCAAAATGACCTTTAGATGATATACAGGGTGTATATAAATGAATATAGGGGTTTTAAATCTTTATAATATTTATTTCATTAAACTTACAGCTATAAATGTTATGTCAAATGAAAAAAGCAACTCAAACAGTTTTGTTTGCTGGCACCAGTACGCATGTGTATGCAATGTTTCTGCCGCAATCCGCTATACAGCGGTAGTAGCAAAGATGGTGACTAGTAAACAGAAAACATTTTGAGTTTTGAAGTTTGCAAAGACCGAATCTGTAGTTACTGTGCAACGTGCATCCCGCATTAAGTTCGGTTGTGATCTTCCTAGAGATAACATTCGTAGATGGATGGCTGCCTTTGTAAAGGAGAGAGCACGGGACGACCAAGAGTAAGTGAAGAGACTGTTGAGCGAGTGAAATAGTCGTTCACTCGTAGCCCAAAAAATCAGTCTGGAAGGCTAGTTGCGAATTACAAGTTTCTGTGTCGACCGTTTGGAAAGTTGTAAGAAAACTCTTACAGCTACGTCCTTACCGTTTAAAGTTATTACAGACTCCAAAGCCGACAGGCCACGGATTACGTGCCAACTTCGCCAACGACATGTTTCATGACGATGACAATTTTGTGGATCGTGTTGTCTTCAGTTCTAAATCGACCTTTCACCTTATTAGACATGTTAACACACACATTGTGCGCATCTGGGGCTCATTAATTCCTCACAAGATGGTACAAATGCAACGAGATTCCTCTAAATTGAATGCTTTGTGCCGTATCTCGGCAAAAAGTTTATGGGTTTTTCTTTTTTGATGAATCTACTGTAACTGGCACCTTTTACCTTGATACACTAGAGCAATGGCTCTTCCCTCAGTTGGAAGAAAATGAGCCAGAGAACTTCATTTTCCAGTAAGATGGTGCGCCACCTCACTGGCATAACGAAGTACGCGATTGGTTGCACGTCACTGTACCCGTGTGCTGAATAGGTCACAAGAGCCCCAATGACAGGGCTTACTATGCATGGCCTCCATGTTCTCCTGACCTAACGTCATGCGATATTTACCTTTGGGCTTCATCAAGGATCATGCATACGTGCTTTCGATACCGGATTGAAGAATTAAGAAACCGATTTAAGCAGCTTTTGCTACAATTACTGAATACACACTTATAAAAGTTTGGGAAGAACTTGGCTATAGACTTGATGTGTGCCGTATGACAAAGGGCAGTTTGAACAAGGTCCTTGGTAAAACTGCCTGAGTTGCTATTTCACTTGAATGGTCCTTTATAACTCTAACTTGAACGTAATAACTATTATAAAGGGTTGAAACTCCGATATTCATTTATTTAGAAAAAAACGTATGTAGATTTAATGGCCTTACGCTATTCAATTGTTTCTTGTCAAATTAATAGGACCGATTTTTAGAACTGACTATCAACTCAGTTAGCTCTGTTCCCCTGTTAACTTCAGAAAAATGTGTAATGAAACTATTTTTCAAAGACATTTTTCTTGCCTTATATGAAGTACATGGCACAAGAGTTTAAGAAAATATGTAAAAGCTATAGCTGCATTAATGTTATTGGGTAGAAAACGCAATTTTATTAGAACAGAATAGACCTTTAGTGTGTTAAACTCGGTATTTTGTCCTCGAAGCTTTTAATATCTGTTGAAGTTGATTGAAGAAAAATCCCATTTTTATTAGAGATAAAGAGATGCGTTATGCATACAAATTAATATTGGAGTTGCTTTGAAGGCATGAAAAAAAGTGATCTCCTGATGTTATCTTTCTTTTGTGCGGGAGGTTTGCACATTTCATCTTTATTATGTTTGTATGAGGCCGTCATTTGAAACATAATTTTTTTTTCTGAAATATTATAGATATATGCACTATTATTTTTTGCTTTGAATTTAACAGAATTTAGGCCTACCCCTAATTTCGGTAATTTTTTGAAGCTGACTGGTAACTTAGGATACAAAAATATGGAAATTATTTTTGACCGTTCTAACATTAATTAACCTCTATCTTCTAAGGTGGATCTACACCGATTTAACCACTATTTGATTTAATTTTTATTGCTGAGCTAAAATAGACATTTTGTATAATTCTGCTTGTAATATATATGTATAACACTTCTCAATACCCAAAGTTGGCAGTAGTACATTTATATAACAAACTACTACTAGCACTTTTCATTTATTTAAGGTCAATTTACAACAACTAAGGTTATCAGCCTTAGAATTATTACATTATTGATACATGGACGAACTATAAAACAAACAGCATAAACTGCTTATAAGAGTAAACAAAACAAATAAATTCGCTCATTACAGTGAACAATAGTGATATAAGTAGAAATGCAGATATATTATAACAATAAGCAGGAGTGAAGTTAATAGTTAAATACAAAAGGTGTGCATTGAAAAGAAACTGTAATAACATCTGATTAACACAAGATACATTTGAATAAACTTTAAATAATAGATGACAGTTGTGCTGAATCCATTCATTAGTTTTATAACTTTTCTACATTCTTCAGCTGAATTAAAAATGACTCTATTGAGGTTAAAGTCACTTCTGGCTTTCAGTAAGGATGGACACTCAAGGATGATGTGGGATGTTGATATATCTTGAGTTTCATACTTCGGGCATGGATTTTTAGCTGAATTATTCATTAAATAACTATGACTTAAGATGAAGTGGCTAATACGTAATCTGTTGAGTAGAATTTGTTTTCTTCTTGAGCACTTTTGTACTAAAAGAGATCCAAGAAGTATTAATGGATGCATCTTGGTTTTGGAATGCTGTGCAATTGGGATATTTTATTGATCAGCCAAAAATTTGAGGATTTGTAGGCAATATATAAAGAGAGGAAATAAGACCGAAACTATGACTTAAATGACGAAGGAAAGAAGACCCTACAACTCATGTTTGCGTTAAGAAATTAGCTGTTTTATATGTTTGCAAGCTAAGATAGTTTCCGCATGTGTTTTACATTCCACCGCGTATATAGACTAACACTTTACTAATGTATAGTGTATGTAGTATAAACAGATCTAATAAGCATGTTTTATAAAAAGTGTATTTAGGCTGAGATACGTAGGACCAAACTTCACTCCAGTGCTCACGAGTCTACTTTCTTTGGGCAAGCATCCAAGCCATTTTTCTGGCACCTCAATATGATGCAACACCTCGAGGTGCACATGTAAGGGAGAAGAAAGGTAAATAAAGGTAAATGGAATACACAAATGGATAAGTGGTATATCCGAATCCAGAAAAACCACGGATAATCCTTGGTTAGAATGTACCTATGGCGGGATTCAAACTGTTGAGCCTCCCAGATTAAAGCCTTATTCTTTTATATTCTTATTGTTTTCTTGACTAATTATTCAAACGTTCCTAATGTGAGTGCCTTTTCTAAAGATTGCAGCTTGTAACCGTATAGCTACAGCTAATTCTTCATTCTTGTTTCATTAATAAGCATTTAAATTTTTATTTATAACTGCTGTAGACAAAGGAGCACGATTTATGATTCTTTGCACAGACAATAAGGATCAAAATGATGGATACGTTCCATTTAATTCTAAGGAGATTATTATCCTTATACTGCTCGTTAAGTTATAACTTCAAGGGTTATTTCTCAAGATATTCAAACTACAGAGTGACATTTGGAAGAGATGTAAATTCTTTATGTGTTTACATTCTCTTTAGACGAAATTCTCGCGACATGCAGCTTAGCGTCTAATAATATAAACAAGTGTAAAATTCACACCAGTTTATCTATCATTTGATTTTAATGTCGCTTTGCAAAATATTAGCGATAGCTTTAAAATCGTGTGGCTATATCCCAGTCTTGCAACTTCTCTTGTCAAGAAATCAGGAAAGATAATTCGAGTTTGGTAGTACGTAAAAAGTATTAATCGATGCCACCACAAAGTACCATAAATACACTGTTTTAAAATACATCGTATTTGATTATGCAACCCGAGGCCCGTAGGCAACGGGTTGAGCATCAGAGGTTTCCTGATCAGAGAGATTCCGGGATGAGTGATCAGCCCAACGCTGGAAGTGAAAGTACAAATGAGATGATGTGATAGGAACGATGATGGAGCACTTGGTGGAATACTGGCAGGAGAAACCGGAGGACCGGAAGAAAACCCGCCCCAGCGCCATGCTGTCCACCACAAATCACACTTTGTGGTTATCTGGGATCGGACCCGGCCTTGGTGACAGCCAAGTGGTCTAGCCACTCATGGTACGGCCGTTTCTGTGTTATAGTTGCTAAATTTTATGCTGCATATTTGAATACGAAAGGCAATTTTTATTCTGTAACTGGCTAAATTCCACGCATTCTTTCAGCTTCCTAATTTTCAGAGATGACACACCTGTTTATTTGAAGCTGATTCTGCGATATCTGAGTGCACTAGATTCAAGTTAACCGAAACTTGAATTAATAAATTTTTCGTTATCTGAGTTAAAGGCAACGTCTAATTGCTTTAGCTACAATGACTCACAAGTAATTGCTTTTTTTGCAACACTGAACTTTCCTATCTAATTTCGTATTCCCTATTTAAGGCCACTGGGAGGTCGATTGGTTTCAAAAAATCCATTTTTATTGTTAAAAATATATAAATCTTCAGCTTTAAAATGATATATATAACATAGGGTGCCAGCTGCTATTAAAGTCCTTTATTTCGTCAATTTAAACATGGTGGCATAATGATACGCCCACTTCCTGAGAATGGTGCTTAATTTTTTACCGTGATTTCCCAAAACCTTGATTTTTCATACTTTGTGCATGTTTCTCAAAAACTATAAAAGATATTGACACAAAATTTTTAGTGGTTACTTACCAATGTTCCTTGAACACATTCGGCTAGCATTTCTATTCATGTGATTTATAAAATGGATGAAAACAAATATCCACTCCTTGAAAATATTTTCTATTTTTTACTCAAAACTAATTAATTTTTCATGTGTATAGTATAAACTATATCTGATTTTTATTTAGCTGATATTATAAAACTGTATCTTAGGTTATTTAGGGTAAACCTTGGTACATGTAGCTTTAAATTCCTACAAGTATAGTGCACCTGAAATATAGGGTGCACAGGACACACATGGACCTATGTGAACCGTAATTTAAATATTATACAGTAGTTAAATGCACACATCCTTATATAGTAATCATACGGAATTTCAAATTCTGATAATGTTTAGTTTTCTATATATTCCAATTTTAATATTGGTGTGTGTGTAGTGTTTAACGCCCGCTTTTACTACATACGGCACCGCAGGCGATGACACTGATGATAAATGAGATGAAGATGGAGCATCGGTGGAATGAGATGGCGGGGGAAACCGGAGATCCCGGAGAAAACCCGCCCCTACGCCGTGTTGCCCACCACAAATCTCACTTTGCGGTCGCCTGGGATCGAACCCGGGCCGCCTTGGTGAGAGCCAAGCAGTCTAACCACTGAGCCACGGCGTGGCCTTAATATTGGTAAAACTTAGCCTTGTCTGGATAAAAAAAAAACCACAGTGCCCTTAAAAGCTTCTTGAATTATGCCCTGATTTTGACGTACAAATATAACTTGTACAGTCATTTCTGTATTAGTTGTTTTATAAAAATATCAATCCTTCCAAGTAATAATTCTGGTGCCAGTTTAATCGGAAAAGCTTTAAGAATTTATGGGGTATCACAAGCAAGCTGTTTTTGTTTTTATTTAGAGGTTTCAAACACGTACTTCCTGTGAAGTGCCACAATGGAATTTCAGTTTGGAAGAGATACTTTCTTAATGGATTATGTATCCGTCAAAAAAGGTAGCTAGCTGCTTGAGCATGAGGAAACAAAAGCAAAAATCTCTGGTGTTATCATAAAGAATGAAAGACATCTTTAGAAGAGACAATTTGGTGCCGCCTTTTGACAGAAGGATTTTGTAAATGTAGGAAAAGTATTTTGTGACGGGAAATAAAGTTTCTTTGAATGAGAAGCGTAAAAGCGTAACAAGTGAATTGAAGTAACCTTATTACCTCGTGTTTGCTGTTCCCTGTACTGGAAATACGCCGAACAAAACTCACTGACTCTAAAATACACATGTTGTTTCCAGGCCACTTGACCGTGAACCGTCTGTTTTAGCGTTTTTAATTATGTTGGCTGTTTTTGGCGTTTCCTCGTTTAAAGCCGAGCTGTCTCTGTATTTCGCTACTAGACTTTGTAAACCTAGGCAGTTTAGCATGTGTAGCTTCAAGTCACGTTCTTATTCACTTTTCCTTGCTGGACCTCAACCCTAGTAGCAGCGGGATGGAAATAGAGGAAATTGAAAAGTCTCCATGTGAAACAGAATCGTGTTCTAGATCTACAGCAAGCTATATGCACATACGCCTTTTCTTCGATTTCCACTCCCAGGTTCACTATAACCGCATACTTGATAAAAGTGTGTCCAATAACCAAGAGATTCACTGAGACGCTCTCTCAAAATTATTTTTGGAATATTTTGTAGTTTCTCATGTTTGTACTAACACTGGCCGTACTACCACTTGCACATTTTCTTTAAATAAAAGTAATTGATTAATATAATGTGGCATTAATGGTAATTTTAGGAACATGATCTGCATGTTTTTCTTCGTTCTCTTCATGAAATTGGCGTACCTCTTAAAACTTGGCACAAATTTAAAACTGCCCGCCTTGGCAGCGTGTCTGTCTCACGTTCAAGAGGCCCCGAGTTCGAATCTCCGTTAGGGTGGGTTACCTGGATAAAGTTTTTCCGGTGTTTTCCCTTATCCTGATACACGAATGTCGGGTAACTCTAAGCTCCATGGACCCCAGAGTAATTTGAGCATCACTTCACCCATTCCATTCATCTTCCGATTGACTTAAAGTTGGAGGACGTTACGTTATGTCAGAGGTTCTACTCCCAATTAGTCCTGGACCCGTACGACCAAGGACCCGGGCTTCCTTCGACCAGGGAGTTACCGAGCTGTCCCAAAAGTGCGCCCGGTGCCTCCGTCAGGCTTTCCATAGAGCAAGACCTAGAGACTAACAAGCCCCCCATCGGGTACTGTTGACTCAAGACGGGATGGAAGTGGATACACCACTTACGCGCGCCAACTCCAAAATGGGAAGGCTACCGGTATGACCTCGGTGGGGCCGCCTGGTGAACTAGCACACCTTCTACTAGCTATGCTGGCTAGTACCTCAACCCCGTCCGGAGACGTACCCTATGACCCACGGGTATCGGAAATCACTGCCCCCTCGAGTCCAACCCAATCCGAACTCCCAATCAGGAAGCGGCTCGAATGTTCGGCTAGAGGTTCCTATAGTATTGTCAGAGGTGCCACGAGTGCTAGGGTTTCGCAGCGCCCGCACCACGGCAGCTGAAGGGGATGGATCCCCTCACCTACGGAAGATTGGAGGACGTAAATTACAAAAAAGGCTATTATGCTTTTGCTGATGGTGCTTCTAGTTTGACCTTTCATGCATGACAGTTAAATTCGTAAAAACAATGACGTCCAGTGGCTTAGCGGGCTGATGCAGGTTGCCTTGGCTCCTACCCACGGAAAGCGACCCAGTTTCGGTCTCACCTATGGGGTGCAGGTTTAATCCCCAGATGTAGGACCGGTGCCCACTCAGCATTGCTAGGAAGGAGAGGAGCTCATGCTAGGTACGCGGCCCTGGTCACGGAAACCAACGTTCCGGCTAATGTATGCCAAGATGCTGACACATCCGTCCGTATCGGTTGAACGATCGCCCACCTCTACCTTGAGCAAATCGGCGTGAGGCGGACAGTCGGGTTGGTAGGCCTTGGCCCTCTAATAGGGCTGTCGCGCCAGGGTAAAAACATAATGATATCATGCAAACATGGAAATAAAGAAGAAAGTTAAGACATATTTGTGTTTTATTGTTTTACTACATTTGCAATCTTAGTATATGCCCGACCTTTGAGCGTAGTAGATAGGGTGTCTACCTAACGTTCAAGAGGTCCCAATTTCGAATTTTGGTCAGGGTATATTATCTAGATAAGGCTTTACCAGGGCTTTTTCGATTTGAGAATTATCTGATTTATCGTCTGGAATGACTTAACACATTGGAGACGCCCACCTCGGTAGCGTAGATGGTAGCGTGCCTGCCTGATGTTCAAGAAGTCCCGAGTTTCATTCTCAATCAAAGTGTGTTACCTGGATTTTTTTTTTTTTTTTTTTTTTTTTTTTGCGGTTTTCCCTAATCCCGAAAGACGAATGTTGGGTAACTATTTCAGCATTTCATTCCTCGTTCAATATGACTTAACGATGGAGGACTTAGCTTAAAATATAAAACAGTAAATAAATAAAAAGTAAATAAATAAATATAAAACTAAACATCAGAGACTGTAAACTTAAGAAAAGAGAGATAACTCATAGTATCAATTTTCTGTGCGTTCGATCATTAATGATTACCGATTATCAATTAAAATTATTGTCGTATTAATATTTATTTACCAGTTCAGTTTAAAGTCCAATGTGGACAATCCTTCACGGCTTTCTCTAGAAGGATTATTACTTTAAGTTTTACTTGTGTACAAAACTCAGGTGAACATATATTCAGAGTCGAAACGATTCTTCACTTCAAAAGTCTTTCTGATTCTCTGAACAGTTTTTCATATTAGTCACAGTGAACTTTTATCAGCTGCGTGAAGTTAAGATTCCTTACCACTAGCTGGGAACCTCTCATAGCAATTACTATTCAACACAAGGGCACGGATAAACCTTTTATATTTGTAGTTCCATATGTGTGACTTACACAAACACTAAGTCATATGTCTGTAAAATCATTAAATTTAGTTATGAAAGGCCAGCCGCATACTTGCTAAATGTTGCAATATTGTGATAAAAGCAATAGGAATCACGCGACATAAAACCAAAATGTTTTGTCCGAAAGCCCCGTAAATGTTTCTTATTAGTTAATTCGTCGAAGTAGGTATTAAAAGAGGCAAATGTCAAAGTCAAAATTATTCCTCTACGTGATAAGGTATAAAGTGGCTGTAATGCTTCAGCCGATTTCATTTCGTTTTGTTTGTGGTGTTTCTGCAATTCAGAGTTTAGGTATTTTATATTTGTACTGCGTAAATAAATAAATAAATAAATAATATATTTTAAAGGTAACTAATTTTTAAAGAGCTATGCTCCCTTTTTTCGGAATGTATGATTATTACAAAATGTTACAGTTTACATTCATGTACATTTATAGCATTTTGATTTACTATTTCAAATTTATTCCTTCCTCACATTACCTAATGAAGGTTCTTTACTAATTGTTTCAGTACTTATGGGGCGACAAAAGCATGCACAATGGAAAATATTGGTTCAGCGGACACCAAATATTACGCATCACCTGTCGCGAGATTTCCGGTCTTCAGAATTTGCCGATTCCTTAGAATTTCAGTTCTACTGTTCAACAAATATTTGTGCACGGTTAATTATTTCTTATATAGTAATATTTTTTAACGAAGTCTTCTCCAAAGTATTACTATAAAGTCCTTCTTTCATTCGCCTTCAAGCATTTGACTAATTTTAAATACAGAAGTATTATGTTTTTTTTCCCTGCTTTTATGATATTCTTGAAGTGATTGAGTATCATTATTTGAGATATTTAGTTTAATATTGCTATAGTACTTTTTATGTTTTGTTACGTTAGCGTGCCTTTTTAATTAATTTTGGTTTCATTTAATTTCGCTTCACTTAACTGGCACAAATTTCAACAAAGAAAGGACTAGAAACTGCTTGTGTAATACTGGAGAGTCTTGAATCTCACTTCATGGGGAAAAAGTGCAATATAACATTTGGTATGATGAACGTGGTAGCTGGTCATGCTAAAGGTTTCCCTAACGATGTAGTTTACGACCGTCGATATCAATGGTAGGAGAAGCGGCAAATGTCCGCGTGCTCATTTTGCAAGAAATGTTCTGCAATAAATACGCGTGCACTTGATCGCATAGGGAGATCGTTTGAGATTCAAACATATGCAGGATTTATAACGATTAGGTAACGAACCAAGGATAAGAGCGAGATGTTGCCACCAAGCACGTGCAGTACGTACGTTTGAGAACATTTTTACGATGCACATCAATTCTGGTCGCAAAACTTTTATGGATGGACCATTATGTCGTAGTTATACTGCGCTAGTATTTCACGCAAGCTTCGGAATAACCTTCCTCCCCTTTCTGTAACTTGCAGCGCTGTGTGCAGACGAAGGACTGTGTCGTCTTGTGCCAGGTGGTTCGCACATCGTCTTTACAGATATTCTTCTAGACTTATTTCTCCTTTGTGATATCGATGACGGCGTTAGTCATAGGAGTACCTAGACAAACTTCTGCTACCTAACTTGGTCGCTAGTCAGTTAAATTGGTATTAACATAGCAAGCAAATGTGTTGGTTTGATGATAATGAAGGCATAAAAGAACCTGGTAGTAATCAGTTTTATCTTACAGCTTCCAAGGTTCCCTCAATCCTTATTTTATTTCATGGGACCTAGAGGTTAAAAGACATACGTAATATATCACAAGTTTGTAATCAAGGATCTTCCACAATACAAAGGAAGCAATGACTCTATATACCAATAAATAACTCGTTAAAGTCACAGTTTTAAATGAAAGAAAACTAGACGGAATAAGGGACTTCAAATATCTATGTAATTAAGCTTGCATAAAAGAGAAATAAAAAATAATAGATTAAAATGTTGCAATAGCCATGGGCATCCATATAAATAATTCTGGTTAAGAAACTAAGAAGAGAAACATATTTTAAACCTTAAACACTACACGATGCCTAAAAAATTATATATCTTAGAATTAAGGTTTCCAAATTAGTAAACAATTCAAGGATACATTAAATGACTTATAGCAAGATACTCTTAAATGCACAGCATCCGCAGTAAATATATCTGTAAGGAATTGAAAACTTTTAATCTCGTGGAGAAAACAAAACTAAAAGACTTTAGAGACAATGGGATGAATAGATCTGGAGAATGCATTGGACGAAAAAGAGGCTATGGAAACAGACGAAGTTGCAATGATATTGGTTCAATCCCCAACAAGAAGGGACATATGTATTAAGTTTCATTGATTGTCATCCCAGACGTAAATTAAGTTTTTGACTTAAAATTACCTACTTTATAGATTTCGTAAGCCACCTGTTGTTTTTAATCTCTTGCGTATATATCTGTATCAGGTAACTAATTGGAATCGACCCTATACAGTTTTACTTTGTCTCAGGTTAAAAACCCTTGCGAGCTTCACAATCTTAGTGTTCTAATATTTAATTCGTTAATTAATATTAACCATTTGATTTTGTTGTTATATAGTTTATGCATATTGAACGAACATGGTAGACTATGCATAGATTTTAAAAATTCAATAAGGGCAGTGTAACACCTACATAGAGACCATTTAATTCAGAGATTTAAGAGTGGATACAAATAGACACGCTATTTAGTCGCTATTACACATTAAACTACAGAGATTTTAAAAGTGGTGTAACAACTTCTGACGTAACTTTAGATGTGATTACTGTAGACTTTAGAGGTGAATTCAGATATAAAACTAGGGTATTTAGATCAATCGATCTTGCATCATATGTGTCTACCTCACCTAATGAGTATAAATCGAATTGATTAAAGTATCATCACACAGGAAACACAAATAAAATATCGCTTGCGAAATGAGTTTGATGTAGTACCCTTCGAGGTAAACTGACTCTTGGATTAAGATCCAGATCTGGCTGGCCCCGAAGCTCAGTCGGTAGAGCACCCGCCTGCCGTGCTAGTGGTCCTGGGTTCGACCCGGCGGTAGGGTTGGGGATTTTTCTCCGACCAAGATAATTCCCCATCTTCCCCAGAGTCTGGAAGTATGAATGAGAGTGTGAATGTGTGCGTGATATAATGATTAAAAACCAAAGATAACGAGTTAACACCTTCAGTATGTTCCAAAGGAGAACGGCCGTCGATATGACCATAGCAGTTAAAGGCGGTGTATAAACGGAACAAGGAAAAATAAAAAAATAAAAAGTAAAAAAGATGATCTATGAGACACCGAACATAATTGGTGCTCATGATAGAAGTATACTACGCACATTATTAATTGTGCGACAATGCTCTTTGTTGCACTGCTTCAAGCACCATATTCTTCAACTCAATTTTTATGTCTGCAGATATTTTCTGAGGCGCTGGTGGATTATTAAATATTATCGCGACTTTCAGGGTGTTTAGATTTGTACATTGATGTTAAGCCTACCGCAATCAAATACAAGTTCATGTGCTTTTCGTCAAAGTACTTTTGACCAAGATAGGACACAATTGCTACCTAATATACAACTGACTCACTCTATTTAAACTGATGCACTTTAAGTTCATTGTTTGAACAAGGCACAAATTGATTGAAATGTTCTTTTGAACACCGTGCCAATCAGAAGCTTTGCATGTGATGTTCTGAATGTATAAGCCATGAATTAACTGCTGGGTTTTAGGCACTCATTTTTGTTGCAACGGTTTTGTTTGCGGGCTATTTTTGCCGGGACTTTATTGTTCCTATTTGTGGGTTTCTGCTAACCCTATTGAATTGGCTGTCAATATTTTGCGACTCAGCCTGTATAAAAGTGCCTTATTTCGTCAGTTAGAATTCGCATTTCTGCCCTTAACCTAGAGGACTTGCCGAAATATTTAGGCCACGCTAAACCCACTCAAAGTTTCAACCTCTTAAACTGTTGTTTAATTATATAGACAAGCCCTTGGCATCTGTGTTTTATTTGTCAGGTAAACAGCAGACTACTCATGACTTAACTAATATCAATCTGGTTGGCTCAGTTGATTAGATCCTGGCCTACTTACTCATTCTTAAGGTAGTGGTTAAAATCCATGATCGAAGATAGAATTTGCTTTATCCACGTTCCGCTCATACTACCAATTCCAGCTCCTTTTATTTCTATGTATTTAATTCTCAAATTATTAATTTTCATATAGATAGTCAAACTGAAAAATTCAATGACATGGCTGGCATTTGAACCACGGATCTCCTGGTTTCCGTACAGTCGCTCATACCAACGTGCCGTACTGATAATGTCTCCAGTTGACTCCTATATATTCCAGTAAACCACCAGGGGCTCTCGTTTTCGAGATACAGTTTGTGACGACTTACTACTGTAAGTACTTGAGTCCCAGGCTTCATCATTAAACTATAATTATTTTATTAATTGATGGAGATTAATTGTTCCTTCACACTAGCCATATATAGACTAAGGTTTTGGATACTTAAGAGTCAAACTCAAAAATCCAATGTCATGGCCAGGATTTGGAGAACGGATCTGCTGGTTTCCGTCCAGTCGCTCTTAGCCATTGAGCTACCATGGCCAAATAAGCCTGGGACTCAATGAATGAAGCCTGGTACAATAGGTATCCCGAATACGAGAGCCCCTAGTGATTTACCAGGATATATATAAGAGTCAGTTGAGGAATGGAACGTTTACCATGGTAGCTCAATGGTTAAGAGCGACTGGACGTAAACTAGGAGATGCGTAGTTCAAATCCCGGCCATGGCATTGAATTTTTGAGTTTGACTCTATCTATCCTAAACCTTAGCTTATACACAGTTAGTGTGAGGGAAATATTAATTTCCATCGATTAAATTACATGTTAATTTTCATATTTACTATACTAAACATGCAATATTTTGCAGGTGACTTTTTCCCTCCACATTCCACAGATTTATTGGATTGGTTAACGTTCACTGACGATTTAGCTAATACAAATTTTAAATACAACTCATTCGATGCATGCAGCCATCTTACTTGGCTTAGACAACACAATCGATCATCACTTCGTAGAAATCATTAGGTCTTGATACTGCTTTTGAAGACTAATTCTAATTTAATTCCAAGAAAATATTTATTTTATTGACATTCACCGGATGTATGTGAATATATGAATGCATTTGCATTAAGAGCTTTGTAGAAGCTTTTGTCTAGTATTTTCAAAAAAATTCCTCGTTCTGAAAATATTAAACATTGAACTTATCTATTTTATTTGTTTATTTAAGAACCATAATTTAATAATTTGCAAATTTTATAATATGTGCAATTTCCAGGCCATATTTAGAAACTAAATATCCCGAAATATTGCAAATATTCAAGTAACTGTACTCGTTAACTGTGATTAAAATCAGCAAAAATAGCAATGCGAAATATTTTATTTACAACATTTCATAAAATTAAAGCTCTCAGAGTCTCCTATATAAGAAATTAATCCCATTTTTGGGTCAAATGTAATAGAAGGCATTAGTTTGAGAGAGATTTACAGCTTGTTTCAGAATTTGCAGCTGATGAACAGGTTTTCAAAAATGAAGTCGTTCGTTCAACATTAGATGTATATTCTTAGAGGTGGCATATCAGACAGTTGAACACCGTTGCAGTTCATCAACAAACCCTTTCATTTTCGCTGAGCTCTTTTGATATTGCACAAATGTCACATGTCATTCCGATGCCGTTTGTTTTCCTTTCTTGCTTTCTCTCATTCAGTGGGTTGCAACAAAACTAGATATCAAATATCTGTTTATTATTAGATCAGCGCAATTCTGTAAAGTTGTTTTCCGGAAAGGAAACGTGCCGACCTTGTTAACACAATTACTACTCGCGTATTATCGATACTTCGATAGACGCGCCAATCGATAGCAGGCGATCCCCTGGAGAACGCTTGTATGACGGCGGTATCAAATTTAAGAACCGAAATCAATTTCACGGGCGAGATAGCGGCAACGGCTTACCAATAACATAAGGGGATGTGTTTTTATCCACAGATGACGTTACAGCTTCCAATGTTATGAACAAAATTATTTTGTTTCTTCTGATGCTTCACGTGGTCGTGGGGCACTTATAAATTCTTTGTTCCCTGAAGAACAATTTTCAACTTAACAAAGTAAATTTAAATTAAGATTTAATTAATGGACATGTAAAACACAGGCTGTGCTTCTTTCACATGACTTTGTCTTCTTACTCAACTACAAATTATGCATGCAAATATTTCCCAATCTGCTTCTTGTTTACAGTTTCATTTATTATTACTCTCTGTTGTACTTAAGGGGGGACGTATGCAAATATTCAGGGTTTTACATAAATAGCCATAACATCGAAAGTTTTCAAATTAGATAAATGAAACTTAGTATCCTCATTTAAGATAATACAGTTAATATGCACAATTGTTTACACAATTTTACATTGTTTATAACTAATGCTACATATTTTTTTCTATATGCAGAGATATTTAAAAACATAAGCCTTTTTTTAAAAAAAAATCACATCTTTCTGAAATTTGGTATGTTATTTTAAAACACACTAAAAATGAATTAGTTGGATTTAGGTTTCTTATTGAAGCTGTACAGAATTAAAAAGAATGTTAATCATATGCAACCTTTAAAAATTAAAACAATTTCATATATTTTGTATCATCACACTCCATCTGCAGTTCAATCTTAAATTCTAGAACCACAAAAATGTTCATTGTGGCTTAAGAAAGCTGTGTGCAAAATTGATCACTGTAGATTAAGTTGTTTGAGAGAAAAATGGGTTGAAGTTGTAGAAAATGCAAGTTACGTAGAAAGGCAATTAAAAATACAATAAGTATTTTTCAGTTTGCTTTTTAATTTTACGTCAGAACTTCCCATATCCATAGTCTGAATCCTCATTCTGGTCTTCTTCAGTCTTTCTTTTTAAATTACTCTTCTCTCTTGCTTCTTTATGCATTATTTACATAGCTATTTCTGTACCAGCGATGCGAATGTTGTCGATACTCTGCAAAATTGTTTCCATAAACATACCAGGTTGATACCCTAACTGATGCATAACTTTCTTTCTGCCAACATTCCCATCATTAAACACTATTGCAGCATCAAATGTAGCAATTTTCACCACTAAGGAAGACACAAATAATGTTTAGGGACACCTTTTCCATATCAAACTGTTGCGGCTTTCATTTGGGTTTTGTGTTTCTCCATAGAGACATTTTCTAGCAAGTCTGGGTGTGCTAAGAATTGGTAGGTGGGCTTTATAGATTTCAAGACAGTTGATGGAAGACTATGTGTTGCTACTATGATATTATGCAACACTACGGCAGTTAATTTTTTAAGGTACATACAGACCACGTACAGTCATAATATTTTGGTGTTTGATAGCTAACACTATATACTATTTTACAAAACAATAAAACAAATTTAGATTTTTAGAACATTTTCTCTTACGTCCCCCCATAAAAGAAGGGTATAGAGCTAAAATATTAAAATGTGTAAAAGCGAATCGATATATGCCAGTTTGAACATCCATTCTGTTTGCATAATCACAATTAACAACGAACGGAACTACACTTGAACGATATAATTATTTAAAACTTCAAAAGAAGAGCAAATATTATCTCAGAATTGGTGAATATTACGCATTATGTGTGACTTTACAAAACGAAATATTTTTTGAATATCGGATATTGTGCATGTCTAGGCGTTTAGCAATTGTGCAAAAGGTATTGGTCTTGAAGGGACCTTCAGAGGCTATAAAAGTAAAATAAACATTTTATTTGCGATGAACATTATCATTATAAACATTTGCTGTTTTAATGAAAGTGGCTAGAAGGATTTGGAAAAAAATATTTTAAACACCACTTTAACGTAGGAAGCTTCAGAAAATCGTTGTGTCATAAAGAAATTTAAATAGCAATTTTGGCATTTATGGAGCATTTCTTTTCTGTTAAATTTTTCACACATACCCATGCACTTAGAGACGCTTTTCTGAAAATATAATGCGGTACACGAAAATAGCTTCCTCTATCCCTTCTTCAATGAATATACTTAAAAAACTCTATTCTTCTATATAGGAAAGTAGAATGAATTGAATGAAGATATAGAAAGGCAGGTGTTATGAGGAAGTCTAGAAAATATGAAATCATTACAATTTTAAAAACAAATAAAAAGAAACTGGGGACGAGAGGCATACGCATAAGACTGTAATAGGCAAGAAAGAGAGAGGTAGAGAGAGTGAAAGACAGAAGGCTAGCTTGGATGAGAACAGGAACAATATTCCTAAGAGAGATAGGATGTAGGGAAAAAGGAATTCGTAAATTCTATGATGGAAAAGAAAGCATAGAGTGCGAGGATTTGTAGTAAATGTTCTTCCGGGCTCATTGGCCGTGGTCTAACAGTGCGAATTTTGACTGACGTTTCGTTCAACGCAGTCTTGAGCGAAACATCAGGCAAAATTCGCACTGTTAGACCACGGCCAATTAGCCCGGAAGAACATTTGGACGCCGGCCCTGAAAGCCTAAGTACAAACAGAATGCGAGGAGTTTGCAATATAGAGAAAAAATGTTTCGGAGGAAAAATGGGAGAAAGTAGAGCAGAGGATAGTAGCTATAAAAATGTTAACAAGAAAGGAGAAAAATAAGGTAATAAGTATTGGCGAGTTCTTACAGAAAGTCAAGGTAAATGGGCAATATATATAAAGAAAGGAAGATGAGGGGAAGAAAGGGTTAATTAAGCACAAGGAGGCATTAAGAGCTACCGGGCAAAGCAGAAGACCAGGGTATCATGCAAGCCAAAGTTGAGGGAAATAAAATTAAGCCTATAGCTGTAAATTGTAAAACATTGGAATATGCACAGTAAATATATAATTCATTCATTCACTTAGGAAAGTTAGATAAGAAAACTGAAGGGACGTGGGAACAGGAAAATATAATAAGACTTTCAGCGATTGTCATATATTTTAACATTGGTCCCTATGGGATGATTTGAAATTCCGTTCTCTTTGTACGACCAGAAAAAAATATTTATTATCATTTTCTATTTGATAGTCGTTTAAATATTCTACATTTCTAATTAATAATTAGGCATACCTCGGAAATACTTCACAGTATATTTGACGCAAGTTTGGTGCAAAGAGGCCCGCATTATTTTTATTGTAAGGTTTTGCCTTTCTCTTACATTTGTGTGACTTATTCAGAATAAAGAGGACTTCAGAGGCCCTTCGCAGAAACTTCAAAGTATACATTTCATAATCATTAAAGTTAATTACACATATTGAATTTTATTCAAATACAGCAAAAGTGATTGTTGGCAAACTTATGTGTAAAAGAAAATGTTACTTCTAGGAGCTAGTTTAAAGTAGAAGGGAACGTTTCCTTTTAAAATTTTGTCTCAACTTTGGGCAATACTTAAATACTAAGTTTAGATCTTACTCCCTCCCTTTCTCTATCTCTCTCTCTCTCTCTCTCTCTCTCTCTCTCTCTCTCTCTCTCTCTCTCTCTCTCTCTCTCTCTCTCTCTCTCTCTCTTTGGGCACACAAATGAAACGGAATTTCATGGTTATCACTTAGGGGAAGCGAATAAACAAATTATCTCTTAAGACCACTTTAATGAATTATTGTGGTAACAATAAAATATAAGTTAAAATACTTTTGTAAATTGTTAGCTCGATTAAAATAAAGTATATAGGTAAATAACCGTTATGAACAATAGACTGTACAAGTCTGAGTAGAGAAGGTGACGTGAGTGCAAGGCATCAACATTTTTATTTTTAAACGACTGCATTGGTTCCATTATTACCCACCAGTAAATATGAAATTATTCAAAATGTTAACATGATAAAAACGTTTGATTGGCAACTGGCAGTATATTTACTCCTATATATCTACAAAAATATTACTATAATATAAACATAGAAATATTTGTAAGAGTTTGGAGTAAATAAAATACACCTGATTGTAATATCAGAAAATTTTAGAAACATTTTGTTGCTTTTATCTAAGGATTTACTTTTATTACAAGAAAATTTTATATATTTACTTTAAATAACATTTAAATCAACTACGTGTAAACATTAGAAGATCTTTCTCTTTCTGATGTTTCACATACGAGCTAAACTTGAAAAGGTAGGACAACGTTCGAATTGTTAGACTTAATAAACTCAAAAGATGAATTTAATTTGTTAATAAACTACTTTCTCTCAGAGATACAGGGGTATATAACTACAACTGTAAGGAGAGGAGATAATACAGTAAACCTTTGAGATTCGGTGCTAATGACATAGCATCGGACATTTTTTTTTTTTTTTTGTCATTATTCCTTTAACTCCAATGGTCATATCGTCGGCCGGTCTCCTTTGGAACATATCGAAGGTGCTAACTCGTATTCAGTGGGTTTTATTCATTAGATCACACACACACACACACACACACACACACACACACACACACACACACACACACACACACACACACACACACACACAGACACACACACACATTCGCAGCCTCATTCTTACTTCCAGACTCTAGGGAAGATGAATTATCCAGGTTGGTGAAAAATCCCCACTCCACCTCCCGGAATCGAACCCGGGACCCCTAGCATGGCAGGCAGGTGCTCCAACGACTAAGCTACGGGGCCAGCCACACCTCGTATAGTAAGGCAAGTCAAACTGGAGGAACTGTAGCATTCGGAGTTCTATGAAAAAATGTTGTATTTATACCTTGTTATGAAAATGTGTAATTTTAGCAGCAGATGGCGAGAAAATACTTGCCCATATCAATCTTTTTGAAAATATATTGATCATTACTCAATGGTACAGAGGTTGTTTCACTGCATTTCCTTACAGGAAGACAAGTGTTAGACTTCAGCAGTGTTCTGAGAGGTTCCCTAGTGTATTCTACCATGTTTGTTACACGCTTGCGAGTATCCCTGTGGTTTTTCCCTCGGGAAATGTCCCTGTTCCCGATACAGGGATATCAAACGAGAAATAAAGACTCACCGCTCAGAAAAGAATTGTTCACTTTCGGAGATTTTCTTGTTCGTTCCGATAAATCATCGGGTTTGTGCACACCATCTGTGTCAAATCGAGGAAACGCCAGATGTTGGGGTAACAGCTCCTTACATACTTCCCATCATCGCGGAATGGAGGCAAGACGTGAGGTTATGGGAAACCTGGTCATTACATTGTGGTAATCCGAAAAGTAGAGTTACTATGCTAATAAGCTGATGAAGACACATTTATTTCTCTACATATTTGAAATTGATACTTAGCTACCAAGTGTCCAAAATGCAGTAGGTACGTGTTGTCTTCTGATTTTTTACTGCATTAAAATTTATTTGATAACTAATACTTGATCTTATACATTAATAAGTTAAAATAGCAGTAACTGTTCATCAATGTTTCCTTCATTGTAAAAATGCTGTAGTTTTGAATGCATTTAAAATTATCTATGCAGAGTGTGTGAATACTAATATAAATTCATTCATAAGTTTTGTGCAATAAATATATGAGGAATATTTTAGTTAATTGATGGACATTAATCATTTCTTCACACTAGCCGTATATAGGCTAAGGTTGTTGCTAGTCAACATGAAAAATTCAATGCCATGGCCGAGATTTGAACCACGGATTTCCTGGTTTCCGTCCAGTCGCTCTAACCCATTGAGCTACCATGGCCAACGTGCCGTCCTGACATTAAATTTTCCATTTGATTTATATATTTCCCCGGTAGACCACTAGGGGCACTCGCATTCGAGATACGTTGTCAGGAGGGCAGGTTGGCCATGGTAGCTCAATGCGTTAGAGCGACTGGACGAAAACTAGGAGATCTGTGTTTCAAATCCCGGCCATGGCATTGAATTTTTCATGTTGACTCTATCTATCAAAGACCTTAGCCTATATACGATTAGTGTGAAGAAATGATTAATTTCCATCAATTAATTAAAATAATAAGAACTAAATGATGAAGCCTGGGACTCAAGTACTTACGATAGTAAGTCGCCACAAACGGTGTATCTCGAATGCCAGAGCCCCTAGTGGCTACCGGGGAAATATACGTGTCAAATGGAGAATTTATGTCAGGACAGCAGGTTGGCCATGGTAGCTCAATGGGTTAGAGCGACTGGACGGAAACCAGGATATCCGTGGTTCAAATCCCGACCATATCATTGATTTTTTCATGTTGACACTATCTATCAACAACCTTAGCTTATATACGGCTAGTGTGAAGAAATTATTAATTTCCATCAATTAACTAAAATAATAAGAATTAAATGATGAAGCCTGGGACTCAAGTACTTACGATAGTAAGTCGCCACAAACGGTGCATCTCGAATGCCAGAGCCCCTGGTGGCTACCGGGGAAATATACGTGTCAAATGGAGAATTTAATGTCAGGATGGCACGTTGGCCATGGTAGCTTAATGGGTTAGAGCGACTGGACAGAAACCTGGAGATCCGTGGTTCTAATCCCGTCCATAGCATTTCATTTTTCATGTTGACTATCTATCTGAGGAATTTGTCTGGATTCTTACAATTATTTTGTATTTTATGCATACATAGGTGGCCATACTGGCGAGAGTATTCCAATTTATTTGAAAAAGTAGATTTTATTTTGGTGTTTGGTGTAGGCTGCCTCTCCACAATGCACGTGGTGAATAAAAAGATAATAAAAATGCGTACCTCTCCTGGAGCATAAGAATAAAAAATAAAAATGGTTCCTATGTACAAAAAATACACACTTTTCATAAAACAATGACTCCGGAACAGTCATATACTAAAAACATTCTATTCTTTGTATAAATAAAGTATCATTAACCAAATAGCTGTTTTAATGTGCATGAATATTACAGAGCATCAAATCTTGGAAATAAAACGTTATTCTTCCGTTTGCTGGAGAAAATAATTACAAAATTTCCCAAAATTTATTTTATAATTTATTTTCCACTTAACTGATTAAACTAATTTACTGATAATGTAATTAGGACAAATCTTTTCTAATGGTTTGTTCATAAATTGAATACTTCATTTTTAAATGTTATTGGGCAAAGATGCATCGTACTGATTGAGTAACCTTCTGAAATGTCAAGAGGGTAACGGTGACTCTAAAGCGGATAAACCTTGTGATATTTTTAACATTCACCTAACGAAACTAATTGATAAATAATGAGATGAGACATTTTGTGTTTGAAGATAATTATTTGTTAATAGCTGAAACAGCCTCTCGGATTTCGATTCCTAAAATTTGCATTTTGTCATTATAGCTACCAAACAGTTGTATTTCGGAGTTAAATTACATGCATCAGTTTAATTGACCAGTTTCCAGGAATTGATACGGCACTGAAATTCTAACTCAAATGGAGTTTAAAATGGTTTGCAAAACATAAGTGATCTATGTCATATTTCCATTCTCGTGTAATGCAATAATCTGGGAGCTTTAATTCAGGCCAGACCTTTAATTGTGGTAGCCAAACTTTGCGAACCGATATATGTAAGCCCCTACATACCTACGCCATGGGTTACGTTACTTTAAATATCTTAATATATAAATATTTTACGACTTCAAAGCATATTTCAAATGCACATGTGCTTATACATAATGTGATATATAACGTATAATACTATACACAGTTTCCGTAATATGTTTACACAAATCTATCTGTATTTTATAGAAAACCTGTTTATTAAAGTACTCTTTAAAATTGTAAATTGAGGGACACAATGGGCGCAAATTGCCTTCCGGGGTGTTCCCTTTTTTGAAGTAAAAATGCTAACCGAAAAACAGCGAAAATGAAACCCGAAATGGATTTGAGATAATTTCCAGATTTCTGTTTCGCAACAAGGTAGAACTTTATCTCTTTGAGAAAATGAGACGATGAATTTCAGTTGGCAAGCGAAGCATTTCGAACTGATCATTTGGGAAGGGGAGATGCAGGAAAACTTGGTCCAATAAATGTGATGACACACACGGCGGATGAAATGTATCCGGATCACGTGACGTGGCGGTCGATTGCATGTGGCAACTCCTTCAATTTTCTATTGCTGTACATAGTGATGTCATGAGACATATTCATGTTAATAGTACATTCCAACTTTTATAATTTACTGTGTCAAGAGAGAAATGTATTTCTGATGTTCATAATGATTACGTAGATTTCCACGGACTTTATCCATTACATTTTTATCTGGTTTCCGGTGTGATCCGCGTTCTGTTGGCTTATAGCTTCTTAAAAATCTTGCCGACGTTTCGTCGTAAACTATGTCAGGCTTCTTCATAGGGCGACTGCACTGCGGCTATCCCCTGCAAATGATTGATTGATTTTATTTTATTATGAAATATGAAGCAATATTTAACAAGGGCGCATAGAGTTTGTAACTAATTTTGATGGCGAGCAAGGGTTACCACACAGCCCTGTTTAAAGTTACCGACGGCAGAATGTTTATTACTCGATAAACTTTATTCGTTCCTCATATATATATTCAAGACAGAACTAGAGGACTGCCCCTAATCACCCTCACGCCTCCGACTGCTCTCATCGGCCTGACGCCGAAGACTGTTTTGATCGGCCTCACGCCGAAGACTGTTCTAATGGTTTGCAAGCCACGGAGAGCTCTCCTCGGCTCCACGCCGAAGACCCTCGTCCACAGCTGCGCGTGGGTGCATCACCTTCACTTACTGCAAGCCCTCTTCATTCAACCAAAAATCTTTTTGTGGCTGTTTTGTCATGCCATTCTGAATTATCCAAAGAATACTCTATTCATATAAGTCAAGTGAGCTCCTTTATAAAACTGCTAAGGACACTGCTTCTTACATTGCTTTTGTTATAACAACTTTCCCCACAACTACTGGACTCAACTGGCCTTGCCCTTGTCGTAACAAAGAACCAACATTCCTTTGACATCCATCGTGATTCTTTACTTCTGGCAAACCTTAATTTCGGTATCAAATACTTTGCCTGGTGCCGGTGCATTAGACCCGGTGCTGCAAATGTTTAAGATGGTCACTTCTTTTATACTCTCTCTGTCCCCGCCCACCTGCAATCCTAGTAGTTCCCTCTCCTCCAATGGGAGGTTGTGCTAATAGGGTCTTCCATATCGTGCTGAGTGGTTTGGCGGTGTCATGGTTTAGATTGCTCCTTGCTTTAAATATTTCAATGCTTTCTCTTACTATCCTTTGAGATAAATTGTCACAAATACCAAAAATCTCCCAATTATCAAAATCAAATTGGTGAAGGGTGTGCTCTGCGTGTTCCGCGACAGCACAGTTTTCTGGTTGGCGAAGTTTCATGCATCTTATATGTTCAGTCTTTCTGGTGCTGATGGATCTGCCAGTATGACATACGTACGATTCACCACAGTCACAAGTTATTTTATAAACACCCGGATTATTTTGTAGAGGGTTCTTTCATAAGATCAGTCAAAGATAGGAGTCGCCTAATGAAGAAGCCTAACATAGTTTACGGCGAAACTTCGGCAAGGTTTTCAAGAAATTTTAAGACAACAGAATGCGGACCACACCGAAAACCAGGTAAAAGAGTAACCATAATAATGCAAGCCACATTAAACACTAAGTTTTTAATACGTTCTCATCCGCGACAATGAGAGAGCAGTTACCAAATGAATACGACTAAAATAAATACAAGGAATACATCTAAAATGTGAGTATTCCCAACTTGCAAGAGCTTCACATCTATGCGATGTGGAGACCTGGTTAAGTTCTTATGAAGTATCTTGATGCCGATCATACCTACCACAAAGTCTACATAGTATGCAATTAAATACTGAAAATCTGGATAATTTCTGATTTGCTTCTTGTAAACGAAAAGAGGTGGCTAGTGTACTGTAGCGCAACAACTCCAGCTTGATGACAGACAGACAGAGAGAGAGAGAGAGAGAGAGAGAGAGAGAGAGAGAGAGAGAGAGAGAGAGAGAGAAGGA
Organism: Mantis religiosa; assembly: GCA_030765055.1. Taxonomy (NCBI): domain Eukaryota; kingdom Metazoa; phylum Arthropoda; class Insecta; order Mantodea; family Mantidae; genus Mantis; species Mantis religiosa. The sequence goes on from CM060953.1 coordinate 52,796,459, forward strand.
GGGATGGAGGAAGCGAGGGAGAGATTAGTGTAACAGATTATTCGCAATGCTTGAATGCGTAACAGCTGTAAGATTTACTCCAAAAGTTTGTTCTAAAATAGTGCGGCAAACCCGCATACCATCGTTAAATTACTTGAGTTCTAATTGGAGCTATGAGTTCCTTTATCCTCAGGTGAACGGTTGTATGAAATGATTTTTGTGGTTGTTGTCGACACAATCGTATTAATAATACTTGGTTTGTTGTAGAATTATTTGGTTTAGTTCTTGAATCTATGTTTGTTTATCGACTTGGATCGGTGACCACCTGTTAGTAAAATTCCTAACATTTCAGATTTCGGAATCTTCGCTTCTCTTCTTCATGCACATGAACACGTTCTTCGTGTCGTAGTATCAACTGTAAGTAAGGTTTTTCTTACTTCACCATTCATTTCGAACCTGTCTAAGTTTACCACATGGACAAATTAGCTCACCCTTCTCAAATGTTACATTATTATTGGTTTCTCATTATATTTCAAATTTTCGCATTGGTTTGCAAAACTCATATGACTCACTGACGTTCCGCTCACCTTGAGTTGGGGAACGCCTACACTGAGTTGTTTGTAACGGTATACATAGTTATCAAATCAGCGAAGTAAATCTCTTTAGCGTTCAGGCTCAACTGCATTTCTTAAAGCCCTTTGTCCCAAAACATTCCTGGCTGAAAGAATACACTAGTTTCTTTTACTAGCACACAGAAGGTAACGGTCCTACTTTCCTGTCTCTGCGACCTGTACAGATTTTTACAAGAATATTTTCCATTTCTTGCCCGGATGGAAGTTATGGGATCAAGAGAGAAACTATAAATAATGAAGTACTATACCTAGCTGTTTCTATGACAACGATGATAAGTGTAACTTGCCATGAGTAGCAGATGTTCTGGCGACCGTCTTGTTTGTGTATTATCGTGCTCTCAAAAGATTACCCTGACTTTAACTTTGTTAATACAAACAATTCAGATAAGGCACTGATTACTGTCGGAGAGTGAGAAGGGTACTGGCGCGTTCTCGGACGTGTTACTAAGCACTAATAAGCACATCACTTCAGCTGATGGAATGTGCAGGAATCACAAATGACTGATAGATGTTATGTCCTATGGAGTAATCAGTGCGTTATCTGAAACGTTTCCACTAACAAAGAAAAAATCATGGTAGCGTTTTGAACAGCACGATTGCAGTTTAATTCTGGATTGATATCCTCAAAGAGTTTTACTGTCTTAAATACTCAGAGTTAAGTATTTATCTATCTTCAAGATGGAATTATCTAAGGCTTCTTATTGCGACAAAATTTTAATTCATGATTCTAATGTTGTGCATTTGGTTTTAACAAAAAGAAGATATTTATTGCAAAAATGTATCTAAATTACTGTCATTTCTTTATAAACTTATTAATCTTACGAGGCAATAAAATAAAGGTTTGGATTACACTCCGGAGGGTACTTGGCACGGAGTTCCAGTCTTGATCTAATGTACAGATTGTGGTTTATATCTTGACAGATAGAGAGCGATGCGCAGTGGTACCTCGACGAGTCCACTTCAGAACGGTTACAACCGGAGGGGAGGGCGGGTCAGCTGTGTATCAGTTGCTAGCAAGTAAACCCGTGCAGAGCTACTCGGTAATACCAGGGCTTGTTACAAAATTTGTATATCTCCTGGTTCCAAGAGAGCATTTAGAAACGGCACCTCCTTGTAGCACATTAGGAAACAAGGTGCTACATTTAAAAACACGAGAAGTAATAACCAATGACTATAGATTTATAAAAAGGGAGCAATGGTCTGGTTCAGCTATAAAAATCTGGGAAGGGGCACCTGAAGCAACAGTTGTGACTGAAGGCAGTTTAGCTGAGTTATTAAGGAAAACAAAGCCATTGGTGCTAGTGCAACAACATCCTTCTCTATGCCCAGTAAACAAAGATTAAGAACATGCACAAAATCTAATTTGGATGTTTTAATTCAAAACTAAATCGCCGACCTGTGAATACTTTTAAAAACTCAGAAAATCAAAGACCAACTCTGAAGAAAGTCCTTATGAAGCTTCAAAATACTATGAATTTGCAAGGCAGTTTCTGAACAATAAGAAGAGGTCTTTTGAAGTTAGGATTTATATAGAAAAAACTAAGCGTCACAAACAAATTTTAATTGAACTTCGTACTAAACGGGCAAACAGGCTTAAGTACTTAAGACATATTCAGAAATATCATAGTGCAGTTTATGTATTTTATATTGTCGCGAACCCGATCGAGATAAGACGGCTTGCGCACACAAAGGAACTGATAGGCGGGCAGTGTGAAAACCAAGTGCAGGCAGACAAGAAAACATGCAGATAAAGTTCTGCTGAAACAAACAAGTTGAGATAAATGGACTGAGAGAGACACTTCGGTTTCTGGTTTATTTTAGAATGATCTAGAAATTATCAGGAGATGTATAAACGATTGTGCCAGGCCAGCCAGACAGTTTTAAACAGAGTGAGTAGTTGTAGTTGTGAAATGAGAGACAGCCAGCTGTGTAACTAGCGCTAATGATGTAATCTGCTGTCACTGTTTCTTATTGTGATCGGCCTTGGTAGACTGATGGTGTATGTGACGTAATGCTGCTGTAATCTATAAGAGTATTTCTACGAAAATAAATGAGATTTTTAATTTCGGCAACTCGGCCTTTTAATTCTACGAACCCACAAAGTCACAATATGGATGAAACTTAAATCAATTCAGCACATAGTAGACCATATGCCTGTAGTGAAATTCGTTAATTCGTTACAGGAGCTGCATCGATGTCGAAAGTCAGACAGTTGGTTATCATGCCTGCTCGATGACAACAGGTGTTTTTTTTTTTCCATTTGTATCCCGCCTTTAACTACAATGGTCATATCGGCGACCGTTTTCTTTTGGAACATATCGAAGCTGTTAACTCGTATTCGTTAGGTTTTAATCATTACATCACACACACACATTCACACTATTATTCATACTTCCAGACTCTGGGGAAGATGGGGAATTATCTTGGTCGGAGAAAAGTCCCCATCCCCACCGCCGGGAATCGAAACCGGGACCCCTAGCACGGCAGACAGGTGCCCTACCGACTGAGCTACGGGGCCAGCCAGAACAGGGTTTTGTTCCAAACGCCTATGTACTATTTAATATCCAACAAAAAATGTGGAAACTACCACCATAGTAAGAATTACAACTTAACTTATAAGAGCTGCAATACTGGTTTCCTAAGATTTGTTTTTAAACAGCTTGTGCACTGCAGTCCCCTCTCGTAATCTTTCGCGTGTGACACATTGTGGCGATAAGTGCACTATTCTCAACACAGTTGCTACTCATCCCTACCGCGCATGACTTCTGTCGAGATAAAAGAATACATCTGTACTTATGCCCCAAGGGGGGCAGCCGGATGGAAGAATGGCGAGTGCTGCCGTCCCAAGGTGTCGCGACATTGCAGAGGGAAGAGTCCCTACTATTGACCGTTTGGAAACTCCCCGACAGGAGAGTACTGCATCCCACGTCAGGTCAGGTAAGCTGGCCAAACAACCTGGACCTCCCAAATGGGGGCCACAGACGAAACCGCCTGAGCCATCCCGCTCGTTACTGAATTCAATACAAAAATAATTTTCTCAGTTCCAACCTGCGTTTTCTTAATTAGCAAATCGATATAGCTGTTTATTGGCTATTTTTAACGGTACATTACCGCACTCTTACGCTGAACGTGGTATATCTGTGTAATGTGGAAGGCAGTAAATTCCCGACTTGTGATGATGCGCGGTGGCGCCGTCAGTTGTTACTCGCGTGCCACACGGCCGTTACTCTAGACTGTGCTTCTAAATCACCGGGATGTGTTTTGGCCTGATGAGAATAAAATGCAGATATTTTGGAGAGTTGTGTATACTTCTTTATCATTTGTAGTGCAGCACGTGCTATAGTCAGGTCACTCTGGTCATGGTGCCTCTCTGTCTGCAATGCAGACATGGAAGGCACCTCGGGCATTACTTTATCGACTTGTCTTTTTCCATTACAAAATGAATTTCTTTATCCGCCAGCTGATTTCTAATACTAGATAAAAGCAGATTGTATGTTTGATGTTTATTCTAGGTCCTGGAGTAAACAATAAGAGGAAAGTAAACTTAACTTCTAAAATTCTACCTTCTCAAATATACATGTTCACTTTAAGAGTACCAACAAGGAAACTCCTAAATGTTGCAGCTTTACTTTAGAGGTTTTAAAGAACGTCAGATTGTTTCTACTTCAATTATATTCGTCTACTTAGTTTTATTTGGGACCTTAATTTATTTTTGAAAAACAATATTTACAGAAAAAACTATTAAATAATAATTTAAAAAGCTGTTATAATTCTACTTATTCTTCTAATTGAATTAGAAAGTCTTTTAAAAACTTAAAATATAATTTTTAGACACTTCATTTTCGACGGTCAAATTACACAACTATGCCATACTTCGAACAATTTAAATGGGTAGCAAGCAACACTTGCTAGTTTTTATCTTCATTGTCTCTTAAGTTTCTTGAAATGTTGGATCAATAATAGTTACAAACTGCATTGTATGGAATATTTCAATGATCAAACGCGTAAGAAATAGCCCAGTAAATGGCATATATAGTACATATTGATTAGGAAGTACTATGGTCTTTTTCTGAGAGTAAACGCTGTACTATGGTGCTGAGATGAAATTTAAAGTATTTTGAAACCAAGATTACATTGCTAAATTCGTTTGCCTAAATTTTTACTACGGGAAACCTTAGAGATCATTGGTAATTTTTTTCTAACATTTTTAATTTAGAAGCTGTGCTTGAAAATCGTCACTCTCAAGGTGTATAAACGAAGAAAGGAAAATTTAAAATTCTAGCTGAAATTATGATTTCTCAGATATGGCTTTTAAATATTTATAATTTGTGAAAAATCGAGGTTTGCAAAATTTTCTCACCAACACTTTTCAAATAAGTATGACGGAAGTATGGAGTATGATACCAGTAAAGTGACAATGAATGTAATCATTTTATTGAAGTTAATCTTGTTAGATGTAGAGAAATGATTTGTTGTTTTACTGCAGTTTTGGTGTTAAAGCAACTCATTAAATGCTTTGGTGACTATTAATATATAACATTTTAGATTATACGTTCAAATTTTCATTTAAATGAAATAAAACTGAAATTTAGGGAATATATCAAATATGCAAAGGTTTAAAACTGAAACACACACACACACACACACACACACACACACACACACACACACACACACACACACACACACACACACACACAAAAGTATTCCGTTGGATTTAAAGGTACATAATCTTTATGTAAACATATTGCTGGGCAATTTGAAATTAGCGGTTCGTGTTTTTTTTGGGGGGGGGGGGTAATTTACGTCCTCCAACGTTAAGTCACATCGGACGATGAATGGAATGGCTGAAGTTATGTTCAAATGAGTCCGGGGTCCATGGAGCTTAGAGTTACCTGACGTCCGTCTTACAGGATAAGGGAAAACCCCGGAATAGAACTTATCCAGATAACTCACCCTGACCGAGATTCGAACTCGGGACCTCTTGAACGTGAGGCAGAAACGCTACCACCACGCTACCGAGGCGGACACCAACCAATGGAGTTCCTTTCCCGGAATAAAAGTCGATTCTTTGTAACATACACACTGTTCTCTTGCGTTTGAATTTATCAGGATTTGCATAATAAATCAAACAAAAACAAATACTTAGGAGTGTATGAAATTAATCTAGAAAGAAGTGACCTTTCGATTTCTGGCGAGTTTTACACGAAACTATTAGTTATTTGCTTTCTGAGATTGTTTAATACGTATTTATGTGATCTGATGGCGAGAAGTATTGGTTTTTGGATACTTGAAGGTCAAATCCCATAACTAGATGTCGGATCCCGTACACCTTAGCAATCAATGTACACATACAGGTACTATGCATGCGCGACATCAACAAACGTCCATGTCAACAGGTATACCGAGCGCTTTGTGTACACTGCGGTACGGTTACAAAATGTAAGCTACGTTACAAAATGCCATCCTTCTCATTCTGTGGCTGTGGCTCGAGTTTTATTTGTAAGCAACTGTCCCTTTAGTATTTATTTAAGTGAAAGTATAGCGGATTGTGAGGAATTCTTTCAGAATATTTATGACCTAGTTATAAACTTGAAATTCTTGTAATTTTCAATTTAACTGAATACTCTATGTTTAAGTTATGTTGTTTGCACCTGTCAATGTAAAAGGTACCTCCCGGTTAGGCCAGGACAACGAATGTTCCTACTACTGTGGTTGGGAAACGGTCCCAGGAGCCGGCTCGCAAATGGTCCCGCCAGCCGGTGCCGAAATTGTACCAGCAGCCGGGTCAGAGACCGGCAACCGTCCTACCGGAGGAAGAAGTGATTCACTTAGGGCATATAATCCTGTCATGCACCGCCGAGACTCCTGGCGACAGTTCTACCCTGAAAGAGATCACCAGATGATAATATGAATTGATAGTGAAGATGAAATGGAGGTAGGAAATTCGGGGGAGGAAATTAACCTACCCAGCATTCGCCTGGCTACCCACAAAAGCCCTTGAGAAAAACCCTTGGTTCAGGAGGTCAGCCGGGAATCGAACCAGAGCCTACCAAATGCTGGCCTAAGCCATCCCGTTCGGTAAGCTGCTCATTACTTCCAAATTTAATATCCACAATCATCACCTACTTCAAAAGCTTAACTTTCTAAAATGTTAAACGTCCCACCACATCTGCAGTTTTGCTCCATTTTCATTTCAAAAGCAAAGCCAGATGTCAGAGGTGCTGTTTCTGTGGTAAAACTTTAAATGTGTTAAGCAAGAGAAAGTTAAGGCTCGATTATTTTTGTTAGAAGTGAAATAAAAGAGAGGCGCAGACAGATCTTTGGTGCCAGCAAAGAAAATAACGTAGCTGGCGAGAGAAACAAGAGCGCTAAATGCTTTACAATGTCGTAAAATTTGGAATCTTATCAAGAGGATTACTATTGCTCGTCGGAGCGTGGAGCAATTTCAATAAAGAAAGCGACTAAAAATGATATACTGAAACAGAGCAGAAACTGACGTCATTGATGCTAATGAAAATTCATAGCGAATTCAGCAGCGTTGTTTCTCGCAGTTCAGAGAACCCTCTCAGGATCACAATATTTTGTGGAAACTACATTCGCTTGTTTTAACCCTCCGTTAGGCGCGTGCGTTGGCAGAACACCGATTGTCGCGTGGGGCCTAGGAGACCCTCGCTATAAGTATGTGCATATATGCTTGTACTTTTTCTTTGTTTTCATTTTGCTTTTTCTCGCCAGTTTTTGGCTTTATTTAGGTGAAATATACACTACTTTTATTAGTATACTCATACTAAATATATCAGCTAAAATATAATACGAATGCAGTGATTATTATATTTTACATTACAATATACGGAAAGAAAATAACATTTTAAAATACAGCTTATCATTGGAAATATTCAGTTACTCTAAGTCATCAACTATTTCTTCTCTATAGATATTAAAAGCAGAAGCATTATTAACAGTGAAGTATTCTTCATATTTGAGTTTGATTTATGAGTCACTATGTTTACACTCAAACTTCACTTACTTGTTGTATAATTGAGGCGTTTTCAAGATCATTCGATCTCATCCTCAGCTTTTTGGTGACTAAATGAAAACCAGAGGAACATAAAGTTGAAAGAAACAGAAAACTCTGCAATGTCACACCATTTTTGAAGAGAAAACCACATTGGCCGTAACATTAAACTGTTAAAATTTTTAAGTCCAACCATAGAATTGGATATTTGAGAAAAAATATTCATAACCAAAAACCGTGATAGTTATAAATTTTGAAATCCCGGCTTTAAATGAAGTACTAAAACTTAGTGCCCCTAACACCAAATGACAGAGGGATCGGAGCACCGTAATAGTGGAAGAAGAGGAATGTTCATTTAGTTACCAAACAGCAGAGGATGACATCGAATGATCTTGAAAAGGTTTCAATTATACAACAACAAGTAAGCAAAGTTTGGGTGTGAACATGGTGACTTATAAATCAAACTCAAATATTTCTTCTCTGTTTCCCCTGACTAAGCAGTTATCGCAACTAATTTTGGATTTTGTTTTTCTGTAAAAGAAAGGAGCGTTGCATATCCCCATATGCATATTTAGTTTAGCTGTTATATTTGTCTTTGCTGCAGGGTTCACATCGTTTCCCTTTCAGTGATTCTGGTGCATTCGGCAGCTCATCTGCGGTTGGTTGTTCAGGTTTATATTTCTTTAGGTGCTCTTTCAGATGGTTGGGTGGCTTTGATGCTGTTGCTATTCTTTGTAGCTGTTGAGGCAGTAAAGCAAGGGACAGTACTTTCCCTTAGTCCTGTTTTGGGGAATATTTGTTTTGGTTTCCAAGAAAGATATTCCTAGAATTAATACGTGCAATACTCAACATATGGTAAAAGATTACCATTGGCCACTTTTACGTTCTGACAACATTGTACGTAGTACACAACTTATCTACTTAACTTAACTACAGATTTAATATCGTTGTAATGCATGGCTATTTCAGGCATTTTCTCGACTCCTGGCGCGATGAAACATGTAGGCTTCAGATCAAAACTACTGTTTCTGAATCTAATTATCTTATATCCACTTTATCTTGAGAATCAGAATGATCTGATTCGTACAAATTGTCATCAAACTGTAAGGCATCGTCATCGCAAAGTAGACGATGTACTTCTTCCAAATCCTTGGGATTCTTTAGATCATACCTTTTACGGAAATTCACGACGAAGTATTAATAGCTCCTTCCACTGGCAATGCAACATTCCACAACTTACAAACAAAGATAAAACATGTCATCAACATGCAACCGGAGTAGGCGCAAGGGGCCCGCTAGTCCCATACGACACCCAACTGATGATTCGTCATTCTTGTAGCTGCATTAATAAAGAGAAAAATTTGTTGCCGCAGCAAACATTCGAGTAAAGTGTAATGTTAGATATACTGGTGAGACAATTACGTAGGTGCGTTCGTTCGGAAACTACAGCATTTATATAAAGCTAAGGGCTCCCAGGCCACACGCGACTAACGGTGTTTAAGGATTTGGATTATTCAATTCTCTCTTTAGTAACCAAAAATAAATAAAAGTATAGAACAAAAGAAGTAGGAAAGCATATCCAAGGAAGAAGAGAATCAAGTTGTTTTTATAAACCAACATGATCACAATTATGCTTTATTTCCTATAATGTATGAACATATAGTTATACTTTGAGAACACATCAAAGATGACTAATGAAGTCAATGAGATGCGAGACTGTGATGTAATAGCCAATTGCCGAGTACCCTTAGTAGATGATCGTGATAAACAAATTACAGTTTGACAATCCTCGTTTTGGACAAGCTTGAATTTTACTCCTGGAAATAGTATTTTTGAATTATACAATGCACCTCTCTTTGTAATTCAAGACAAAAGTAGATAACTTTAGAGACCGATACAGAATGTAACGACCAATTTGCTTTAAAAGTATGTTATTAAAGAAGCTATGTTGCTTTTAAAATTAAAGCTAACATTTCTTCTGCAAATAATTACATATGTTACTTAATCATTTGTCATTAGCTGTCATTTAGTTTATAGAATGTCCCTGTACATTTGACTGCTTCCAGGTCAGCCCTGCCGTAGGCCCACACTGACATTAAGCAAAGAACAAAAACTATTTGAATAGAAAGTTGTGACTCATCTAAGATTACGGGTCTGTCAGGTACAATTTTTGGTTCATCAACACTTAATTAAGCACAGGCGGTAAAATATTTGCCAAATGTATCATATTACGACTTTATGGATTCGTGAAACTAAATGCCCGGTTGCACAAACTCAAAATGTTCTTTATTTCCACCAAATTACAGTTGGAACTCTTGCCGATTACATAGAATTACGTAGCGCACACAATTACAATCCACAAGTTCGTCTGGCACAGGTCCACTCCACACTCACAGTTACGTACAACTCCTCTGATACTCGTACGCATTCTTCCAGTCCGTTCGCTAGCACGGCGCTCTTCACGGCTGTTCGCCAAGAACTGAACAGAAAAATCGCTGTTTCTGGAAGGTTTGCGGCTCGGACAATTATCCCTATATTTCCAGACGTCAGGGGAGGGGAAAGAGATGGTATGGTTGCTTTCTAGCAATCCCCTCAGTCAGTGACACAGAGATAAATGGGTAGGCGTGATCTAAACGGTTCCTGTCCCCTACCCAGCTGCCAGTTGGTCTTGCCTTCCGTTAATTGGGTTATAATATTAACACCACAATTTTATATGCCAAATAAATTAACATTTTAATGATTAACTTATAATTTCTAAAACTTTTACGTTAAATGTAACATGGTTTATTCTATTGTAACAAATTACTGGATGCTTCACTCTGTTAGCAAATATTAGTTGTGAGCAGACATTGGAGCCCGTACACCTTTAAAGGGATATGAGGCCTACGATTATCGCAGTATATAACTGCTGACGTCAGTCCCGAGTACCTACATGCTGGGATAGTCGGGTTCGCAACACGTAGCTATAGTTTCATTACAACTACTGCTCACCAGGCAGGTGGATCTGCCTTTCCGGTAGTGCAAGGTGTTTGACATATTTGTAATAGCATTACTATCACAACAATTATTGACAATCTCCATTTTATAAATCAAAAGCTTTGGGTATTATCAACAGCCATCAAAACAGCTTGACAAATATAATTTCGAGCTGTCTAAAAGCAGCTGAGATGGTTCCTGCAAAAATTAACAATATAGAGGATGCACCCCGTACCAAACAAACAAAAAATGAATTGTTCAGTATTCTACACAAAAATATTGGATTTTCAGTGCTGCGTAATATAAGAAATAAACTAAGTCTCAGACAAACATATGAAAATTATCTGTACTACTCATATGCACCATTAACGTCATGTGACGTTGAACGAAGTTTCTCCCAATATTTTTATATTGCTTCAGTGAAAGGCGCAGAATATTCACATTCGACAATTTACGAATGAACATGTTGTTCACTGTAATTCCCGCAACGTAAGCAATGAGAAGGATGGCATGTTGTAATGTAGCTTACACTTATAGTGGTCGCCAAACTAGAATGTGATTGACAGTAACCACATGGAAGAACGCTCTAAATAAATGGCAGGGGACGTAACGTTCTAACAAGTGCTTAGCATGACCTGCGGGCAAGTGAGTTACGCAAACGCTGCAGTAAATAAAATACCTAGGTTTTTGTTTCTGTTCTGATAACGCTGCATAAACAGAATGCCCTCACAGTTAGAGATCCTGTACAGGCAAATTACTTTGCATTTTATTTGTGGCAATTTGCCTTGGTTTTGTAAGTTCGTGTAAGTTCGTGTATCTGTGCGCGTGTTGTGATCACTTGCAATTTTGTTTAATGAATGTTTAATTATGTCTAAATTTAGTGACAAGCAAAAACGTGAACGTGCTCGGGAACCAAATAAAACTATTTGGTAAAGGTTTTCCAATTAAATGACATACATGGGGAAATAATATGCTCTGTGAGAGAATACTTCGAAGGGGAGAAATTGAAAGGGGAGTCTAGTATTCCATTCTCCAAGTGCTTATAGGACTTCTGGTGCTGTAGGTATCAGTAAGGGCATTAAGGTTAAGCTTGGGAAAGAAAAGTATTTTGAAGAAGAAAGACATTGGGGTATAAATTAGAAACTCCCGGAAAAATTATGTAAACGGCATTTTCCCACTTCAATAAGCATCAAAATGTCACAGGTATGCCCCTTTTATTACGATGATCTTTACATTGATATGTTATTGCATGTTCTAGCGTTTGCATGTAGATCCACGACTGTACTATTGTCTTTGTGTACATCATTATAAACAACAACAATAACAATAACGACGAAGCACCTTCACACGCGTAATCCTAACGCGCTCTCCACGTGGCAGCAATAAGCGGCAACGTCTCCTCTGACTGTACGAAATGTCAATCACTTCTAGACTGGCGACAAGTATAGTATCAGTACTGCGCTGTAGACACAAACCGCTCGGTATACTTGCTGACACGGACGTTTACTGATGTCGCGCCTGACCTTCTTAAGTACCTGTGCGCGGACATTGATTGCTAGGGTGTACGGGATCCGATGCCTATTTATGAGCGTTTAGGAAGTCGAAGCTTATTAATTATACTGAAGGGTTTGACCTTCAAGTACCCAAAATCCAGTACTTCTCACCATTAGATCACATAAATACGTATTAAGCAATCTCAGAAAGCAAATATGTATTAGTTCCGTGTAAAACTTGCCAGAGATCGAACGGTGACTTCTTTCTAGGTTGGTCTCATACACTCCTAAATATTTATTTTTGTTTAATTTAGTATGCAAATCTTGATAAATTCAAACGCAATATCTTGTTATAAACTGAACAGTGTATATAGTTACAAAGAATCAACTTTCATTTCGGGACAGGAACTCCATTGGTAACTACAACTGGTTAAATTCATTTTCAAATGTTGCAGCTACAACCAATCACAATCATTAATGTGTTGTGTACTTTATAGCAAAGTCCATGTATTGCAACTTTAAACTGCGTTTTACCGTTTTTTATCATTGTTATGGAATCTGCACTTGTTTCTCAAGTGTTTTTCGACAGTTAGCAAACAACAAATGAGTTTAATCATGCATTATCGATGAGATTACCAGGATACACTACTCACGTACTCACAATTTGTGCAATGTGATCCGGATTATATGTTCGAAAGCACTCGCTGGCGAAAAATATTTTAAAAGCTATGCCGCTTGTAAACGCGGCCCACGTTTCGTCAGAAGAGCCTGTCAGAATATTTAATATCGTAGTGAGTTTCATTATTTTGAGCTTAGCAGCATGCTCGAAGCCATAAAAGAGAAGCCCAAAACATAAATCCTGTTAATGCTTCGGGATGGACCGAAATTTCCTGAGACTAGCCTATGTATCCCGCTTTGGAACAGTGACCTTTGACAGTGAAGTCAGTTTAAGGATCACGTGTACAGAACAATGTAATCGTTCATAGGAATGCTATTGCAGTTCATATGTAGCTCCGGAAGGTAAACCTCTGCAGGTAGCTGTCCATGATTACACAGGAAAGAAAGGAACATGTAGTTCATAAATTTGATATTGGTATACATTTATCATAAAAATCCTTTTTTTTCTTAAAAAAAAAGGAACAAATGATGCGGAAATATTTAGTAAATTTTAGGAAATTGTTGAAATTGATGTATAATGTTATAAGCTATGTTAAAATTTTCCCAGTTAGATGAAAACATTTGTTACGAACTTAAAGAAAGGAGGAAAATGCAAGAACATATCACAGTTAAACTTGGAACGAGTGCAGGCAGAAGTACAGAAAACGAACGAGAGAATTATGAGCCTACAATTTAGGGATTTGCAGAATAAAAATTGTGTTTTAGATGCTAATAAGAAGCTTAATATTTTGCAACTAAAGGGGTAAACCATAATCTAGGTGCGACTTAAGTTCGTCTGGGGTCTGTATTTTTAAATTCCTGAACTTCTTTCATGACTTCCGTTCCCTTATAGAAGTTTTCTGCTAAGATGTATTATTAGTAGTGCAGTGCATGAAATCGCACTTGGGTCATGCATAATTATCGGTCACAACAATAGAATTTTGCGATAGGCATTTCACTCACCCAAAAGTTACAGTTCTTACTGTTATTGTAATAAGAACACAAAATATGTACTTCATTATAAACTTCTTCATTTTGTCACTAATATCGTCTGTCCAAAGCTAAAAATGTTAACTTTACATATCCTTTCAATGCGACTTACGCTGATAATAATCGCTCTGATACACACACAATTTTACCTCTTACACGGAGCTGCACACTCACTCATAACAGAACTGCAGTATTCGCTAGTGAACTGCTTCACTGCGCACTGTCCACTCACGCAACTCAACTGACCGTCGCACTGACTCCTGAACTGCTTCATTGTGCCTATCCTCACCACGGTGCTGCAATTGACCGACATCGGAAACAAAAACTCTACTGAAACTCACTATATGTGAGTTCTCTTTGTCCTTGAACGTTACTAGGTGAGCAACCAATTGGAGTCCTGCGGTGTTGTCATATTGTATTCCCCGTAAGTGGTGTGTGACGAGGACCAACTGGATCAATCTCTGTTGTTGTTGTTGTTGTTGTTGTTGTAATTTTACGTCCTCCAAAGTCATATCGGACGGTGAATGAAATGGGTGAAGTAATGCTCAAATGTGTCCAGGTTCCATGGAGCTTAGAGCTACCCGACATTCGTCTCTAAGGATAAGGGAAAACCATGGAAAAGACCTTATCCAGGTAACTTACCCTGACCGAGATTCGAACTCGTTACCTCTTGAACGTGAGGCAGATGCGCTACCATCTACGCTATCGAGGCAGGCACCCATCTCTAATAAATACTATTTTCGGTAAGACAAATATTCATAATTTGCAAAAAATGATGCATGAGGAAGATAGAGAGTAATGTATCTAACATAACCATAAAACCGCCATACTTTTAGCTCTAATAGTTTTCCTAATACAAATAAATAAAACACCAATATATTATAACACTGCATCGCGTCGTAAGCACTGTAATAAACAGCATTATTGGCTGACATGTATACGTGTACGTATATTTAGAACTAACGTTTGACACGACATAATAAAATAATTACTCTGTATATGCAAAGGTGTTTGTTAAATTCGAGAGAGAGCAAACAGTGCAATCCCTGGTTGCTGCATCGGCATAACTTGAAGCATCACATTATAAGTTTGTTTATGCATTATCTATTATATTTATTTATCCTGGAGGGTTCAAAGAAGTATTATTCAGTTGTTCTTCCATTTAAAAATCAGGAGGAAAGTGTATCAGCTGAATCATCTTTTAATTGAAATGAAACACGAAGTAATCTCCTTTGCCCTTACTACTGCCAGTACAATCTAACTGAATTAATATGGGTCCTAATTATGTGTTTCAAAAATAAATAATACTTTAAGGATGACTGACAGTGAATGAATTATTCACGAAGAAATTGAAAAGATAACACAATACTGGGAAAACTGCACTGGACATGCAGAAGTAGCACGTGGATTGAAGTAGCCCGTGACGAGATTTTGGAGCCTATCATTATTAATTTGCAGTACTTGGCCGATGAAGGCAATGACCATGACGAATTAATCTCTTGACGTAAATGAAATTCTGAGGTTTACGGTTGTGTTAGATCCATTGGCTCAGGAAAACAGATAATTCATAAATACCATTTAAAATATGTGCACGATATGAAAATATGAATGTTACAATTGTGATTCAACGTATGAAAGTTTGGAAAGTACAGTTTCGGTGCACTTACGATTAGCGCCGAGGAGACCCACATGGTATAGGATAGTGTGAGAGAGAGATGGAAATATAGGCAGAGTGGGGATTACGAGGTGGCACCGTTAAGTGTGCTAAAGCATTTGGTTCGCGGTGGTCCAGAACTCTTCCTATTTGAAACACATAATAGGCTGCGCAATGGTCTTATATGATCTGGAGGGCGTGGCAAGAAGCTTCTGACAATAGAAACTTCTCGACTTGCATATGAAATAGTTATAAACGGTCTTTTGTTCAGCAATGACAAAGTTCGCTTCGGCTTAGTGACGTCTCTGTAATGTCAGCTAACTCTCGTCCATGAAAGTTGCACCTCATTGGCCCTCCAGCCAATAAATAACTACCGCGGGGCAATTCCTGTACTGCAGCTCCACACCTCCACGACAGACCCGCGATTGCGGATGCGACATTACTGTGGAAAAATCTATTCATAATAAAACGAAAAGTATTGATACACCAGAAGATAGCAGACATTTAAGTAGTTGGGGTTTATAGCTTATAATTTCTAGTTTATAGTTTCATGCATATTAAGTTCTATATATTTTCCAAGGGATGACGAAGCCCTTCTTATAGCTCATTTGTTAGACTACATTACATTTATCAACCAATTGAACTATTTTTTCACATTCAGTCACGCATGCATTGAAAACTAGTTCATATAGTTCACAACTATAGCAGATGGTAACCGATTAATCGAAGACAAACATATTGCAGACGGCTTCAAAAGTTAGCTCATAAATAGTGTGTGATAAATGTTGACATTTATTAGCTATAGGTACTGAATTAGTAATAACCTGTCGTTAAGCGAGGCAATAATGGACAACAGCTAAAATTGATTTTATGCATAATTCGTTAAATTTAATAAAAAGGGAGCCCTGCAATCATGTATATGAAATGCATAATAGAAAATCGAAAAAAAACATGATAATTCCATATTTCATCCTATATTCTTAAAATATTTTAACATTATGTAGCAGTCAACTTCCCATAGTGTATAGTAAGGTGCTATTTTCGATGGAAGCATTTTGTGTATTTGTAATTTACGTCATCCAACGTTAAGTCATATTGGACGATGAATGAAATGGGTGAAATGATGCACAAATGAGCCGGGGTCCATGGAGCTTAGAGTTATCTGACATTCGTCTTTAGGGATAAGGGAAAAACCCCAGAAAAACATTAACCTGTTAACTCACCCTGACCGAGATTCGAACTCGGGACCTCTTGATCGTGAGGCACACACGCTACCATCTACGCTACCTAGGCGGGCATGGAAGCATTTTATGGACATAAAAATGAGGCTAAAAGTTCAAATAGTCTCTCTTTCCGTTGTGGTCAGTAGGATCCTTCAATCATTCAGCTATTGACTTATACTTATTGCTACAAACACGTAGCTGAATTATGCATTTAAGTTCTGCTGGACTTTCTTTTTATTAGCATCCAATTATGGCTCAGTGCATTGTTTAAATAAAATGTTTCGGTGCAAGCAGCTATCCACCTTCAGTTGTTACAAGGATTGATCTATTCCCACAGGAGTGTTAAATCGATTACCAGTTCGCATGTGCTAGATTGATGGATCTTAACAGCTGACAATTCACCATAATTTTGCTTAAGAATTTGTTGTTCAGTATCATAGAAATAGAATGCAACGAATGAGGTAAGTCCTTTATAGAAACTCGGAAGCGAGAGTACGATAGCTTCTCATTTAGTCCAGTTCTTTTGTACCAATTGGTGTGGAAATTTTTAGAGAGCTCTTTTAACTTCTGTTTAAGGGTACCTTCTCGGCCGTTTCCAATTCTTTAGGAGTTACTGAACGGCTTTCTTTCACGTTTTCGGTGTATCTAAGTTTGCCTCATACAGTTATTTGATTCCGGAACACATACAAGCCCAGGTTAGCATTTAGTAGCCTGCAAAGATTGAATATCCTATATGGTTAGTAACCTTTCGTATCTTTCATTCAACTCCAGATAGGTCATTCAACTCTGTTGTTTGTATTTTGGTTTTCCTTTGGTATCTCGTCTTCAGTCCCTTGACGATGATCTCTGAACTACTATTTTGTTACCTACTTATTTCCTTTTGTCCTAGAAAGCTCTTACTTGCATCATAAGTGTCTACCTGAAATTAATAATGTGGAATTTAAATCGTCTATAGTATCTATATTTATTTTACAATATTTCATATTTTCAGACTTCTCCATGATTTTGTAAAAATAAACTTATCACTCTTACTTCCTAAAACATTATTTAATAAATCACATATAAAATACTACTGTTATATTGAAGATATAAATAATAGTAAGGGGTAGACTCCACATTGAAATACACTTATACAACATCACGCACCAGCAAATATAACTATTACTAACATGTGTTGTAGTACAACACGACAGAAAGTTTCCAGAGGAATTAAGGCAGTGCCTGCGGGAGCTTAGGGAAAGTTTAAACAGTTGGCATTCTACATATTTTTGGTCAGGTAGGTTGGAAGTACTGCTTTAAATCCCCCTACTGCCAATTTAAGCAAGGCGCTGCGAGCTGTTTACTTTTGCTTCCCGTGTCGGAATATTTCAAAGTTTTCGGGCAAGGCATGCTCAGCATATTGTGTGCGGTGAGGGCGGAATTATGTATACTAGCCGCCTTGCATAGATTATTCTGTTCCTTGAATATACCACAAGGAGTGAAACAGACCAACATTGCCCTGCCCTGATGATGCTTATCGCAGAAATGGCTAGAGATTGTACTGTTTGCATGTAAGGCCTCCAAATAAATTTAGAATACACAACGACTCCAGAAATAGCTCGTCTGCCCTTAAAAATATGTATTCAGAAGCCAAATTAATGTACAGTAACTTTTATATATTATGGCTTTCTGGGGTTCATCAAGATGTTCGGTTTAAATGCAGATATTTTTTGTTTATAGATCTCCTAGTACGTATTTATTATGTAAAGAAGTATTTTATTCTATTAGTATTACTTCTACTAGTAATTTTATTTCCAAAACACATGTGTTGTGAATCACCAAGGAAAGCAAAAACTCTTTTAGCAAGAGATCCAGCTATGACTGTGTGTCTTTTGCAAATAGTAGATGTTCAAGGAAATACTCGATTACAGACATTTTACTGAGAAAATATTTAAAAGCTATGCTGCTAAAGTAGCACAACCCAATAGGAATCAGAACATAAAAAGTTCTGGAGAGAGCATAGACCAGGGGATGACAGCAAATGGCAGTGTGACGTCAGCTCTAACCGCCAAATATGCCACCGAACGAAAGGCAAATTAGAGTGTGACGTTATCGCGCTGCTTTCTGCTGCCCAATAGGAAGGAAGCAGTTTGATGTGTTGGAGTTCCGATAGCGTAGGAAAGACCAGAAACCTATTGGAATTACTAATACGTACAACTTAGTTCGTGGGTGTTGTAATATTAATGCTGACTGCTTTAATTACACAGTTGGTCACAGTTTATAAACAATTACATCTTCAAAGGGTAGAGCCAGAATGAAGGACTCAATGCCATAGCCGGGATTTGAACCATGGATCTTCTGGTTTCCGTCCAACCGCTCTAACCATTTGAGCTACTATGGCCAACGTGCCAACATGACATTAAATTCTCCAACTGACTCGTGTTTCTCCCGGTAAACCACTAGGAGTTCTCATAAACACATGAGACAACTACCTTAATGGCGACTTACTATGCTGTAAGTACTTTAAGGCCCGGGCTTTATAGTTCGGACCACTATTAGTTACAATATATGGAAATTAATTGTTCTTTCACACGAGCCGTGTGTAGGACGCACCATGAAAGGGTAGAGCGAGAATGAAAAATTTAATGCCATAGCCGTGATTTGATCCACGGATATTCTGGTTTCCGTACAGCCACTCTAACCATTTGAGCTACTATGGCCAACGTGCCAACATGACATTTAACGTCAAGACATTTAATGGCATGTGCGTCCTACACACACCTAGTGTGAAAGAACAATTAATTTCCAATTACATTTTGGCTATGTGCTATGAGAAAATATATAAAACTTCAACTCATAGTTCTTATGAAGGTCAGGCATGTTATAAAGCAAATAAATTAAAACATGAGGTAATTTGCTCTACAGATTAGAGGTTATCCATTCGGAACAAAATTACGTGAACATTTTCCTACATTTTCTGTTTCGTTTATCTTTAACTAATTTATCAATGTCAGGACGTAATTTCTGGGAAATTTGCAATCGAAGGCTGCATGTTAGACTGTTATCCGATAAGGTACGTCGGGGGAGTTAGCTAATTTGATAACAACAAAAAAATTGTTCAAACACATTTGTCGAGCCAAACATACACAATGTCCGTGCGGCAAATGAACACAACCTCGGAAACCTCAGTTTGGGGGACATTCTTGTAAAAATCAGCCAAGTGTTTCTCGTGTGTATATTTACCCTTCAATAAATCGTCACATTGTAAATTTAACAGTTTCATTTGGTACGTGGCAGCTACATTGTTGTCATCGAAAGCGCTACACCTGATTCAGATTCTGTACTCACAACGCCATTTATATAATCAACTTAGTACTACACGGCTCTTGCCTGACCTCACACGCACTGTAGGCCCTGCTCCCAGCTGAAAGACGTCACAACTCCCGAAGCTGTCTTCCTCTGGCATAGACACTAGGTAGATATTACATTGTAGTATGTCACTCAGGTTTGTTATAATATCAAGTAATATTTCCAGAACTTTAGGGCTCTAACAATCGATAACAACAAACAGAAACTGTCAGCTCACAAGATAGATTTTCCTTGGTAACGGTGGCATGAAGTAGTGCTTGTCCTTATAAAATCTGTAGTTCTTAAAAAGTTTCTGGTGCTATTTATTTCACACTTAAGTTAGTACATGCTTCCTTTTGGTACACGCAAATTTAAGTTAATAGCTTTTATTTCTTTTTTCTATATTCTATGAGGATTTTGCTTGCTGTGTCGTTTTTGTACACTAGATAAAGGGTAAGAAAATAGTTCTTTACCTGCAGGGTAAAATAATGTCAGCAAATGCTTTACGGCAAACAATTTTGGCAACTCACGTATATATTAAAAGTAATTCTCAGTTATGCCTGATGTAATTAACAACAGGTTTGGAAGAAATGGATCGTTCTCTCTAAAGTGAAGCGGTGGAAATAGCTAACGCTTCAAAATTCTCTTAAATATCAAACATCAACACCTTTTGATACTTTGTTTAATCCTGAAAATAAATTTGAATATGCTGTGAATAATGAGGCTTTTCGGATGCTTTCTGCATATTTAGGCTACATAATTTTGTGTGCATTTTCATACCAGGTTATTTATGATTAACATTAGTAATTTTATGGGAAATGGTGGAGATATAAATTCACAATTGCAATATATGTTACCTGTGTGTTAAAATCACTGTCATATAGAAACAGATTTTGTCTGAGGTAATTGGCAACTTCCGTGTTCTTGGAATTCAGTTTCCTGTTAAGGTACTATTTTTCTTTTTTTGTTATTTTACATCCTTCAACGTTAAGTCATATCGGAAGCTGAATGAAATGGGTGCAATGATGTTCAAATGTGTCCAGGGTCTATGGAGCTTAGAGCTACCTGACATTCGTATTTCAGGATAAGGGAAATCCCGGAAAAAGCTTTTCCAGGTAACTCACCCTGACTGAGATTCGAACTCGGGACCTCTTGAACGTGAGACAGACATGCTACCATCTACGCTACCGAGGCGGGCTCCTGCTAAGGCACGTAGTCCATGTCCGAAATGTTAATATGCAAAGAAAGTGTTGCCATTTAACAAGTAAGAGTGTGGCAGTATAGTTTCAGGTGCAAATACGATGGACTTTATGATTAGTCCACCAAGGTAAGAACTTTGGTGGCGAGTGATGATTAGCAGGCGGGGCGTAACATATTAAAGGAACATGTGTTTATAAATTCGATTTCTTTCTTTTCATTTTTATAACGTGAGAAAGGTTTTACAGTGATCGATTACTGGTAGCCGCAAAACCATGGACGACTCCGGTTATATAGATTTATCGGTTACCACTATGGAGTGTTCCGCTTGGCAGTTTTGTGGCACACAGCAAAGTGATTTGTAATGATATTATAAACAGCTATTCTGAAACTATTAAAAAATCTAGACCAGTCCTTAGCTAGCAGATATAAATAAATACTTAAAAATATGAGCGAAATATTTGGAAGCAATTTAATTATTCAATCTCAATCTCTCAGTAAATTGCTTTAATCACATTATTAGACCCTATTAGCTTTGTCAGTCATTTTACTGCTTTGCGCATCCTCACACTTTTTATATATAGAAAAAGATGTCCTAATTTACATTTGGAGAAATTGATATTAGATTAATAGGACATTTTATTCGGTATTAATATATTATTGCATAGGGCACATTTATTAAAGGAGTTTGTATGCTACTTTTTCAGAAGTATAATGAAGAGAAAGTTGTACAAGATGTAATGTAAAATAATATTCGACCTCATATTGCTGTAATTATGTAATTTAATGATTATTAATATAACCCTAAGATATGCTTACTGGCTTAGAATATGCGAAGTGATGCTGAGGTAGCCTTATTGTATATAATTCTGAAGACCTTTAATTTTGAGCACTTAAATTATGATGAGCAGCTCCTAGACACCTGCATAGAAATGTTAGTGTGACATTTATGTTGAACCTTTCAAAATATGTTTCAAATACTTATAATAACAAATAAAATTAACTATAAATTTCATCCTGAACTTCACAACCTTCACTGGCATTTATGCTGTTTCTGTGAGTTGTATATTTTATGATGTGATGCATATTTGCTCTACATTTTGGTACTCTGTTTTCTTCTGGTTGTTGAGTGATTGGTGCTTACATTTTCGTACAATACCAATATGATCAGTTGTACTAAACACTTAGAAGTAGGAAGCACTGAAGAAGCAAGGCCACAATATGATGACGAAACGTATTCTCAAAATCCTAAGAATTGGACACTGCAGTACACAGTGGCATAAAGATTTTTAAACACTACGTCTTTAGCATTTAATTAATATGTATGTTATGTGGAGGCCTTGTATGCATTAATGTAATAGAGCATTGTCTGAATGAGTTAAAAAATCACTTGAAGTTTAACGTCTGAGATAAGTTATATTTGCTTCTATGAATCTCTACCTGCTATTTGAATGAAAATTGTTTGAAACAGAAATGCATATTGTAAACTATTACTTGAAATTTTGCATCCTATAAGTTTAAAAACTACTATACCAGATATTCAAAGGACCATGTTGCAACACATGATTTTTAATATTCATTCGTGACATGTTTAGCAGACTATTTAGCTGATTTAGTGGAATATTTTGTGTCCTAAATTTAAATGTGGCTGCGCCATACCTGAGTGGATAGATCACTTGGCTCTCACCTAGGTGATCCCAGTTCAATCTCAGGCGACCGCAAAATGGGATTAGTGGTGGACAACATGGCGCTGGGGTGGTTTCCAGCGGGTCCTCCGGTTTTCCCTGCCAACATTGCACCAATTGCTCAATCATTGACTCATTCCAAGCGTTGGACCGATCCCCCAACCCTGATCTCATCTATCAGGTCACTATTCTTCGGCTCCCTCGCTCTGAGGGAACCCAAGTGACTCCTACACCAACATTTATTGGGCAGGGAGGCATAAATAATAATTGTTAAATATGATAACATTATAAAATAGGAATCCTTTGCAACATTACATATTCAGGAACAATAAAACGCAAAACATTGTATTTCCATGCTTCGTCAAAGAGTGCATTGTACACCAGGCGTCAAGGAAGACCTGAAGAAGTCATCTAACAGTCGTTGAGGTTGCCTTCCTTAGCAGAAGATTAGATTTCGGTGTTGACATGTCCACGTACAGCGTTTCGATAAAGAATCTCAGACCAGTCTGTGTGTGTAAAGTCTGCAGTAATTTGAGGAGACGCGCGCAATCTAGCTTGGAGTCACTGGCAAGAAAACGGAATTTAATTTGCATGCAATTTGGAAAAGCTCGACTTACTGGGATATCGATCTTTTTCTTCTTCTTCCTGTTCTTATTTCCGCGGGAGTGTATATGATGTTGTATCCATCCCAATATTAAGTCAGTTCGGCGAAGGGCGCCATATTTTTTCCCTTTAAGGGAGAAGAAGGGCACAGAGTATGAGATATAAGAAAGAAGCATGGCGGAAAAATAAAAAAGTGGATCCCATATTTCGTTTGGTTTGAAGCAATCGCTTATTCCAGTATTGGAATTCCTGTATCACGATATTTCTTGTTTTATTTTCCCTTGGCATGCGCTTGCCCTTTATTTCCGCTTGCCGGCCCAATTTGGAGTGACTGCATGCAGCGGCTTGCGTTTATTTCAAGTTCCTCTTAGTAAGTACTTCAGCCACTTTTGCGGGCTCTATTCTAAGTATAGACAAACAAGTAAATACAGAAACCTATCGTAATATTAACAAAAATTAAAGAAGTATAAACAAAGAAGCGCAATCAAAATTATGTTTTCCAAAGCTACAATTTTACTCAAATGTTCAACTACGTTATCTTCTAGTTATGAACTATTACACACATTTACATGTTTGCACAACATAAGCTTTATAGAACCTCAGCGACACTTCATCGCTTGTTCATTCGAAAAACTGTTTCTAGATTTATGTGCACCACAAAGAGGCCCTTCTAAGCCTATTGGCGTATATCCGAATTTTAAAATGTTCTTCAAATGATACTGTATCACCCTTGTCACATTGTTTTAAATATGCTAAGGATGTCTCCTAAATATAAATAAAACTACTATATTAATCAATCACGATGTAGTGTTACCTGTAGCTTTGAAAAGCAGACACGGCCGCCTCAATAGCTATGGCACAGTGCCTGCCTGACGTTCAAGAGTCCCGAGTTCGTATCTCGGTGAGGTTAAGCATAAAGATAAGGCTTTTCTCCGGGGTTTTCCTTAGCCTTAAAGACGAATGTTGGGTATACCTAAGCTCCATGGACCCTGGACGCATTTGAGCATCATTTCACCCATTTCATTCACCGTCCGATATGACTTAAGTTTGGAGGACGTAAATAAAGCAGACACATAATTTAAATACTAATACGATAACATGGACTCTCTTAAGTTCCTCTTCAATGTAATACGTTTTAGCATACTAAAAACTGTATTTTGCACACGATAAATTATGTATTTTAGCACAATTTACTGTTTCTGTAGTAGGAATTTGTCAATCGCATACGGTTTACCAGTTATGCAGAGTTCTTCTGGAATGAAGACCTCGAAGACCTTTTCCGGACACCTCAAGATTTTTAATTCATTTGCTATGATAACATTTTATAGTATTTATATTGAAATTTCAACAGTTTTTGAGGTACTTAAGGTTGCTTTAAGTCAGTTTCAGATGTAAGTCTCTGGAACTCTAACTTGTCACATCCTTGAAGTACTCGACGTTCTTTTGTTAGTTATACAGACACGCACACCAAGGACGGTTTAAAAAAGGTATTTTCTTGCTCGTGTACCTCAAAACGTGTATTTGCTGTGAAACCGCAGATTTTATTTTTGGGTAGAAAGCAAAATTTTCTTACCTACTAGGTATTTGTTACAGACAGTAAAATTAATTTTTAATTCCATTTGAACTCCTGCTACGGTGTTAATGATTGATTTGTGTTCATTTCTCCTTCATTAGGCACCCAAATTATTTATCAGCATAAAATATATCATTATAATCAAATAAAGGCACCAGTGCACCACTTCGTTTGAAAGTTTAAAAGTAGCATGATATTGCTATCTGAAAAAATTCATAATTTTTCGAATACTTATAACCAACAGGTTTTTTTTCTGCTTTGTTCACTCAATTTCTTACAACTGAGGCTTCACAGAATGGGGCAGTGATGCTACACACGAGTGTAGGCTCCATGGTTATTTGTTTCGGTATGTCATTGTAACATTTACCTTCATCCGTTCCACATTTCGCTATTGCTGTATATTATTTATAAAAATAATAATATTTTCTAGTACTTCCCTATATTCTGGCTTCTTCTAATTTTAGCCAAACCGCGCGTTTAACAATTTATCGATACAGGCTGATACACAATACAGCAGTTTTCATGCTGAGCAGAAGCTAGAACATATGCTTTCTCTTCGTTAGTCTTTAGGAGAACAATCTATCAATAGATTAAAATGTTCTGATATTATTTTATTTCCCCCTGATCCAGAAGAGTTTTCGTAATGCAGTTAACTTCGATATAAATATATTTATATATTAATGAGGTAAGTAATATTTGGAAAAGCCTGTGATCGTCCGCTATGGAAAGAAACGTCGTATTACTACAGATAAAAATAAAGCAACAATATTGTAAAGCAACAATATTTGAAAATTCTTACAGAATTTTAAGGGAAGATATATTTTTAAGGTAGCCTAAATGCTGTGGCAGAATTGGGCAAAAGAGCGCCAAATACTAAGTGGCAAATAAGTTATGCATGACAGTGTTTTATAAATTAAGCATAACATAATGCGATGCGAAATAAAATGCTGTGTATTAATATATAAGGTTTCATAAATACATGTAGATAGTACACAAAAAATGCACATATTGCTAACTCTTGAAGTTTCTAACTACAGCTGGAAGAAACAGCTATAATTAACTGAACCCCATCTTATGCTGATGTTAAAAGAACTGATGTCGAAGCTCTAGCAAAGAAAGGTCAGTATTATTATCACCAGAGGAGAACTACTTTCCTTTTACCAAGCGAAAATGGTACGAAATCTAGCCTCAGGGTACAAAGAAACGATTTCTAATCAGATAGCACAGGAGAAAATACGGGGCAATTTCATGTAGGCGTCAAGAACTGAAATTGCACGAGAAGTTCGTATCTTTCACTTTGATTGTCTAGCCAAACATATACACAGATTCAACATTATCGTTTCACTAAACGAATGTTCTGTAAGGAGAACGTTGTTATAATGAACTGGGAACATCTCAGCGGATGTAAAGTCATTAGAGTAAAACACGTGACTGTCCTCCTGGGAGTTTGGTAGTTTATCAATGTCTAAGTAATTGGTTAAATAACTTAATTCATACTCAGGAGTTTAGCCGTGACCTTTGGATTGATCTGAAATAACGCTCCACTGTTTACTCCTTTCGCTCTGAGGCTTTACACAATGCTTCAAAATTTACTTATCCTATATTTTCCTGAATATTTAATACGAGTATCACACATTATCACTCCAAAAGAAACAATTATGATCCTACCTTCAATAAGTAAACCCGTATACCTGCAAAATAGTATAATTTTACGATACACATATGATACCTGATTAATTCAGAGGATATACATGGTACATAACTTTTAACGGCCTATGTCATCCTTTTTAGATCCTACTAAGAAGCTCGCCACTTCACTGCACGATTTTCACATTCATGGACAAAGACATTTTCTAGTAAATAACAGTACCATATTGAGACAGTCTTGAAGGACTTATGACCATTTTCATTAGCATCATTGATGATTTTGACAAATCTGTACTCTCTAAAGTTCCTTTAACTCTCGGGTTTTCAGTCTAAAATTCATTTTTATTGTGAAAAACTGCAGCACTTTACTGCAATGGAGAACTATGTTTCTTTCTCTCAGAGTATGTATGAAGGGGTGTGAGAACAATGGTTAATTCATACATTAAATGGGCTAACAATAAGCAGCATTTATTTACTCATTTATTTTAACAGTGGACGACTGTTAGAAATTGAAAAGAAATTTCTGAATCTTAGCACTGGAAACTGCAGCTGTTGAAGTGGCACCCGTTAACTTATGAATAAAAAGTAATAAATTTTAAGTTATGAGATAAAAAAGTGCTAAGCGGAAGATACTGATGTGGTTACTTGTAAGTGTGGTATCGCCGAGCACGGTATTTAGGCATTACGGACTGCCGATAATCGACCACAGTTAAACACGTCTGTAATATATAAGATTGTAAAGGAAAGACACGACTTGTATAAGAAAATTCTGTTTTACCAACGCAAATCTGGCTGCATGACTGCCTCACCGAAGATTCTACGTTATACATTCCCAATGCGATGGAAACATCCGGGGTTCTTTCCTTGGGGCAATAACTTGAGTCTAAAAAGCCCCCCATCGACAACAATTTCAAGACAGGTGGAAGTGGATACGCCACGTACGTGCGTCAACCCCGCAGGGAAGACTACCGAATAACCTCGGTGGGGTCTCCTGGTGATCTAGTACACGGGACATTTTAGGCAACGCTCTGTCCCTCCGAGTGGCCGAAGCCTGGCCGGAAGTACCCGATCTCCCACGGGTGTAGGGAACACATTGCCTCCTCTAGTCCAACCCAATCCGAACAACTCCCATTCAGGGAGGGGCTTGAATGTTCGGCCCCGGTTCCTCTAGTAACGTCAGAAGTACCACGAGTGCTAAGGGTGGCAGCGTCCGCACCACAGCAGCTGAAGGGGACGGATCCCCTCCCCTACGGGAAGGTAACTTATGACAAGTATATCATTATTAACCACTACTAATTTTATCGTCAGCTTATCTTATACAACATAGCTTCTCAATTTAACACTAGGAAAGCCTGCAGCAAATTTTTCGAAAAATGAGAATAGAATCTCTGACAAAAGGCTGATGCTTCATTGGCATTCTTGGATTTCGAATCTTGATCAGCGAGGGTTATCTGGATACAATTTTTTCAGGGGTTTTCCCTTATTCTGAGATATGAATTACTGTTATAGTTATGGACTCCGGCTTATTTGAGCATCATTTCAACCAATTCATTCCTCATCTGATATGGCTTAAAGTTGGTGGGGCGTAAGTTAAACTAGTACTCGTAACATAACAGAAAACGATTAGCTTTTGAGCCTAGAAGATCTCCTCAGTGCTAAATGCAACTCCACTGATCTAAGATAACCTTCATCTGACTATAACAATGAACAAGAACAAATATTGGATATTAGTTTACCGAAAATAACCTTGAGAGTTTTTTCTAGTGCGTTGAAAATGCAACTATTCCAAACTCTGTACACAAGAATACAGATTATTGTACTACAGGTGACTATAGGCAACAAAGTAAAATCATGAATATCAGTAATTAGTTTGGCAAAGGAAACCCTCCTCTAGATCTAATATCTAATAAAGCAATGAAGAATATTCTCAAAGTTAGCGGATTTTCCTCTTCTTATTATTCATAGCCTGGAAAGAGGTTATTAATGAGTGAGGAGAGAACGCCGTCTATATTAGAATTTTATGTTAATCCTCTTTTTATGATTGAATTTTCCTGAGGTAAAATGAATAGGAGTCAGACACTGCCAATTTTTAGAATATGCACGAAATATAATTAAGGGAAACAGTTATATGCCATCCAGCTAGCAACCGCTAAGTTTTATAAAGTTAGGCTCAGTGACACTTTAGGAGTACTAAAAGCATTTGAATTAATCATAGTGTGGAGATAGAAGAAGGAATGGAATTGAGAAATACGTTATGTCATTAGGTAAGACTGAGTGCTCCAGCATAGTGGTTTTCAAACTGGAGTATAGGTCCTCTAAGGGAACTTTAGGAATTCACAGCAGTGGGTCCCCGTAATCTGAGGGTAAAATTAAAAATCCCCAAAGTTAATTTGTATAACAAACTTCATAGAGTATGGTTTACAGTTTCAGTTTCGTATTTATATACTTTTTGTTATTTGGTATGCTTTGTTTATTATAACATCCGATTAAGAGAAGCTGAAATTGTTAATACATTCTCTAAATACGGTGACTTCAGTTTTCAACTGTTACTTCACTAAGTTCTTTTAGACATTGGTTTGGTCTAGTTCAACAATAACTGTTACTGCATTTAGTTCACAGTGTGAGTTCACTAATGATCACTTTTTTTTTTCTTTTTGACAACGTACCTTTACTCATCCTCATAATTTGAATGGTCCTTCGCAAAACAGTCTCCCCTAAATGCAATGTACTTGTCCCAGCGTTTCTGCCGGTCTTCAAAGACATACTGGAAACCATTTTTGAGAGATCCTTCAAAATCGCCTCCGCAGCCTTCACCCCTGCTTCTGATAATGGATAATGCCTCCCACGAAGGCGTTTCTTCAAATTAGGGAATAAAAGAGGTTGCATGGGGCTAAATCCGGATTATAGGGAGGCTGAGGGATGCACTTCACGTTGATTTTTGCAAGATATTCAGCAAAAACATTGGAAATATGCGGCAGCGCATTATCGTGGTGCAGCATCCAGCCTACTTCGTGGAAATAAGGTCTTTTGCGCCTGATGTGGACTTGCAAATGTTTTCAGGACATCCGTGTAGTATTGATGTGTGTGCAGATACAACATGCTGATATTCCATGAATATCAAAGAATGTCATGAACATAACTTTCCCAGCAGAAGCAGCCACTTTTGCTTTTTGGGGGGGTTGGTGAAGAAGGAGATTTTCACACCGAGCTTTGCTGTTTGCTCTCAGGATCAAAATAATGTATCCAAGTTTCATCAGCTGTGGTTACGTTTGATAGAAACTCCGGATCTTCCTCTAACATCAACTTTAACTGCATGCTACCTCCATTGCAACGGTAGGCGATACTGAACATGCCTGCAGTTGCCTGGTTCTGACAGGAGGGAACCAGGAGTACCAACAATGCAACTATTACGGCGTGTTTGTTTCACATTAGGCTAAAAGAATTTAATAAGTTTGAATTTTAGTGCGAAAAATTATGACCGTAAACAAATTATGATCATTCTTTATTGAACAGCTCTCGTAGAAGAGAAAGCAGTTGCAATTTGTATTGTGCAAACGGCTCAATATTTATAAACTGAAAGTAATTACCAGGGAGTGACGCCTACACTATCTGTGGAGAACGCCGATATATTTTTCCTGTTTGTCAACAATGTTGGCTATAAACAGGAAAGGTAAGCAAAACCAATACTGGTGAGATTACACGTGTTGTCACGTATCATACAAGCACACATATTAGCATAACTGTCCATATATTTATCCTACTTTTATAGTAAATTTTTATATTTTAGTTTTTTATCATTCATGTTTTCATATGGCTACTAACTAAGCCGTTAAAGCATCCTTTAAAGTCTTACCTTGCATGAAATCGTGTGCATATACAATGACATGTTTGTTGTGTCGCATGTCTAAACTTACACGCACCATGTAACTATAGCGTCGATGAAACTCGGCTTCCATTCACTTACAAAGTGGCATTTTAAACCTCATTTTGTGTAGCTATCACCGCTCTCCCTGGTTACGAAATTGTGTAAGACCCAAAGTCACATGTTCTGAAAATGCTGGAAATTTATCATTCTTCAACACTAGCGTGTGAAGGCTGAGGTTTATATACGAGGTGATGTCGTAAAGTTTCAATTATCCCCCTTTAAAGTATGACAGGGTTTATGTTGATATGTGCTTGTTAGTCTCTACGTAGTCACATTCCCTGTTTAGACATTTTTCCCAGCGTTTCTTGAAATTCCGAAAACCTTGATCCTAGAAGTCTGCAGAATTCACTTTAAACCACTCTTCCAATTCATTAATGACGTCATTTGAGTTGTCAAATCGGCGACCACGCAACGGATTCTTTATTTCCGGGAACAAGAAAAAGTCACTTTGTGTGAGATCGGGTGAATAAGGTGGATGCTGTAAGATCTCAAAGCCACATTCTCTTGTTTTGTCAACTACAACTTGAGATGAATGAGCTGGTGCATTGTCAGCCAGAAGACGAACAACTTTATGGACGTATTCATAGTTATCACTTTGGTCTGGAGTATCTTCCGACTAAATTGGTCCGGACCAAAGGCGGTCTAGCTTTTTATTATTCATATATGATAAAAAGCCTCGGACCAAGTAAAGCCGTGGACTAGAACGGAACAAATGTTACACGAGGTAGAAAGGTTGTTCTGCGCATGCGCGAGTCCCACAGAGTGTTAAACAAACCACAGTGTACCTACAAGTTTATAAATCTCTGTGGTAGTTTCACAGCTGTTTCTTAATCATTCTTACGGTTGTTGCTGCTGTTTGAGGTTAGGTAACATAGTTTGATCTGCTGTGAATATGGATAATATAAACAAGTTTTGGTATCAATTGCCCGCCTCGGTAGCGTGGTGGTAGCATGTCTGCCTCACGTTCAAGAGGTCCTGAGTTCGACTCTTGGTCAGGATGAGTTACCTGGATAAGGCTTCTCCGGGGTTTTCCCTTATCCTGAAAGACGAATGTCAGATAACTCGAAGCTCTGTGGACCCTGGGCTCATTTGAGCATCATTTCACCTGTTCCATTCATCGTCCAATATGGCGACGTTGGAGGACGTAAATTACAAAAAAAAAAAAAAAAAAAAAAAAAAAAAAAAAAAAAAAAAAAAAAACAACATCATTTGGTCAGAGGAAGACCAATGTTTTCTCTAGTCCAAAAAAGAATGAACATTATAGAAAATAAGTCCGTGTCGACGAATACAAATATGAGAAAGGAGGAGCCATTGAGGGAAATTTATAACGAGTTTGTTGATAATGCGGCTTATTGATGCAGCTCAGTAGTGTTTTGATATCCTCCTCTTGCATAATACCGAAATGCTGTTAGGATTTGAATGTCAATTGAGATACTCAGGCCTAGTTATCGTCCCTGACGTACTGGTTAGGACGAATCATTTCTATCGGATTTCTGGCGTTCGATTTACTAAAACGGTATCTGCTTTTGAAGGTTAGGTCGTCGTACTTCGCAATAATTTCTATTCTTGATAGTAAACTTTTCCTCCATCGTCTTATTTCACGAATTCTGCACTGCAGCTACGTTCATCACTTCATTCGCCTTTAATCGAGCCCTCGGAGGCGGACAAAAATTTGAGCTGGACTAACGTGTTTGGTCCCCGGTCTATCGCTAATACCGGTTTATGAATAAGAAAATCGATGGTCCACTGTTAGTCCACCGGAAGTACTAAGTTGGGCCGGACCAAGTCTGACAATGAATACGGCCCTTAGAGAGCATACCGCGTCGTTTATTAATCAGAGCTGCTCGTAACTTGTCCAGAAGATTGCAGTAGTATCACCCAATGATGGTTTGTCCCTTGGCAAGATAATCTGTAAGGATGACTCCGCGACAGTCCCAGAAACCTAAAAGCATGACCTTCCCAGCTGACTTTTGCACCTTTGCCTTTTTGGGAGGGGGAGGAGGGAATCAGCATTTTTCCAATCCATGCTCATGGTTTTTGTCTCTAGACCATACTTATATATCCAGGATTCATCCATGGTTACCAGACGAACAAAAAGCTCATCTTCATCCTTTTTCAGGAACATCAACATCTGTCTTGAAAGGTCACTCCATGTTTGCTTTTGGAAAGGTGTTAGCAAACGTGGATCCCACCTTGCAGACACCTTAGACATGTAGAGTTGATCATAAAGAATTCTCCACACACTACCATAACTAAGATGTATGGCATTCATGATCATTTGGATGGTTGCTCGTCTGTCTTCCAGTAATAAACACTCCAGTTACTTCACTAAGACGGCATCGTCTGTCATTGACAGTCTACCAGCTCTTGGCTTATCTGCCAGGGACATGTGACCAGTTTGAAAATTCCTTTTCCACCTCACAATAGTGTCTTGGAATGGGCAATCATTTCCATAAAGGGTCGTTATGTGATCATGGATTTCCCGGGCAGTTTTGCCCTTCAAATGAAGGGACTTGATCATACTAAGAGCCTCAATTTTCTCCATCTTACACCTCAGTCACTTCTGGCAATCACTGTAAGAAAACAAAAGGACTCAAATCACTGAAACGTCCAACATTTAGTCCAGAGGGATCAATGATGACACTGAAAATTTCTCATCAAACTACCGGGTGAAAATTAAAACGTTGCGACACTCTTTTGTACATAGTCATACCAAAAACTTCAGTGCCATATCCGGGATTTGAACCAATGATCTCCCGGTCAACATCCGATTGCTCTTAACCATTGAGTTACTATCACAACATGCCAGCATCACAAATTCTCCAAATAACTGGTAATTTTTCCTCTAAACTTTTACAATGAGATAGACACCGTTTTGTGATGATTACTGTACTGTAAGCACTAAAGTCCCAGGCCCTATAGGTACACCTCTATTGGGTCCATTGATGGAAATTACTCGTTGATCGACACTGGCCATTTTTGGGATAAGGTTGGATAAGTAGAAACAGACTGAAAAATTCAGTTAAATACACCAACGTTAAAATTAAAGGCATGAGAATAACAATAGAATCCGAGACCATACGTCACAAGACAATACGTTAACGCAGAATCAAAAAGGCCAAACTGGAAACTCAAGCAGCAACATGGTTTACCAAGTATGTTGTTATCTCTCGCTCTCTTTAATTCTCTCTCTTTCTCTCTCTCTCTCTCTCTCTCTCTCTCTCTCTCTCTCTCTCTCTCTCTCTCTCTCTCTCTCTCTCTCTCTCTCTCTCTCTCTCTCTCTCTCTCTCTCTCTCTCTCTCTCTCTCTCTGTGCCTCTTCTTAAAAATAATCCCGGGGCAATGTTCTGTGGGGAAACTTAAAAATCGCCTTTGGAGATGTTTTAAAGGAATTACCGAGAGCGAGAGAAAGGTGAGAGTGGCTCGACACAACAGAAGACAGAGCCTACTGTCCTGGTGAGATCTATAATCCCAGATAGCAGTTCGTACATACGGCTTCCACATTCCACTGGAGGGGGAGCGGAGAGGACTCCGAGACGCTCTCGATCCGGAGAACGAAGGTTCACTGAGAGCATTTTGCTTGCCATGCAGCGCCGAATCTCAACTTTGAAGCAGCCAAGCAGGATGAAGGTGAAGTGAATGTAGAAACGAGGTAAAATGAAGGGACAGAAAATTCAAAGAATATAAGCGTTTGCAAAAGGGCACACGAAAACACTTGAAACTCTCCGAAATACCGATGGGTTAGGAATACCCAGGATGTCCCAAATTAAATTGCACATTGTCGCAGTGCCACTTCATTCGGTCACAAAGGTATAAGCTGGAAGATATTTCCAGGTATTAAGGTTATTGACTGATTAAATATTGGAGTAGTGAAAACAATGATCAGAATAAGATGAAGACGTACCTATTTACCAGACAGGGGATAGCAAAGTAACTTCCGTTCGCCAAAACAAAGAAAGTCCCTGGCAAGAATATGCAACCTTTACACAGTGAGTAAAGGACAGTGAATATAAGGAGCAGAACCGTTAGAAAACATGCGCCCTATTCATTCAGTACACCAAAACCAAAATGATTTATTCACAAAAGTAAAAGGCGTCAATGTTTTTAAATGGACTGTAACTGAGCTGACTTAAGTGTTTTTAACAATACCAGGGAGGGTACCAAAGCATTGTCTAACGGCTCTTGTGCCTCATTCCCCTGTGACTTTCTTGCTATGGCTAACTACATTTATAGGCGATTGATTCATTGGGCATAGCAATTAACAATAATAATACTGATAATAGGAATGCTAATATTTAATGTTAATGACAAATCAGTTTACTATTACAGGTATTTAACTATTTGCAAAATAACTTTTATTTAAACTAAACTTCATGTACTGCACAGAAGTTACAGATGTGCAAGCATTTAAAATGGTAAATGAGGAAGGGTTATTAATTTACAGAGAGTAATTAATTAGTAGGTCAACCAGGGGTTAGCTATTAGTCAATGCTAATGGAATGAACTTAATGGAGTAAGTAAATTCCAGGTAGGAGCAGATTAGAGATTCTTAGAACTAACCAGTGATATACCTATAGCCAGTCAGCCCTAAACTCTGAAGCTGAGCACAAATGAAATAAAAATCACGTGTGTCGACGCACCTAATTAATTTATTCAACACTGATTCCGTAATGAGCATTCATCATTCACCAGTGGCTCTCACACCTTCAACTGTTTAAACTCGTGGCGATGTAAATTAGTGTTGATATTGGATTATCTGTAAACGATATAACTTCCTGAAAGTATCGTACCTGGGATAACGCAGTAAAATCTTGTGATGTAACTTAAACTGTTTTACTCACACGCATACATAAAGAGAGCTAATACAGTAGTGTTACAACGCAGCAATTACGTCATACTTCTACATTAATATGTCCCGCAAGGAATCTGTTAAGAGATTACGAAGAAGACTAGTCATGCATAGTGTGATCCACATAAACCCGAGCCATTTCAAAAGGCCATAAATTCCCTTTGGAAGCTCGTAAATTGTAGAAATTTGTTTTAATGATCTCGGTGTCTGGGAGAATTGACAATACTGAAAATTGTTGACAGTTGACATTCTTAAATGTGTCATTTACTTTGATACGACAGTAGACACTGAAGTTTATATCTTCAACACATTTGTGGAGTAGCTGGATAATATCGAATGTTATTTCCAGCAAGTTGGAGCAACCTGCCATAATCTGACACAATGGAACTTGTAACCAGCTCCATTAATAATCGAATAATCTCTAAAGGTCTGTGGCCCCCCGGATTCTCTGACATCACCTCATCGGATTGTTTCTTGTTGGGTATCTAAAATTAGTGTGCAATAATAGAAATCGGACAATTGATGTTCTCAAGGAGTCCATTCAAACCGAAATAAGTAACATTGGCGAGGACACTCTCCGTAAAACTACAGAGAATATAGTGAGACGAGTGCAAGCATGTACAGATGCTGGTGGAGGACACGTCCAACATTTTCTCTGAGATGTAGAAAATTTAATATGATCTAAAAATTGTGTATTATATCCTCCCTAAGATACACGTGTGTCCTATTATTGCTTCTAAAGTTATGACCTATTGAAATGGTTCAGATTTATACACATCGCGCTAATTTTCACAAATATAAACAGGTGAGAATTCAGTTAGTCTCCTGCTAAATATATTCTTATAATCTTAATAGAGAAGAATATAAAATCACATTCAATTAAAATCACTCAATACGATACTGTGACTCTGTGGGTTCGTGAAATTAAAAGTCCAATTGCACAAACTCAAAATGTTCTTTATTTCCATCGAGTTACAGTTGGAACACTTGCCTATTACATAGAATTACGTAGCGCACACAATTACAATTCACCAGTTCGTCTGTCACAGGTCCACTCTGCACTCGCAATTACGTACAACTCCTCCGATGCACGTACACAGTCTTCCAGTCCGTTCACTAGCACGGCGCTCCTCCGGCTGCTCGCCAAGAATGACTGACTCGTCCAATGCAGGACTTATATAGGGAAGATCGCCGTTTCTGGAAGTCTCGCGGTTCAGCGAATCTTCCCGATTGTTCCAGTCGTCAGGGAGGGGCAATGAGATGGCTAGTGATGTTTTTCCAGCTACCCCCCTTGTTAGCGCTACAAGATAAATGGGTCGGCGTGGTATCAATGCCTCCTGTTGCCTACCCGGCTGCTAGCTGGCCAGGCCTTTCGATAATTAGGTGACAATACTTTTTGTAGGTCATAATGTTTTAATTGATGATATTGGAAACAAATCACAAACTACTCTATGAATAGAGCAACAGTCTAAAACTACAATGTGAACAAGTAATTCTAAACTAATGGGTTTAAAAGAAAAGCCATAAAATGGTGCAGGATAGTCATGCAAACAACAATCACCAGTATGTAATAGAATTTAAATATTTAAACTTTACTTTTGATGATAAATAACTATGGAATGACAAAAACAAGACAGCATAAAAGTCAGTGCATTTTTAGAGACAGTGGAGGGGCAGACTCGAAAAGAAACATTGTTGAAATTCTATATAACAAAGGTTTTATTATGATTCAATCTAAAATCTACGACGAAGCATTGAAAGAATGTAGGAACAGCTGAAATGATATACCTTGGAATGTGAAAGGATATGCTAGACTAGAATTTACAGAAATTATTGCATTCCAAATTAAGGAAATAAATTTAAACGATCAGGTAAATATAGAAGTAATGCTTCTTTAATCTGGGTGCAACCCCCATTACATTACAAAGGTAGTTCCTATAGTCTACAGAGACAGAAGGTTTGTTAATGAACCGCATGATATATAAGACAAAGGAGATGATATTGTGCGTTTAAGTGATACAATGCTATTCTGGTACATGAGTAAGTGTTCCACTGTCCTCCAGGACAGATCTTTCCTAATTTGGCCTCTGCTTCATCTATAGCTAAATTGCCCGGTTTTAGGGTATATATATTTATATATATTGCGAGAATATAACACACAATTGGGAGATTACATTACAATATTTACATTTCAGAGAAGGTTTTGGAAGTGTCCTCCAGCAGCATCTATACGTTTTTGCACTCGTCTCACCATATTTTCTGAAGTTTTACGGAGAGTATCCTCTTCAATGTTAGTTATTTCAGTTCGAATGGATTCCATGATCACATCAATTGTCTGTGACCTATTTTTGTACACACTATTTTTAGATACCCCACAAGAAAAAGAATCCGGTGGGGTTATGTAAGGGGATCTAGGGGCCACAGACATTTTGAGATTATTCTATTATAAAACAAACTGGATACAAGTTCCATGGTGTCATTAGATGTATGGTACGTTGCTCCATCTTGCTGTAAATAAACTTCTCTAAATTCGAAAATATCTTCATAAAACTTTAGAGAATATGGTGAGACGAGTACATTCATGTGGAGAACACTTCCAAAATTTAATCTGAAATGTAAATAGTATAATGTAATCTCCCAATAGTGTTTTATATTCTTCTAAAGTTGCACGCGTAACCTATTATTGGTTCGAAGTTTATGACATATTGAAATGGTTCAGGTTTATATGGATCACACTAGAGTTTGCTCTAATAGACAAACAGCATTAAGAGCATTAGGTACGTGATAGAATAATAGGAACTTATGTGTAAAAACAAAGACTCTAGATTGGCTCTGTGAACGGGGCCCTGTTACTCTTCCGTGGGTTCCAGGCTATTCAAGCATTAGAGGAAAGTTAAACCCACATATGTCAACAAGGGTGGGATTAAACTTTAATGGTCCGCGAACCTTGCTTGGAATATCCATTCTAAATGTGAGAAACGACATAATAATGTCTTTGAATTATCTAGTTGCACACTCAACTACTGGAGCTATGAGCAATGAGAGCCTTGTCATGGGCCTTCAGAAAATATATAGGAAGATTTAGTTGATCATTAGTAGAGAGCGAATGAAGCTTCTGGTAGGTACAAAATAGTTTTACATGACAACGCCTGTGTATGGGTTTTGGAGCTAAGATTAAAATTGCCATTCAAATGTTGTGTAGTGAACGGCACAACAATGGACAGCTCCTTAGTTTTTTTATAAGAGTTTGGTTACCTACATTGGTCCAAGGGACTTCAGTGGATTCGTTAGTATTCTTCTTCTTCACTCCATAGTTGTGCATATCGACCGTTCCGGCTTCACGGCTTCATAGGTCTCTCCAGCGTTTCTTGGGTCGTCATCTCTCTCTTCTTCCTTTTGGTTTATAGTTTATTACTGCAATTGGATATCTTTCATCATTCATTATTATTATATGTTCATGCCCCCCGTAGGGGTGGGGATCCGTCCCCTTCAGCTGCCGTGGTGCGGGCGCTGCGGACCCTTAGCACTCGTGGTACCTCTGACGTTACTAGAGGAACCTCGGGCCGAACATTCGGGCCCCTCTATGATAGGGAGTTGTTTGGAATAGGTTGGACTCGAGGGGGCAGTGGTTCCCGACACCCGTGGGAGATCGGGTATATCACTGGACGGGGTTGAGGTAAGCCATTAATATTCCGGTGTACTAGCCAGCATAGCTATTAGAAGGTGTGCTAGATCACCAGGCGGTCCCACCGAGGTCATATCGGTAGACTTCCCATTTTGGAGTTGGCGCGCGTAAGTGGCGTATCCACTTCCATCCCGTCTTGAATCCACTGGACCATATGGAGGGTGGCTTGATACTCTCTAGGTCTTGCCCTATGGAAAGAGCCTCGGAGGAGCTGGGCGCCATTTTGGGACAGCTCGGTAACTCCCCGGTAGGAGGCCCGGGTCCTTGGTCCTACGGGTCCAGGACTAATGGGAGTAGAACCTCTGCACAACTATATGATAATGCCATTGTTGCATTCGTTCTGACATTTTGCCATGGATTCGCTAGTCCAAGGGGCGTAATAAGCCTTCGTGCAGGGCCCCAGAATTGGGCCACTCAACAGTGAATTAAATTGACCCAGTATAAAACAATATACTATTATTTTGATAACATTGTCAAGTTTCTGGGTGATGTTATCAACGTCACAAAGCTACGAAAATTACGTAGGATCTATGGAAGCCCGCTTGGATTTTGCGGCATACCCGCATGTCAGATTTCAATTGGTTGGTGTTTACTTTTGATTTGGGTTCTAATTGGAGCTATGAGATCTCTTATTCTTCAGGTGAATGGTTGTAGGAAATGGATTTGTTGTTTGTTGGCTGCTCAGTTGTCTCAATAATACACTGGTTCGTTGCAAAAATTGATTTAATTCTCACTAAATTCGTTGATTCAGATTGATTGGTAGCGGTGACCACCTGTTACTAAACTTCCTAACAGAATTCTCTTAATTCTTTATACGGCGAATACTTTGCTATTATAAACTTCTTCTGCTGCTTCTCTCACGCTGGTTGCGTTATTCTTGACTTCCCTACATTTCGGACTTAGAAATCTTTACGACCTCTTCTTCACGCGCACTAACACGTCTTTTCCCTCGTAGTATGACTGTGTAAGTGATTTACATTTCGGACTTAGAAATCTTTCCTACTTCTTCTTCACGCGCACTAACACGTATTTCCTCTCGTAGTATGACTTTTGAAGTGATCTTTCGTCTACTCTGCGATTCCGTTCGTACCTTATTCTGATCCCTACTCTAACCCTTATCACATGACCAAAATAACTCACCCTTCTTCCTATTTCTCAAATCTTACATTATTATTGGTTTCTCATTCTATTTCGATTTTTCTTTATTGGTTAGCAAAACTCATCGAACTCATTGACGTTACATCCCACCGTGAGTTGGGATACGCCTACCCTGGGCTCTTTGTAACGGTATACATCGTTATCGCCCCAGCGAAGTAAATCCTTTTAGGTCTTACGCCTGACCGCATCTTGAAAACCTTATTGTTCCTACACATTTTTGCTTATAGTTCTCAGACATTGAACCTTTCCTTAAACAAGGAGGCTAACGGTCACCTCTTCCTGTCTCCCCGACTTGTGTTCAGATTTTACAGAAATATTTTCTCTCCCTTACATGGATTCTAGCATGTTAGTTGTCTTAAATTATATTCTTCCCATCTTATTCTTAATTAAACCGCTATTTTAATCACTACTCTAATTTCATTCTGATTTCATATTAATATAACAATATTTTATATTAGTTTAGCAAAGCATTTTCATTAATTTATCTTCTTTTTTAATTCTCGTGATTTCAATTCATTCGCCGCCTCCTAATCGCTGTCTGATACTGCGGTTACATAATGCCCGTTTGACAAAAATGAAATACCCATTATTTAAATTTTGTCAAACCCCCGTCATGACATTTCCTCCTTATATCTTATAATTTCTCATTCCCTACTCGAAACATTTTTTGGTGGTCACCGTTTCCCTCATCTTCATCAGTGTGTTACTTTATACACATAGAATGGTCAATATGGTACATCATATACATAGAATTATAGATATGATACATTACGTACATAGACAAGTACACTGTCGTATATGTGGTTATTACCCTATATACAAATGACATTCGTGATACCTTAACTATATATATACACTTCACTGAATTATCCTTGTCTCACTTGACATCAACTTGATTTTACCTTATTACATTCCTTAAGTACTACATTAATGTTACTATATTACAGTTTACAATATTACATTTTGCATTCAATGATTTTTTTTTTTTTTTTTTTTTATAATATTATTATATTAACTTATTGGGACGTTTCTTTATCCTTCAGTCCTTCACCGTAAGAACATTCGTCCTCACATTCTTATAATTTGCGTAACGATGTCCAAATATGGTTACCTCTACCTGTACTCAGTTGTCTACCTGTAATCAGGTGTTTCGTTTACCTGACAGTAAACATTGGCAGTTCATTGTCCTGTCTTTCCACTTCACTTTTCACTCTAAACTTTCTTTCACTTTGTCACGCCTAAGTCTGTGACCTTTACAATAACAACATAGTCTTTTGGCACATGAATACATCAGTACTTATACTATATTTACATTTCACACATTATTTTTAAAGATCTTTCTAACATGTTCATTAGCTGTGGTTATTCTTATTACATTATCATTTTGTTTGTGCACAGGAATTTTGGAACTTGCAACTCCCACGCAGTGTTTGAATTTCAAACGAAAACGTTACCCGTACTAATTATATAACGTTCACTTGGTAATTTTTTTTTTTTTTTTTTTTTTTTTTTTTTTTTTTTTTTTTTTTTTTTTTTT
Organism: Mantis religiosa; assembly: GCA_030765055.1. Taxonomy (NCBI): domain Eukaryota; kingdom Metazoa; phylum Arthropoda; class Insecta; order Mantodea; family Mantidae; genus Mantis; species Mantis religiosa. The sequence goes on from CM060953.1 coordinate 52,838,266, forward strand.
TTTTTTTTTTACATCTTCGTATATATAATTTCAATCACATTTACACAGGTGATTCTTGGGTCTGCTCTGTACTGTTTACAGCGTTTTTCTGACGATATGGCCTTATTAGGGAGATGTTATATCTGCCTATTGGTTAACCATTTCTTGGGTGTATTAGGGCATACGCTCTGTCACCAAATATTTTCTCAATCCGGTATGGGCCTTTCCATAGCATATATAGCTTTCTAGTCTTTTTTCCTAACAAATCTGACTTGTCGAACGATTTCACTAGAACTAAGTCGCCGACCTTTGGTTCCCAATTCTTCTTATACCGCATTTTCTTTGCGTTTCTTTTCTCTACTTTTTCCATTATTCTTTTAACAGCATTTTGGATCCGTTCTCGATCTGTCTCGGTTGTCACTTGTATACTTTCCGGAACACCCTCTATTATTGGTTCCGGTGTTAAATTCCTATGCAATTGGATAGGAGCATATCCTGTGGTTAAATTGACTGAATTATTGAATATAAACTCAATATAGTTGATGTGGTCTGGCCAGGTAGTCTGTTTCAATGAGCAAAGGACTCGGAGATGAACACCTAGGTCTTTCATTACGCGCTCGCTTGGATTAGAGCACGGATGGTACGACGTTGTGTTATAGATGCGAATTCCGGCATCCTGAATGGTGTGCACGAATCGTCTTCCATGGTGTATGGACGCGTTATCTACTAATAGTGCTTTCATCTTCCCGTATTTGACTATATAGTCTTTCACTATTTTATTCGCGCATGCTGCACTTGTTAATTTCTTGAGCGGGTATATTTTCACAAATTTCGACATCACGTCGATAAGTACAAATAAATATTTTAATCCTCCTCTTCCTGCAGGGAGTGGACCATATGCATCCGCTGCAACTAATTCTAATGGTTCCTTCCTGGTGATGGATACAGGGGGTCGATCTATCTTATAATTTAATGATTTTGCCCTCTGGCAGATGTCACATGTAGATATAAAGGTCCTAACTTTCTTGCCTAATCTAAATATGTATAAATGGTTGCTTATGGAAATCATTGTCTTCTCAACGCCAGCATGTATAAGAGCTGTGTGGTAAGCAGAAATCACTAACTCTTCCAGCGCTGCGGGTATATATGCTTTCCAAGCAGGTTTGGGAACACCCTGTAACTTATACAATACGTTATTTAGCACTCCGTATTTCTGTGAATTTGCTTGTTCTATGGGCAATGCCTTTTCCATAATTTGTTTTAATTTCCAGTCCTGGCGTTGTAATTCCGACAATCTTCTCATCTCCTTTGTTAATTTTATACTGAAGGTTACATCCATCTTTAACAATGGTAATTCTGTACCATTACTACTGATATTTTCTGGAAGATTCCCCTGTGGCTTTATACGTGAAAGCATGTCACTAAAGATGTTAAGACTTCCCTGTATATGTTTAATCTCTGGGTTGTGAGCCATGATCTCGTGGATATATCTCGCAATTTTTGTACTGGTCAATTTGCAATTTCGTATAAATGATAGGCTGATATGATCGGTGAATATCACAATCCTTTTATTATATATATATTGTCTAAATTTACAAATGGCGTAGTAAATAGCCGTAATTTCCTGTTCTGTTATGCAAGCAATTTTTTCGGTTTTCGTTAACCCTCGGGAGGCTGTGGCTATGACCTTTAATTCTCCAGTCGGTGTCTCTTGGGCTAAAATAGTTCCTAACGCCACCATGGAGGCATCCGTGTATATGAGATAAGGTAAATCTGGATCAGGCCATGTCAATAATACGGATTCACTGAAGAGTTCTTGTAATCTTTTAAAAGCATTTTCTTCTACCATAGTCCATCGCCATTTTCGATTTTTTTTTCAGTAGTGCTCGCAACGGTGCGGCTTCCTTTGCATAGTTTATCAGGAACCTTGATTGGTACCCAAGTACACCCAGATAACGTTTTACTTGTTTTGGCGTCTTAGGTCGTGGTATTTTCAAAATGGCTTCCACTCTTTCTGGATCAGGAGCTATATTTTCGCCTGTTATAATATATCCTAAATATTTAACTGATTCCTGGAAAAATTTACATTTGGCCCAATTCAGTGTTAATCCAGCATTTGCTAGCCTTCCGAGCACTAAATCCAAATAGGTAAGGTGATCTTCCACTGTTCTACTGTATATCAATAAATCATCTACATACTGTGACACATATGTTTCCCTTTGCGTGTTGAGTATTTTCTGCATCGCCCGTAGGAATGCGCTTCCAGAATTAATTAGTCCAAAGCAATTTCTTGTAAATTGGTACTGATATCCTCCGTGCAAAAATGAGGTATATTGCCTTAATTCAGGTTTCAACTTAATTTGAAAAAATGAGTTGGTCACATCTAGTGAAGTAAAATACCTTTGTGCCCCAATACCGGCCAAAATTTGCTCTATTGCTGGGGTTCGAAAATTATCCGGAACAATATATTGGTTTATATGACGTCCATCTATCGTCAGTCGTACTGTTCCATTTGCTTTTCTGACTATACATAGGGGACTTATAAATTTTGATGTAGATATCTCCAGAATTCCCTCTTCCAACATTTCCTGTATTTTAAGGTTCACTGCCTCCTGTAAATCCAATGGAATAGGTCTGCACTTATATTTGAATGGGGGAACATCATGTATCTCGAATTCATACTCAAAATCACTATAGGTCCCAGTGTGTTCCGAAAATACATTTCTGTGTTTACATAAAACGTTATAAAAATCTCTTTTTGGTGGTCGTTAAGTAGGTTCGAGTTTGCTACTGTTTCTCTTATTCTATAGGTCATGTTTACATTATTTTCGACTACCTGGAAATCATCTGGTAGGGTAATTATCTCCTGTTCACATGCTTCTGTCTGCCCAAGTCCGTATGACGTCATCTCTAAAAGCCCTTCTTCTGCCGCTACGTACACTTCTTTATCATAGTTTCCCATCTCTTCTGCTTCTAATGGATTCATCTTAACTAGCTCCATCCCTCCTATTCGTATAAATTCTACAAAAAATGTTTCTCCATCTATTTCTTTTTCTTCATCTGTCAATCTTATCTCATTTTCTGCTTCCATTGAGCTAAACGGAACTTTAACTATGACGTCTTTAATTTTGATTTCCAAGGCTTCCATTTGATAATTCAACTTAGCTTGAAGCGCATACAACACGTCATTACCCATAATAATGTCTACAGATAGCCTATTAATAACAAAACATACAAATTCTATTGTATCCTCCCCAATGGTGACTTTCAAAAGCATTTGTGTATTAATCTTTTGTTTGGCGCGACCTACCGCCAGAGTACAATATGCACTTTTCACGGGCAATGTTTGCAATTTCATTCCATTGTTTTTTAAGTGATAAAAGAATGCTTGACTTATAGCTGAAACTGAGGATCCTGAATCTATTGTAATGTGCCATTTTTCTTTGTTTATTATTGCAGCAATACGTGGAGCATCTCTCACTTCTTGCAATTCTGTTAAGTGATTGTTTATTTGAGTACCGTTTTCTATTTCTGTTTCTGTTTTATTTTGTACCACCCTACTCAGAGCTGTGTCCCTGTTCAAATTAAGAACTAGCGTGTTCATCCGGGTCCGATGCGGGACGTCTTCTATCGCACCCTGGATTCGTTTCCCGTATGCTGTGTCGTCTCTGGCCTTTCATCTACCTCGGGCGCCGCGTCCCTCGGTGTTGGTGGAGGAGAACGCACCCATTCTCTTGAGAGAAGTTGATTCCTCTGTCTTACTTCAGGTCTGTCTGTATGGTTCTCTCTACCAGCGTCACGTGGTTGATACTGTCTATTAGCTTCTGGTAGTCGGAACGTCGGTCTTGCATTCCCTCTTCGAAGAAATGGGGGGTGACCCCTATTTCCATTCCTAGTTACATGTACATATCTCATAGGGAAATTATATGAATTTGAATTTGGTGGTCCCTGTCTCCCTCTATTGTTGTTAGGGAATTCCCTCGGGACGTGGGCATCGTATCTTTGACGAGTAGCCATATGGTTCGTGTTAAAATTTCGGGGATTGTGTGCCCTTTCCCCGTCATGACTATTATTATTCCACGGTCTGTGTGGATTTCTCACTGGCATTCGATTCTCATGTCTATTTTGTGAGTTTTGCGTCCCAACGCTTTGTAAAGCCGTTAACAATGTAATTGCCTCTCTCAATGTCTGAGGTCTTGTTACCACCATGTGATTTCTAATGTTCTCAGGAAGGTGGGGAGTGAGCAGAGAAATCAGTTCGGCTTCCTGTAATGGAGGTTGTAGATATTTACTCATTTGCGAATATCTCAGGAAATAATCAGTAATAGACTCTCCATTATTACCTTGGTATCGGCCATTTGTTATTTGATTCCTTACTTGGTATTGGACATTGGCGTTCCAATACTTTTCTAGGAAAGCTGTTTTGAACAACTCGTAGCTGCATCCTTCTCCCACAGTTACTCGTAGCCAATTAAGTTCGGCAGATTCTAACGCCCTTTGAACTATTATCATTTTATATTGCTCGGGTACACCTCTGATGACAAAATACTTTTCTAAGTCGGCCAAAAATTGTACTGCGTTGTCATTGCGACAATTAAATTTCGGGAGGGGCAATTCGCTTAGAAAATTCATGTGCACTGCTGGATACATATTTACGTTTTGCATATTTATTTCGCTATTATTGCTGCTTTGAGGAGAGACAGAAGGGGCGCTAACCTGTTCGTTCTGCCTCTCTCCATTGTGTGTATGTATAGTACAATTGGAACTCTCAGGTACCTGCCCTTGCTGTCGCAGCTGGAAGCCAGTTACGGTATCTCTGATTTGAGATATCTCGCTTACTGTTTCCCTCAACATTTGTGTATTCTCTGATTGAATATTTGTTACACGTGCTACCTTTTCTTTTAACTTCTCCATGTCAGCTGCTATACTATTGTTTACAGTGTCAAACCGGTCATTTATCTCTTGTACAAAAGTTACCTGTGTCGTGGTCAGTTCGTCTAATCTTATTCTTTCCTTATTAATTTCCTCCCCTATTCTATTTTCTACTCCTGCAACGAGAGATTTGGTAGCTTCTAGGTCACTTCTTATAGTACCTACTTCTCGCTGCAGGGCCTCTTTTACAGATTGAATTTCCCCTGTTATTCCTTGAATTCTGACAGTGATTCTAGTTTCTGTTTCTTTTCCTTGGCTTGTAATTTGACTTACTAATTTAGCTTCTAGTGTTTGGTTCTGTCCTACTAATTTAGCTTCTAGTGCTTGGTTCTGTTCTACTAATTTAGTCTCTAGTGATTGACTCTGAATAGTAATTTGCGCCATGAGTTTCTGGAACATCTCTTGTAGATTTTCCATTACCCCAGGATTGTCACTTCTATTTACATTTAGGCTACTTACACCATTTACACCCTCATCTACTGATCCTATAACACTGCTTTCCATTATCTCTTCATTAACAACTTCCAACTCTTTCTCTGTCTCCATAATTATTTGTTCCCCAGAATTTTCCATTTTAAATTTATTCTGTACGATCTTCTTATTTCTCAAAAGCATTGAATTTCCCCTTTAAATTTTCTAATTTCCCTTCCAAAATACTTATTACTAAGACATTACATAGATATTGATTTCACTGAATGATATTACATTTACAAGAAATATAAATTGAGTATGTGTAACTCACAGTTCTGTTGTACGGCTGTGGTGTTTACGTGATGTCTTTACCAATTTTTGTCGTGCTGCTCGTCGTCTAGTAGGCTCAGTTGATGTCGAAAGAACTTGAACTTCTCTCTTGGTTGGGGGAAAATTCTATGTAGTTGTTTTTGCCGTCTTCTTCGTAGTCTCTGCTGTCCTCATCGTAGTTGTCGTCGTCGGTCTTCTCACTTCTCCTCGTAGTCGTCCTTCGTCGTCGTTCTTCTCACTTCTCCTCGTAGTCGTCCTTCGTCGTCGTTCTTCTCACTTCTCCTTGTAGTCGTCCTTCGTCGTTACATTTCACCCATTTCCTACAATTCGAAGCCCCAACGTGTCGGCGCCATTATGCGGCATACCCGCATGTCAGATTTCAATTGGTTGGTGTTTACTTTTGATTTGGGTTCTAATTGGAGCTATGAGATCTCTTATTCTTCAGGTGAATGGTTGTAGGAAATGGATTTGTTGTTTGTTGGCTGCTCAGTTGTCTCAATAATACACTGGTTCGTTGCAAAAATTGATTTAATTCTCACTAAATTCGTTGATTCAGATTGATTGGTAGCGGTGACCACCTGTTACTAAACTTCCTAACAGAATTCTCTTAATTCTTTATACGGCGAATACTTTGCTATTATAAACTTCTTCTGCTGCTTCTCTCACGCTGGTTGCGTTATTCTTGACTTCCCTACATTTCGGACTTAGAAATCTTTACGACCTCTTCTTCACGCGCACTAACACGTCTTTTCCCTCGTAGTATGACTGTGTAAGTGATTTACATTTCGGACTTAGAAATCTTTCCTACTTCTTCTTCACGCGCACTAACACGTATTTCCTCTCGTAGTATGACTTTTGAAGTGATCTTTCGTCTACTCTGCGATTCCGTTCGTACCTTATTCTGATCCCTACTCTAACCCTTATCACATGACCAAAATAACTCACCCTTCTTCCTATTTCTCAAATCTTACATTATTATTGGTTTCTCATTTTATTTCGATTTTTCTTTATTGGTTAGCAAAACTCATCGAACTCATTGACGTTACATCCCACCGTGAGTTGGGATACGCCTACCCTGGGCTCTTTGTAACGGTATACATCGTTATCGCCCCAGCGAAGTAAATCCTTTTAGGTCTTACGCCTGACCGCATCTTGAAAACCTTATTGTTCCTACACATTTTTGCTTATAGTTCTCAGACATTGAACCTTTCCTTAAACAAGGAGGCTAACGGTCACCTCTTCCTGTCTCCCCGACTTGTGTTCAGATTTTACAGAAATATTTTCTCTCCCTTACATGGATTCTAGCATGTTAGTTGTCTTAAATTATATTCTTCCCATCTTATTCTTAATTAAACCGCTATTTTAATCACTACTCTAATTTCATTCTGATTTCATATTAATATAACAATATTTTATATTAGTTTAGCAAAGCATTTTCATTAATTTATCTTCTTTTTTAATTCTCGTGATTTCAATTCATTCGCCGCCTCCTAATCGCTGTCTGATACTGCGGTTACAATTTGTACCATTTCTTTAAATGCCTCCAATTTTTAGGTATATTAGTTTGACTTCATGTATAATTATTTCAAGCAAGAAATAAAGCGCTAGTAACACTCGTGTATCTATGTGTCTATACCCACTTTAAAAGTCACACATTAATTTATCTGGTGATTATTTTAGAGTCACTTAGAGGCTCATATTCCTTTTCTCTTAAAATAATGTTATTACAATATTTCGTTTCAGATTATTATTGAAACCCAGTTTTTACACCAAATATAAACAAGTTTCAAACTATATACATTATACAGTGAACTATGAAACATGGCAGAAAGCTAAATTATGCTCAAACAACCTTACCTCCAGTACAGAATCACCATTTAATTATATCTATACTAAACCACCAGAAAGGGAAGTTTAGGGCTTTTGTTTTCTTACTACTCTAATAATAGAACCATAGTTCAAATGTGGTCGCAGCATTTTTCTAAGGAAAGTAAATGTTCCGCTTGGGCATACATATTGTTCCCCACAGTTCGATTACATTTGACTGCAAGCAGTTCTTCGAAGAAGGATGTCGCCCGAGTTTCATTGAGAATTTCTCCACCTCTATTCCACACTTCCCAAAGAATGTATGTCTTACGATCTGTGTAGATTCGTTCAATGTTTCTGTTTCTCCTTTCAAGAGCATCTTTACTCATGCTCTCACTCATCGTTTGGTTATGGAATGGGTTTTACTTATCAGTTTGGATGGTATTTTATCGTAGCCTAGATATGTTTTAGATTGGTTATTTCATGCCTAATGATGATGATGATTGTGTATAAGGGTGCTCAACTGCTGGGTTATCAGCGCCCATAAAAACCAGGGGACTTAGAAACCAATTAAAAGGCTAAAACACTAACAGACTAATGGGCTATCAATCAAATAAAAACAAGATAAAACACCCGCACGACTGTGGCAAAGACTAAAAAAAAGAAACTGAAACCAATAAAACCAGAAAAGGTTAAAATGGTTAAAATACACCGTTTCTTTGGCCTAAATCCTAAAATCTACAGATAAAACGAACGCTAAAACATTGCCTACCACCATCTCACATACGCGAGTATCTCTGCCAAGCTGGCCGGCAGCTGGAGAGACCTGCGGAGACGTGCTAGTCTACAATATTCTACATAAAAATACATGACGCACCGACAGTTCGGCACCGCAGAATGGGTACACTGGGCAGGTGTCTGGTTTAATAAAAAGTTGTGGCTAAGATGACAGTGTTCAATGCGCAACCGAGCCAAAATAAGCTGTTCCCGCCGCGATAAGCGACAGGAGCTCACCCAGTGATTCGGAAGCTCATTTACCGTTCGGAGCTTATCACGGAGAGCAGACCACTCTTCGCGCCAGCACGAGAGCGCCGCCCCACGTACAAGCCGAAAGTCTTCCGCGGTCACAGATGAGATGGTATCAATGGGATCTATGGTTGCCACTTTGGCTGCCGAATCCGCCATTTCGTTCCCGCTCAGGCCCACGTGACCAGGAACCCATGCACACACCACGCTAACGCCAGAGGCGTGCAAAACATGGAGGGCGTCGTGAATCCGCTGTAAGAGAGGATGGTGGTTTTACAGCGCATGGAGGCTCTGGAGTGCGCTAAGGGATTCGCTTAAAATAAGGTCGTCACCCAACCTTCTGCTGCGACCATATAAAATTGCTCGGTATATTGCACGGAGCTCGGCAGTGTAAATAGAAGTGCAGCGATGGAGACCGAATGTAAAGGCTGTTTCATGCCTAAGAATATTGAGGTAATAGAGGGAAGGGGTTTCAAAAAAAATCACTATAAAAGAAAACTTAGCCTGTTTCTGCTGCGTCGGAGAACAAGCTCACGACTGATAGTCCTTATCTACTAGTAAACATAGTCCTCTATACTGATTGGTGACAATAAACCACGTGTTAAACTGGGACAAGGTATAGAGCGGGCGGGTTTTCTCCGGGATCTCCGGTTTCCCCCGCCATCTCATTCCACCGGCGCTCCATCTTCATCTCATGTATCATCAGTGTCACCGCCTGCGGTGCCGTGTGTAGTAAAAGCGGGAGTTAAACACTACACACACACCTTACCAGTGAGTTACCGAGCTGTCCCCGAAGGGCGCCCGCTGCCTCCATGGGGCTTTCCATAGTGCAAGACCTAGACACTAACAAGTCCCTCCATCTGGTCCAAAATCACATTATGGGTGCAAGTAGATACGCCACTTACGCGTGCCATCCCGAAAGGGGAAGGCTACCGGACAATCTCGGTACGGGCACTGGTGATCTAGCACACCTTCTACTAGCTATGCAGGCTAGTACGTGGAAATATATGGCTTCCCTCAACCCCGTCCGGAAACGTACCCGATCTCCCACGGGTATCGGGAACCACTGCCCTCTCGAGTCCAACCCAATCCGAACAAATCACATTCAGGGAGGGGCTCGAATGTTCGGCCCGAGTTTCCTCTAGTAACGTCAGAGGTACCACGAGTCCTAGGAGACCGCAGCGCCCGCACCACGGCAGCTGAAAGCTACGGATTCCCCCTACGGGGATTCATTAGGCAACAATGAACGCCAGGAACCGAAATTTCGGTCTCTCGTAGCGGGATATCGTGTCTGCCATAGATTTATAAGACGTCGCAGGTTCAAATCCTGGTTAGACAGAGCTAGCGTTCATAAAATGGTTCTCTAGAAACCGTGGATCTTGAGAAGGTGAACTGGGATTTTGGGTATATTTAAGGTATATAGACCATGGATCCACTTGAGGATCATTCCACACATTTCATTCACTACTGTTCAATGTGGAAATAGAACCTACTCAGTTAAAGATGTAGAAAATAAACAAATAAGTCATTTAGGAAATCCATGTACTCCATTTCAACCCGTTAGCATTTTCCAAATTAAAATTACGGCTCCACAAATGATTCCGTGTTAAATTAGTTGTCTTATATAATATTGCGAATTTGTGGGTTCCTAAAATTAAGTCTAGTTTGCAGAAGTTTAAAATACTGTTATTGTAGTAAGCAGTAACTCTGCACACCCCTTACAGTAGTGGAATGACATAACATATACAAACGCAGTCCTCAAGTTCGTCTGCCACACGTAAACAAACAAAAGAGTTCACTGCGGTATACTTCAACTGTCCACACAGCTGCACATTCAATTAACAAATGCAACTCGCAACTAACTTCACGACAGTTGGCGGCTGATTGAGGTCAGTAAGTGGTATGCCATACGTTTACCTGTCGTAGATGGACTTAACCACTCAAGGACAGGATATGTGGTGGTTTTGTAGGGTGGCGGGTTTAGTTTAGATGGATGAAAGAAGGGAGGTAGCCGTAGCTCCTCATCGGTTGCCGACTTGGGTGTAACGCCTCTGTGCACTGCTGATGTGTGAATGTTCAGGAGGTGTTAAATTTAGAATAATTGCCAGTCTAACACTCAGGTAGATATAGTTTTGAAGTTGGAATGTCAACTTTATTGTTACCGGTTGTGCCCGCACGACATGTGGGGAAGCAGGTAGAGATTGAAGCGGCGTTTAGTTGGTCGATAGATCCCAAGAGACCTAACCAGGACGCTCTGATTTTGAGGCCAACTCGCGTAGAATTTTGTGACCTGGCGTCTAATAACTTCATCCACATACTGGAGAGATGAGGCTTCATGAAGGTATCTCACGGGTAAGCAGCGATATACAGAATAGATAGCCCTAAGACATCTATTCGGTACACTTGAAGCTGTAACAGTTTGGATCCTGCGGCCATGCCCCAGATCTCGCACGCATAAAGCATTATAAGAAGAATTAAAGCCCGAAAAAGACGCAACTTTAGAGGTGTCGGCATCCCTGATCGCATCACGGGGTATAGCGAAGCCGAAGCCCAGCATGCGCGATGTGCTAACTCCTGGAGTGACCTTGGAAAGCTAGGCCCTTCTCCAGCTTTACACCCAGATAGGTGAGAGAATTTGTCTACTCTATCCTTCGACAAGAATGATATAAAGTGAGTAGGTTGGCGGGAAAGCGGCGCTTGGTATAAAGTATGACTTGGCTTTTCTCCGGGTTAATGGAAATAGCCAAAGCCTGCACCAATCTAGAATGAGGCTTAACTGACTGTTGTTACTCTGTGCTGGCTTTTATACCTCCAGCCATTGTTCTATAATTCAGTCCATCGTTCGATAACAATCACGATGCAGCGGGAAATTCCAGAATGTCTTTGTCTCTTTTTATCTTTGTTTCTCTCTCTCTCTCGGCAAGCGTTCAGCGATCGCCCACGCGCCAGCGGTGGCTTGCGCTAGAGATACAACAATGCCTTATTTTCGTAGAAAAATGATAACGTACATTAGCTCTCTTAATGCATTCTGCTGAGACTAGTGTAACGCAAGTAGAGCGGCAGCAATTGCAGCAGGGTGGATAAGAATATATAAGTCATGGAATATCAATCACTTCTCGATGTGTTAAAATGCACAAGGGACACAAAATGTATTTCGAATGTTTTTTTTCTAAGCATATGTGAAGATGAATTCTAAATAATTGAAATACTCTGAAGTCCTACTGATTCCCTTTGGTGGGAAATAAAAGTTCAGAAATTGAATATCAATTTTCATGAATTTGTCGACTTTCCGATATCAGGGAGTTAATAGTAATGATTATGATGAGAATAATAATAAGAAGACTAATGAATGATATAGTCTAGTACTTGAAGTAAAATGAATCAATAAGTAAGCAAAGTTTCTATATGACCTTGGATTGAGATGGTCTGAGCCATGGTGTGAGAGGTGCTTGTCCCATGTGTAAGCGATCAGACAGAAGGGATAAAACAGCTGGAGGAAGGTTGTGCAGTGGGAAAACAAAGGGCCCTTGACTCATCGAGCGCGGTGACCGAGTTGAGTGCGTGCCAAGTGCAGAAAAAGGGAGGAGAGAATGGGGTAAATTTCCCTTCGGCGGCCACGAAACTTCACAAATCCCATATCTTGGCTCTGCCCGCAAACTGAGCAGCAGCTTTAGCAATCTGTTTGAGGTGAAACGCATTTGGGCATTGGAATAGCTACAGTTACCACTGTAATGGCAGATAAAGCAAAGAGCGCAGTTTTTCTTGTCCTGCGTGAACGTGTTATATTCCTTTCTTTCAACGATTATTAGTTATTGTCATACTTTTGCCATTGACTTTAAAGATAGGCGACGAGTTAACGTATTCTTTTCCGTGATAATTATGGTTAGTTATACAACTAAGGGGAACTCCTGCCCACTCAAAGGGGAAATATCACTAGTCATAGTGCTACGCACCTGAAAATATGAGTATATAAACCATGTGTACCAAAAATCTGCTGCAAGTAGTACCCCAACACCCAAAACTAAAGCTTTAGTGCTTCATGTGACCACTTACAAGTAACTGCTGGACATCCTCCGACAACCCTGTTCTGAGCGTAGCAAATGCCGCTTCTTAATGTCCATTTACGCAAAGTAAGTCCCTGAAAGGAATGCGAGCCCTCATACAGTGGGACAAGGACAGCGAATGTGTGTGACAGAACGCATGCCACACAAGGAAAATGAAATGTGTAGTGTTTAACACCCGCTTTTACTACATACGGCACCGCAGGCGATGACTCTGATGATACATGACATGAAGATGGAGCACCGGTGGAATGAGATGGCGGGGGAAACCAGAGATTCCAGAGAAAACCCGCCACAGCGCCGTGTTGTCCATCACAAATCTCACTTTCCGGTTGCCTGGAATCGAACCCGGGCCGCCTTGGTGAGAGCCAAGTGGTCTAACCACTGAGCCACGGCGCGGCCCCACACAAGGAGCAGAATAGTTAAAATAACATACGTCCTATTTACACTATACACTAAAACCGACAAGAAAAATTCACAAATGTAGAAGTCGTTTTTGAATGGTGTGTAAATGAATAGAAATGGGTTGTCATAAATTACCGAGGGATGGTGTAGGAACTCTTTCCAATCCCCCTGCCTGTCATCCCCATGGACCTTTTTTATAATTTATGTCCTCCAACGTTAAGTCATATCGGATGCTGAATGAATTGGGTGAAATGATGCTCAAATTGAGACCAGGGTCTATGGAGATTAGAGTTACACGACATTCGTCGTGAAGGATAATGGAAAACCGAGGAAAAAGCCTTATCCAGGAAACTAACCCTGACCGAGATTCGAACTCGGGACCCCTTGAACGTGAGGTAGACGCGCTACCATCTATTTTACCGAGGCGGGCAGAGAACCTTTCTTTCCTGTGATTACGTATGCCAGGTGTAGACTGCTGCCCGCCAAGGGTGAACAATCCCTACCGTACAATGCCTATAAGTAGCTACATATTCTGGACTCATTTCCTAACTATACTTCGTAGCAGATTTTTACATACAGATCTCACATAGAGCATAAATGATGTTATCAAACACTCATGCGAATACAGATACGAGCATAGTGATAATTACCTTGTCAGGCTACGTACTACATGGATGTTGTGGAAGCGTGTCGAAAAATATGCGAACAGTTGCCTATGGAATCCTCCTGCACATACACGGCAGGTCAGCGTATGGACACACTGTTCAGATGCAATCAAGTTTTCTGGACAGTAATGTGTCATATATCGTAAGGAGCGAGAAGTCAGACTAACAAGGGGTAAGAGCCTGCAGTTTACAGATAAACATCTATTACTCTCTCTATAAATGATAGATACTTCTGGTTTTTGCACCGTGATATGCTACATGTTTGTTCTCCAAGATGGCACAAAATTTATGTACTGCATTGTTTAATAAATGGTAATTAACTTAATTAAACTGTGTTACATTCGGTCTCTTGCCCCAAGCTGCAGGCGGACTTTTATATCGAATGTGGAAATGTCATTTTGTGAGTTGTGCTACCATCATGCGGTGCACTAGCAAATTAACAGCCATTGATACTCGAAGCTTATATTCTATACTTTAAAGTCACACAAGACTAACTTCGCTCACATCATATATGATGTGCCACCGGCCCTGGCCGCGCACTTCACACCTAAGTTTGGTTAAACCGGTATTAGTTGGTTTGGCCCTAAAACACTTACCGCAAAGGAGGGTTGTGACGTTTTTCAGTCGGAAGCGAGGCCTGCACTGCTTGTGACGTCAGGCAACATCCGTGAAGTACCAAGTTGGCTATATAAATGGGGCAGTGAGTACGGAATTTGAGGGTTCAGTCAGGTTTAGCACATTCGATGACAACAATGTAGCTGCCACGTATCTAATGGAACTGTTAAATTTTTGCATGTGACGATTTATTGAAGGACAATTATACACACAAGAAAGACTTGGCTGACTTTTACAAGAATGTCCCGCAAACCAGATTTCCGAGGTTTTATTCACTTGCCGCACGGACATTGTGTATCTTTGGCTCGACATACGCGAGCGAACAATTTTTTTTCTGTTATGAATTTAGCTAAGTGGAAACCCCAAAGTACCTTGTCGGGTCACAATCTAACATGTGGTCTTTGATGACAAATTTCCCAGACATTACGTCCTGAGATTGATAAACTATTTACAGAAAAACGAAACACGAAGTGTCGGAAAATATCCACCTAATTTTGTTCTGAATGGTTCTCCTCTAATTCGCAGAGAAAATTACTTGATATTTTATTCTATTTACTCTATAAGACGCCTGTCCTTCAGATAAACTACGAGTTTGAAGTTTTATATATTTTGTCATAACACAGAGCCAAAATGCAATTGTTTATAAACTGTGACCAATTGGGCAGTTAAAGCAGTCAGCATTAATATTACAACACCCAAGATGTAAGTTGTATAAATTATTAACAGCCAATACGTTTCCTGCATTTCCTACCCGCACACATCAAACTATTCCTTCCCCTTCGAGAGCAGTTACAGCGCGGTGACGTCACACGCTAACCAGCCTTTCGTTCGGGAGCACATTTTTCGGTGAGAGCTTGCAGAGCTGACGTCACACCGCTACCACCTCTGTTCCCCTGACTTACTGGCATAGAATAGGTCCAGGTTATATGAACGGCTGACAGTGAACTTACTCACAGTAGCCCCAAAAAACACTTCGATCTTTAATTCAATACTGTAAAATTTTACAGGTATCAGAATCCTTAACAACATTGTTCCATAGGGAAACAAAAAGCATGACAATCATTTAAAAGGTTATTCTATCATACGGAGTTAAATAGGATCCTGCGTGATTATTCACACCTATAAGCCCGTAATTCTAACACAATAACTTCTGGTGCTAAAATTGGCGGAATTTTAGCCCATTAAAAGAAGAAGATACAAACAAAGCTCCTCAAAAGACGATCAGAAAGACCACTATCACAAATTTACTGAAACCAAAAGTAGAAACTGGTGCTCTTACCCAAGCAAATTAGTAAATCGGCCTCAGCCTAACACCGACTTAGCTTGTGCTTCGAGATGGCACTCTCAGGAAGGCTTCGGACACCGCAGCGCTCAAAAGAAGCAGTGGAGGGAATCCGAGGTGATTCCTGGGAAAGCAGTGCCTCGAAGCGGGGAAACCAAAACATAGCTGCCGAAAAACAAACGGCTAATTGAGGAAGGAGGCACGTTTCCCGAACGCTCAAAACTTCCAACAAATAGTTTAAAAATGCAACATACCTCATAGTTAAATTTTTTTTAACAGGAGAATCGAAACCGAACGAGCTGAACTGCAAACATTAGACGCCTTCAATAACACGAAGGCGTTACCAAAATAAAATCCCAAGATAAAAATTTCAGCTATTGGACTTTTGCTCCGTTAGGACCCTCATCCCTTTTTGCTCTATATACCTAATATAATAGAGCAGCGAGGAGAAAGAATAGGAAACGAAATTTACTTTGTGTCAAGTAACAAAAGGGCAGTTGCAATGGAAATATGAATTAGTTTATAATAATTATTTGGCTAATATTTTATATTAGACACATCAGACGTTACAACGGATCACTAGTGTTACACTGCCTCCTCCTTTTGCACTCGTCAGGTCTTCACTCTATGGGAACGTATTTTTGAACTGCATGTACTATGCTTCTCTGTTCTATGTTCATGACTTCGGAATTTGTTTATATACAAAAACGATTTTTTGGTTCCCTACTCTTAGAATGGATTCTACTTGATAAAATGTTCATTTTGTATATACGCATATATTATTATCAGCAGAAGCTTTTTCATACATTTTCTCAGATAAAAGAAGCGTAATGATTTTCTAAAACTTATAGTTGAATCTAAGTTTTGCATTTTAAAACGTTAAGAAAGAAATATACCTTTAATGGAAATTAATTGTTCTTTCACACTAGCCGTATGTATGACACACTATGAAGGGGTAGAGCCAGACTGAAAAATTCAATGCTATAATATTGAATTTTTCAGTCTGGCTCTATCTTTCATAGTGCCTCCTACACACAACTAATGTGAAAGAAGAATTATTTTCCATTAATTGTACCTAATAGTGGTCCGAACTAGAAAACCCGAGTCTTAAAGTACTTACAGCATAGTAAGTAGCCATTAAGGTAGTTGTCTCATGTGTTTATGAGAACTCCTAAGTGGTTTACCGGGAGAAACACGAGTCAGTTGGAGAATTAAATGTCATATCGACACGTTGGCCATAGTAGCTCAATGGTTTATAGCGGCTGGACGGAGACCAGAAGATCAGTGGTTCAACCCCGGCTATGGCATTGAATTTTTCAGTCTGACTCTACTCCTTCAATATATCTTTAGTAAGTGAAAGTCAAGAAGTGATAGCACCAAAGTACTTCATCTTGCTAGTCACTTCATTTTTAGATAAATTTACACACTGACTTGGAATTTACTCTGACACCTATAATAAAATTTTACGCTAGACTGAAAGTGAACTGTTGGTGCAACTAACGCTATGATTGTATTATTTTTGTAGTGTACTTCTGCTTGATGAATCTCAGAATTACTTGTTCAATTTTTATGCACATGTTGCTTTAGACAGATTTAATCATTTAAAATGACAGTTTGCATAACGCTAATGGACGTTGACAACCAGGTTGACCTTGGAATTAAAGCATTGGGAATAAATTTCAATTCGTTCAGCCCAAAATTGGTAATAGCTTGCTGTTAAGATAAACATTTGGAAGAAAGATTCAAAATTAGGGAAATAACCCAAGGTTTTGTAACTAATAATTTCTGAGTAATTGTGCCCGCCTCCGTAGCGTGGTGGCAGCGTGTCTGCATGTTCAAGATGTCGTGAGTTCGAATCTATGTCAGGGTGAGTTACCTGGATAAGGTTTTTCCGGGTTTTTTCCCTTATCCTAAAAAGACGAATGTGGGGTGACTCTCAGCCCTATGGAACCTGGGCTCATGTGAGCATCATTTCACCTATTCCATTCATCGTCCGATATGACTTAATGTTGGAGGACGTAAATTACTTGTGTAACTAGGATGTTTAAATTTTAGCATTTTATTTAGAGAAAGTATTTTAATATTGAATATAACTTTGAATATCATTGTCAAGGATTGAACAAAGTATTTCAGGTTGTCTTAAAATGGACATAAATGCTCATATAGATATATAAATTATTTCATGAGAAAGATAAGAAAGAAAGCAGGTTGGCAGCGCTCGAAGGTATTGCAGTGCAAAAGATCCCTCCCGTGGGAACTTAGACATGGCGTCTTTATCTTGCACTACCTTTCGTCTAACAAAGAAAACGGAACTAGGTGTATTAACATGGACACGGTTTCCCTTCCCTCACGACTTGGAAATGGATTACTGTGGGGGGAAGAGAGGTTAGGTTATCCCTTGTCCGCCAGGGCATCGATTGAAAGGGGATCGGGTTGTTGGCCGCCCTTCCTGTCTTGTGTGTGGTATCTCTGATAGCACGGCTGGCGTGGTTCCCACATCACCTTCACAGTGTGTGGAAACTTCGCACCTCACCTTCCAAGATTGCCGCAAGGTGGCAGATTGATCAATGAGCAGGGTCAGAATTTTGATGACCTAAACATATCTGAAAGGTGGCAATAAAATACATTTGGCATGCCTTCTAAAATCTGATATACATTTTCTGGAATTTCTCTGTTCTTGCCCACCTATTAGCGAATATTTACATTCTTCTTCCTCCTCATTTTATTTTCTTGGTTATGGGACATTTAGAACTCGAGAGGCTGGGTTCAGAGCAAACTATGCATCAGAGAGAGATGATCGCCTAGTATGAAAATGGCAAGAAGATGTTATGAAATAAGAGTAAAATGGATGAAAGCAAATGTGATGATGGAGCAGTTGGTGGAATGATTAGCGGGAAATAACGTAGAACCCGCAACAACCTCACCCATATACCTCTTTGTCCATCATAAATCCCAAAATTCCCTAGGCCTCTTGCTAATAGGCAAGGGGCAACTAAGCCGTCACTGGGGTATCTTATTTCTTTATCTACTTATCTTTAATCGGAATTAGCAGGGAGTAGAAACCTTACACATTTTCTTATATAAATTAAGTGAATTTGGTGTTTCAATGTCTTAAGTACTGGACGCCATACATATATTGACCTTAAAATTCAATTTTATGTGTTGTAACACAAATAAAAATCGAAAAGAGTTCAAAGAACTTAGTACAGATATATTATTTTATATTGACAGGAATCCTGCGCGGTAGGGATGAGTAGCAACTGTGGTGGGGATAGTGCACCAATCGCCACAATGCGTCACAAGCGTTAGATTACGAGGGGGGAGGGTGGTGCATAAGGTGTCTAAAAACAAATTTCATTCCCGAAGCCAGTTTTGCGGCTCTTTAAGCTGTAATTCTTACTATGGTAGTAATCTCCACACTTTTGTTGGATCTTAAATAGTACATAGGCATTTGGAACAAAACCCTGTTCTCCTCCAGCAGGCATAATAAACAACTATCGGCCTTTAAATATCGCTGCAGAGTCCCTGTAACGTATTTCACTCCAGGCAGATGGTCCAGTATGTGCTGCATTTATATAAGATTCATCCATATAAACTTTCTGAACTTCACTTCGATATCTCAAAATATTTCGTAAATACTGAAGGCTTTTTGCACGTGTGGTGCGATGTTCGATTAAAATTTGTCTGTCACGCTTAGTGTTTTTTTTTTTTTAATCATAGCTTCAAAAGGACTCTTCTTAATATTCAGACACTGCCTTGGAAGTCAGTAGAACTTTTGCTTCATAAGCACTTTCTTCAACGTTGGTATTTGTTTTTCTGTGCTTTAAAAATTATTATTGATAGTTCACCTAACTACTTCTGAATTTAAACGTCCAAATTAGATCTTGTGCATGTTCTTAATCTTTGTTTACTGGGCATAGAGAAGGATGTTGTTGCACTAGCACCAATGGTTCTTCTTTCCTTAGTAACTCTCCTAAACTGCTTTCAGACACAACTGTTGCCTCAGATATCCTTTCCCAGTTTTTTATAGCTGACCCAGACCATTGTTCCTTTTTTTATAAATCTATGAATATTGGTTATTACTTCTCGTGTTGTTAAATATAGCACTTTATTTCCCAATTTGCTGCTAGGAGGCGTCATTTATAAATGCTCTCTTGGAACCAGGAGACAAGCACATTTTGAAACAAGCTGTAGTGTTACCGAGTAGGTCTGTACGTGTTTAGTTGCTCGCAACTGGTACGCAACTGACCTGCCCTCCCCTCTAGTTGCAACCGTTCTGAGGTGGACTCGTCCAGATACCACCGCGCATCGCTCTGCACTTTTAAAGATAAAAAAAATACATCTGTACTTAACTATTCAAACCATTGTCACGTATATGGTCGAGAAATACTTGGAAAATATCAGATTTTAGCACTTGTTTATTCAAAGCTTAATTCCTGGGTCTTGACTCGTTTGGTAATACTAAAGTCCTTATTTATGCTAACCCATGAGAACAGTGTAATACGAGATTTCACATGACTTCAGCCTATGACATATATGTCCTGTTTGCCTATGTCGACTTCCTGCATGTGTCCGGATGCTGAATCAGATGCAGAAACATCATTTTGTCAGATAAAATATCCTAAGACTGGTGGTAATGCTGAGATTTACTTAGATATACTTAGGTAGCCTTTTTAGCATGGAACTGCAGAATTAACACTAGGACATGTTGGAAGAGTCCATATTTATGAGTTACTTATGCCAGTATTGCAGAGAGAGAGAGTTAGAGTGTCAGTCACTAAGTACAATTTAGGAAGCAGATAGGTTAACGCACGCCGCATCCACGGCCAACTCGAACAAGCATCTCCAAGGTAAGCCCGGATGGGTATTTGATATATTTATGTAATTACTGTCACTATTATACCCCTAAGCCTCTTCAAGACTTCGGGAATATCCTGCACTTAAGGTACATAATTGTAATCCAGTAAATTGGCATATTATGGAACTCAATGTTTTCTCCATCCTGCTACACTACTTAGCTGTACCATCTGACTTCCTTATCCTTTTAGTTACGGTCCCAGTTACTGAGTAGATTGTAACCTTAAGCTACCTTTTACGCATCGTAACATCATGATAACGAAATCTCGGAAATGGGGGATGCTACAAAGTAATATAAATAAATTCTGTATTCCAAAGTGATCTAACTATTTTATCTTAAGCTTTGGAAATGTGACTTCGCTTGGATTAAGAGTGACCTCTGGAGTATTGAAGGGATCATGGCACAAAGCCTCCAACTTTTGGCGAAAACAGGATGTATACCTCATGGTTTTGGTGAACGTTTTCGGTTTTCAAAATCAACCGCCAACTTCTAAATTTCTGATTGTTATGATTACAATGACTGATTACGAAATAATTATATTTTCGTAAAGGACAATCTATGAAATATTAAAGCTCCAGTCAGTTTATAACTGTTCAAAATACATTAGTTTCGTTAAATATTAATAATTTAAGAACGTTAAGCTTTAAAATGCTTACGGTAGCTTATTTAAAGACGGACATTATCACTAGTTTATTATTTTGATGTATAACCTGGTGTACAGAAATTATTAATGGAGGAATTAACATTTTGTAAGTTGTTTTGATTCCACATTTAATTATTATTATGATTACGTTTTAAACTTCTGGAATTACTTTATCGTCGTAATTGCTTACTGAAAATAAGGTAATGTTGGACAGGTTCTACGAGGCGTGTCCGTAAAACGAGGTCTCCAAGGCGCTGGCGCTGTTACACGAGATCTGGTAAAACTGGCGTGTAGCCTGATTTTACCCCTTCAAATACCTATCACAAAGAACCCGTTGAAACTATTAGTCTTAGCTGGGCAGCCGTTTGCAATGGAGCTTCCTATCACTTCCGCCGCCAAGTGCGAGTTGCGTGCAGTGATCCGTTTTTGGAGTGCCAAGTGCACTACCCGCACCGAAATGCATCATCAGTTATGCGAAGTCTATGGGCCACAGTGTATGGACGTCAGAAACGTGCGGAAGTGGGTCATAGTTCAAAGACGGATGTACAGACGTCCATGACGAACAGCGTTCTGGTTGGCCTTCGGTTTCAACCGAAACAATTGCAAAAGTAGAGCACGAAATGCTTAAAGATCGGCGCGTGACAGTTCGCGAGCTGTGCAAACTTATCCCTGAAGTCAGTAAGACTACGATTGACAAGAGTTCGACCGAACATTTGCATTCTCGCAAGGTGAGTGCCGGCTGACCTGGCCCAGTTCGGATGGGACCCTCACCCATCCCCCCTACAGTCCAGATCTAGCACCTAGTGATGTTCATCTGTTTCCTGAATTGAAGTCACACCTGGGTGAAACACATTTCCTGACCAACGATGATTTGAAAAAAAAGAGGCTGAGCGCTACCTGCGCAACTTGGCGGGAGAGTGCTATGAAAAGGATATACAAAAACTGCCACAGCGCATGCAAAAGTGCATCGATCACAATGTTGATTACGTTGAAAAGTAGCTGTAAGCTCCAGAAATGTAACATTCATTGACAATCAACATGGTTTCTATATTCAATAAAATTGGAAGACCTTATTTTACGGACACGCATCGTACAATCCCCTACTGTTAATGTAAGGGTTCGCAAGCGCAGAAAACAATCTTATGTGAACAATAGGTTAGTAATAGATAGTTATAAATCAATTTGCGACGAACGAAAAATAAGTATTAGTTTTATTGCATCCAAGAAAGTCGCATTGAGATCCAAGCAGTATAGACAGTCATTTCTTTCGCTCATGTAAACCAACTGCCAGGTATAAGCGAGCCTTCTAACATTTACTGATTTCTAGAGAAGATTTTCTTTCTGTGCTGACACTCAAGACTTAAACACACCTCCCACCAGGTCTCTGCCACTAGATCCATTTTGTGGCTAGGTGCTTGAGAGTTCAGGAGAATAGAACTCAATCTCAATTGAAATGGAGGTGCCATTCACAGGATGTTTCCCAATTTTGTACTCAAGCATCCTCTTTTCGGATTTAATAGTGTTTGTTATTATTGTTTTAGCAATAAAATATCAGTTATATGGAGAGAGTGAGTGAGTGTGTGCTGTTTTAGGGCCCGTCGACAACAAGGTCATTTGGGCCATATATGGAAAGGGAGTTCAAGATTACCAGTATCAGCAAACAAAAAAAAAATAGAAACTTAGGGAGATTTGGATAGCGTTTATTAGAGTACATTAAGTGGTTCGCTCGCCAAACACCGCCCTTACCTAAAAGTTATGTCTGGGTTGACATTCACTTCTCTCTCTCTCTCTCTCTCTCTCTCTCTCTCTCTCTCTCTCTCTCTCTCTCTCTCTCTCTCTCTCTCTCTCTCTCTCTCTCTCTCTCTCTCTCTCTCTCCTTGAGGCGGTGGTATAACAGTTACTTAGAAAACGAGAGGACTGTGTTTGATTCCGGTTCAGGATGAAATTTTCTCCCACTGGGTGACCTGGTTCAGCTACATCTCTTGAGGACGTTTAGTTAAATAACACCTTGGTAGAAAAGTAGTGCCTCCAGGTGGGTAAACTACATTTACCTTTCAGGTGGTACTCGGGATGCAATCAGGTCCAATATTCCAGTAATGCACTCCACTAATGAGCCCTCGTGGATCGAGGTGGGGAACAAGGTGTCTGCAGTAGACCTTGTCCTGCCATTGGACTACTGCACCATGAAGTCTAGCTTAGCTATAAGTTGAGAAAATGCTGAAATTCAAACCGGACGCTTGCCTTTCCTATTTGTATGGGGAATTGCGCTTTGCCTATAAGTCTTCCTTCCTTATTCACAACCACGTGCAGCCTCTTTGGGATTTTAACTGGCAAAATTAATGGAGCCCTCCTCGGTAGCGTAGATGGCAGCGTGTCTGCCTAACGTTCAAGATGGTCCCGAGTTCGAATTCGGTCAGGGTAAGTTAACTGGATAAGGTTTTTCCGGGGTTTTCCCTTATCCTTCAAGACGAATGTCGGGTAACTCTAAGCTCCATGGACCCAGGACTCATTTGGGCATCAATTTCACCCAGTTCATCCACCGTCCGATATGGCCTAACGTAGGAGGACGTAAATTACAACATACCTGAATGGCGAGTTACAACATGTAAGTACTTTAAAGCCCGGGCTTTGTAGTTAACCACTATTATGTCAATTAATGGAAACTAATTATTCATATCGGCACGTTGGTCCGAGTAGCTCAATGGTTAGAGCGGCTGGACGGAGACCAGAACATCTCAGGTTCAAGTCCCGGCTATGGCATTGAATTTTTCAGTGTGACTGTATGTTTCCACAAATCAGCCTACACACGGCCAGTGTGAAAGAACAATTAATTTCCATTAATAGACCTAATAGTGGTTAACTGTAAACCCCGGGCCTTAAAGTACTTACATGTTGTAAGTCGCCATTAAGGTAGTTATCTCATGTGTTTATGAGAACTCCTAGTGGTTTATCGAAAAAAATAATTTAATGTCATATCGGCACGTTGGCTATAGTTTCTCAATGGTTAGAGCGGCTGTATGGAGACCAGAAGATCTGTGGATCAAATACCGGCTATGGCATTGAATTTTTCAGTCTGACTCTACGTTTCGATAGTTTATAGACGTTTGATATTAAAAGAGTAATGTAACTTTATAAATTACCTTTCAGGACTTCAGAAGCAATATGCACTGTTAAACTTTAGTGCCATAAATGACATTTAGAAGTACCCCTTTTGACTCTGAATTTGAATACTCAACGGGACCTTTTTAGTGTAAAAATATACATAGAAAACGTAAATAGCGGTGTCTCGGCTGTTTCTTCCATATATACCAATTGACCATGAGAAAGACCGCACAAAAATTACTTGGAAGTACAATTGCATGTAGTGAAGAGAACATCGGCCATAGTTGCGTTTACCTGTTTTCCTCTGTCATGGGAGCCTACAAGGACAGAAAATCTAAAGGTTCCAAAATGTGCAATCTTTTTAAGTTGTAACGCCTAATATTTCTTAGACATCAACATACCCAATAAAAAGGATACTATCAATGATTTTTCGGGTCAAACTAACGTCTAGTGAAGATAACGCTGATAATTGGGTAAGCCTACTTTTGTCCGATTCCAAACAATAAAAATACCATTTCTATCATTAACATAATTATGAAAATGAACATTTGCCTGTATCTTTTTATAATTCTGCCATGTAAGATTAGTAGTACTCAGCTCATTTGTGGTAGAATAATTTTCACGTAAGCGAGCTAATGAAAAATGTAATATAATAGGTGAGTTTTATGAACGAAAAACACTTTAGGAAAGCATTTCTATGCATTAAGAAAGCCTTATCCTTGTGTCAAGTAACTGAGATAATTACTATGTTACACTATTTGTCCATTTCTTTAATCCATTTACAATAACAAAGCCGTGCTTACATTTCATCTCCCGAAGCTCACTTGGTCCATCGGTGAAAATAATAGCCTGAAATGGCAGTCAGTGTACCACAATAAATCAATGATATATTAGAAATTCTTATCTACTTTGTTGTCGCCGTTATTTATTTTTCGCACTGTCATCTCCACCACGATTTACTCATACTGGGTATTGTCGAAGTGTTTGTACAATTTCGGATAGGGCTTTGCGGTGACAAACCTTGTAATGAAAAATGATTTATTACTTCCCTGTTTTTACTTGTATTTGTTTTTCTCTAAATTGCTTAAATACCACATTCTTAAATGTATTTGGGTTAGAGAAGTTATATGTAAGTTATACTTAAAAAATGCAGAACAGCTAGCACAATACGACCTGTATAGATCTATAGTGGCTGTCCTCCACAAGGAAGGTAGTGAAATGTAGAAAAATTAACAGATGATGATAATCCTCTTTATCATCTTGAAAATGCTGATAATGAAAACGAGATGATTCTTTTCTTTTAAGTATGTTTGTAAGATATTGATTTGAGGTTGTTCTTACAGGAATATTGCACAAAAATTGCATGTAAATGTCGTCAGTACCGGCTTGTTATATTATCGTGTTATTTTGCCAAAATTAGGCCAGCTGCATACCATTCTTTGCATCATAATACAGAGTTTTAATTTCAGGTTTGAATAAAGAGATCTTAAGTAATACATTTATTTTGAGTCATTTTTCTGTGTAATTAGCCATTTTCAAGATGTGCGTCGCTATTTGTTTGCATTTTTCAACTATTGTGACTTTTATGGCATTATTGCTATTGAGCTGTTTGGCGCAATGTTTTGCAGTGGGTATATACCTCCGTGAACTTATTTGAAGTCTAAATAGCTATTAAAAATCTTAAATATCTATTGAACAATTAAGGAGATAGGAAAGTAGGATTTGTTACGAATAATTTATAAAAGATGAATAAAAGCGATGTAATTACAGAAACTCATATAAATAAAACATATTTGTTGGGAATTGTACATATTAATTGTTGTGTTGTATACTTTGTTTAAATGCCACTAAGAGGTTTTTGAATAAGTTTAGGTTTAAATTTCCTGCATCCAGCATAAGCCTTTTATTTTGAGTAGAATAAACTATAGGTGTAAGATATTTGATCTCTCCCTTCAAGTTACTACCACCAATTAGGTCGTGATTTACTGACTGAAAATCTATTTAAAGAGCTATTACTCTGTTAGTACATATACAACATGAGCGCTAATACTTTGCATAAATGTAGCTATTATGTGTTTCAAATGGGAAGGGTTCTGGAGTCCAGCTAATCAGATGACGCAATGCGCCCAGCGTTGCCAGCTTGATACCCCACTCCATTATATTTCCGTCTCTCTCGGACACTCATACACCATGTACGTCTGCTTGGCGCGGAGGTAAGGGTAAGCAAATTATATTTTACAAACTTTCACAATGATGCAGTTTCCAAAATAAACATTGGAAAAAAAGCATTTTCGCAAATTATGTATATTTTAAAATACCATAACTATAATTATAGTTTTTATAATCCAGTGGAACTGCCAGTGGCTCATCCATATCGCTGTTAATGTCACTTCCGTTAAGAGACAGTTCATCATTTTCACTATCTTCATCGTCTCAGTATTGCAAATTTATGATTATAGGTTCCTAAATCTCGTCACGTGCTATTTGTTTCTTAAAATCGTCTTATTGTAGGTTTTTTGCGTGCCTCACGCATTTTTTCCAGTCCTGTTGTGTTGCCATGTCAAC
Source organism: Mantis religiosa (assembly GCA_030765055.1). NCBI lineage: Eukaryota > Metazoa > Arthropoda > Insecta > Mantodea > Mantidae > Mantis > Mantis religiosa. The sequence goes on from CM060953.1 coordinate 52,864,946, forward strand.
TTCTTCGTGAACAAGTCGTTGAACGTCTGTCTGTTTAAAAAAATTATTTATGTTTGCAATTTCCCTTTTTATTTGAGCCCACACCAACTCAATTGGATTATATTGGCAGTGGTAAGGTGGGACGCGTATTACCTCGTGTCCCATTTCAATTGCAAGTTAATCCACCTGATACAGTTTTTCCATGTTTTGAAATGGAAGTACTCTATGCAATAACTCATTATTAGTTTCTGTTTCCGAAAAATTGCTGAAGAAGGTGTACACCTTAAAAATAATGTTTCGAACCTGACTTCGCAATACCTGCCTTTTTGAATCGCCACTAAATTCACCGTAAGAAGCCATTGTACTATTTAACTCTTACTCTACTGTCGTGTAAAGAAAAACTGAATAATCTTTATCTGAACTCCCGAGAGTGAATAAACACTTCTTATCGAGCATTCATTCATAAACATAAGCACACACAATTCCACAGGCTAACTGAAAATGAAGTGTTTGCTCTTTCTCAAATTTTACACCTTGACTTATTCACAGTAAATCTTTTATCACGTCATGCAAGTAGTTTAAATTTCAGTTCTGAGAAATTAAAAATATGTGTACATACATACACACCAAGCACTTTGAACTCTCTACAGTAAAAAGAGCTTACGAACCATTCATAGACAGATATATAATGTGACCAGACAGGTTCTGCCAGGGCAGCAGGAAATTTATTCAAGGTAATTCTTTTATCACGTCCTTTAAAACAGTTACGTTTCAGTTCTGAGTAATTACAAATATACATACACGCATACATGCCAAATTCATAGTGTTTACGTCGCGATTTATTTATATAATACTGGTAACAGTGGTTTATTTATTTGTATTAGAAAACCATTTGGCCTATAAATATGGTGTTTTCATGGTTATGTTAGATACATTACTCTCTACGTTCCACATGGACCACTTTCGGAAAATCCGAATATTTGTCTTAGCTCGAGTAGTATTTCATACAGATTAAATAGGTTAGCGCTCGTCACACACCACTTAGCGGGAATGCAATACGACAACACCGCAGGACTCCGAATGGTTGCTCGCCTAGTAGCGCTCAAGCACATACACCATCCCGTTTGAAACACATAATAGGTACATGATCAACCCAAAGTTTTTCTTACAAATTGCTGTATCTTCAATAAATGTAATACAGGACTTAAAAAGTTAGCTTCTGCATGTAATCGGGAATATCTATAACCCTGTAACTCTAAACTTCATAGTTTTTGTGGAAAAATATTGTTACTAACTCTCATAAACGTATTTTCAGTAAGTAGAGGAATTAATGTACTTCACTGAAAACGTTTATACCTATTTCGCCGAGGAATATGTTTTGAGACTACCTGAGTGGGAAACTACGAGGGCTGTTCAATAAAGAATGATCATAACTTTTTATGGTCATAATTCTTCTCACTAAATTTCAATCTTGTTATATTTTGTTAGCTTAATGTGAAACAAACACGCCATAGCAGTTTCATTGTAGTTACTCCTGATCCCCGCCTGTGAGAACCAGGCAAGTTCAGACATGTTCAGTATCGCCTACCGCTGCAAAGGAGGTAACATGTAGTTAAAGTTGATGTTAGAGAAAGATCCAGAGATTCAAACGAACGTAATCACTGCTGATGAAACTTGGCTACATCATTTTGATTCTGAGAGCAAACAGCAAAACTCAGTGTGGTAATTTCTTTCGTTAACAACCCCCCAAAAGCAAAAGTGGTTGCTTCTGCTCGGAAAGTTATGGTTATCTCATTCTTTGATATTCGTGGAATGATTTATCAGCGTGTTGTAAGTACCTGCACACACATCAGTAACTGGACAATACTACAGGGATGTCCTGAAAACATTGCAAGTCCATATTAGGCGCAAAAGACCACATTTCCGTGAAGCAGACTAGATGCTGCACCACGATAATGCGTGCCACATGTTGCCAATGTTGTTGCTGAATATCTTGCAAAAGTCAACGTGAAGTGCATCCCTCGCCCTCCCTATAGTCCGGATTTAGCCCCATGTGACTCATCTCAATTACCTAATTTGAAGAAAAGCCTTCGTGGGAGGCATTATTCATCATCAGAAGCAGTGGGGAAGGCTACGGAAGCGATTTTGAAGGAACTCTCAAAAATGGTTTCCAGCATGTCTTTGTTGACTGGCAGAAACGCTGGAACAAGTGCATCGCATTCAGGGGACTTCCTGTAAAGAATGACCATCAAAATTATTAGGATGAGTAAAGGTAAGTTGTCAAAAAGACTTGTGATCATTCTTTATTGGACAGCCCTCGTACTTTAGAAAAATATAAAAAAATACTTGGGATCTAAGTTCAGCATATTAATTTAACGAATAAGATTAGAAGTAGATTACTACTAAGGGGATTTGGTACCTAAGCCACAAGTGGGATATCCCTGTAAGGAAGGATGAGGCGAGAGAAGACAGGGTGGCCGACCCAACGCGAGGAGATACACACCGACATTTCTACCCTGAACAAGATGACCAGATAAGATATGATGTGAAATGATAATGAAGAGGAAATGGAAGCGCAGGAAATTCGGGGGATATAATTAACTTCGCTGCGACGCAGGAAAACCCCTGAGATACCCATGGGTCATATTGGGTAGCCAAGGGAATGAGCCTTGGCTTCCCGAAACCGCCTAAGCCACCCGGCTCGGTAATTAAAGAATACGATATGAAAATTTTAAGGAAAGTTCCCCAAATTAGGACCACCTTGCACTTGGAGAACACACAAGAAAATCTTTAGTGTGTAAAACCGATGTTGCATCATCATCATTATAATTATCATCGTCATCATTATACTGTGTGGTAAAAGTTATTTCATCAGTTCCGCCTCCAAAGGACTGTCACCGGCCAAAGAATCAACTTCCACCAAGACTGAAAAGGTCGTTCGGTATGATGCCCCGCCCATACAATTGAAGACCAGTTATAAGAAATCCGATTTCATCAAAGTTAACAGCAAAACTGCCAGCCGAAAGCAGAGTTCAAGAGCTTTCAAAAGATCCTCCTCTGTGGAGTCTTCAGATGAGTTCTCTGATCGACACATGTCATCCTCGTCGATCTCTGTAGCGAGTCATCCTCGTCGATCTCTGTAGCGAGTCTGTTTGAGGTCCTTGAACCGAAGTTTTCTAATCGGGAAAGGGGCCTCATCCGTACAAGAGATGGAGCATGTGGATACGTACCAGACCTCCAGGGTGGCTTCCAAAATACAACCAGAAAAATTGGATGGTAAATGTAGTATCCCCACACCCAAAAAATAAGGTTAAATTGATTCGGCCGCCCGCGAAGTCGTCATAAGATGGTGTGCTTTCTGGATATTTTAGCGGACCGATATTTTTAAATTACATTTAGAGATAGTATATCACATTTAGCGGAAAATACATTTTATAGCTTTTAACATTTTATTTTACATTGCTTTTAGGTTTTGATCAAGAGCGTGTTTTTGCAATGATTTTATTTATGATAGGCACATTTTTGAACTCAAAATACGTGTAGTGTTAAAATCCAGTGGAAAACGGGCGCTGATGTCTGCGCAGTTGAGCGCCCTTAAACTCAACAATCCAATCCAATCTGCCTCCAAATTCTTTTTGTTTAATACCTCCTGAGAGTTTCGTCGCTTCTATGGTCGAAATTTTTGATAGCCTTAAGTACTTTGATCGTTTCTACTCTTCCTATATACGTTTTACTATATATTCTTTTAGTGTAAAGCTTTCCTATTATGCAACTTTCATCTAATCATTTTGTTGTTTTTTGTTCATTCTTGTAAGTGCTGTTACTGATATGAAGAGTTACTTCTTTATTTTTCACAATTACGATTAAATTGTTTTACTAGATAAAGTGTATAGTGTTTCATATATACAAACTATGGATTCCTTCCTAGGTTATTTTTAAGGTTCGTTTTATTGTTCTGGTTAAGGAGTTAAGTGCATTCATCTTACTGTTAGCATCTCTGTCAGTGTTTTCATCTTATAATCAAAGATGGCTAATTGTAAAATAATAATAATGATGATGACAAATTTTATGATAACGCAGAGATCGTCACAGTTTTATCAGTTTTGATAGTTATAACCATTATACAGAAGATGCTGTTTCACGTTTTAAGGACCGTCTTAATTAAAGACACTCTGACGCGAATTATGTGGCGAACAATGTTCCACGTTGGCGCTACAGTTTGATGCAAATGGAAATAATGGGTGTTTAGCTCAGGGTAAAGCACTGAGGTTTATCTCCGGGTATGCGTGGGTATGTATGAGAAGGTTAGTTTTAATGACACTGGAATGCCTGTTTCAAACTAGTTCAATGACTGCTTCTTTTTATCAGAACATCGAACTTGAAGTTGCCGACCAAGGATTACCAATATATCACTGTACAGAGAGACTGAAGCGGGAATGTTCGTTCTTCACGTACATATGAACCGACAAATATCTTCTCTCACCACTTCTGGTCTGCCCTCGACCAAGACAGAAGAAGTGGACCGCCCTAATCGGCTCCCAGCCACGAATTGTCCTCCAAAGTTGCGCGTGGGCGTATAGCTTTCACTTTCTGAAATCCCCTTATTCAACCAAAGATTCACTTTGTGACTATTTTGTCATGCTATTAAGAAGGGTCCGAAGAATAGCCCATTCAACAAAGTCAAGTGCTACCCTTTAGAAATCTGCTAAGGACACTGTTTCTTACATATCTTTTGTTATAACAACTCAACCAACTGCACCTGTTCGTGGCGTAACAAACATACAAGACTCCTTTCGAAATCCATCATGATTTTTTACTTATTGCAATCCTTTAATTTCGGTATCAACCCAATATGCACACAACCAGTCTGTACTGTGCAGCTCAGTATGTGTCCCACTTTGATATCCATCATTTTAGTTCACAGACACAATCTTGTCATACTGTTGCGTGTATAGGCTGAGCAAGATCTGAAAATTACTATGGACATTATTATGTAACATTTATTTCCGATGGCTTGAGTTTGGGCAAAGCTGTTTCTTGATGACTAAGCTTAAATTTTACTGACTGGCAAAATATGTACTTCGGACTGGTGAATCACATCCTATTGGTCAGGGGATATAATGCACAGGTGGCCAGTAACAGGCCTAATCTTGATCTCCGTGGTGAAAACAATGAATTGCACATCCTGCTGATCAAGGGAAGTAATGCTTAGGTGGTCAACAACAGGTTTAAACATGTCCTCAATGTTGTAAACAATGATTGCACACTATGGTACAATAGCTGGGAGGAAATTAATAGTTAGCGTGGGAATTGCTGAGGCAGCTTTTCGGGTAGGAGCCCAATTTAAGCTTGGTTGAGTTAGCACACGCGGGGACTTGACAGATAGCTTTGAGAGGGGACTTGCTGATGGTCTCGATAAACTTACTACGAGTAAGATCACCAGCCGGGTGCACCAGACAGTACACCTCTTGCCAGTTGCACAACGGTTCAGCCATGCAGACAACGCATCTGTAAAGGTATAGTTGCATTATGTTATGTATTTAAATATTGCTAATGCGCCCCTGATCTCATCTAGATATATGGAGTGCGCTGTAGAAACGCTAGGCATCTCTGAAATACAATTACTCAGTTCATTTTGAATTAGATGTTTTTTTTCTGCTCTATCTTATCCATAGCTACGCTCCCAGTTACATGCGGTTAAAGGCTAAAACCCCTTACCACTTAAAAGCTCTACAACACCTGGTAGTATTGGCATGTAGCATATGATCTCGGTACTGGGTTCCAGACCCTGTACCTTTGTACCTCTCACAGTTTCTATCAAACCCCCAAAACCGTCATGTAACAATACTATGCATTAAAATTTAGTTGGGGTAGGAAATAAGGGGGGAACAGGTTAGGCAAGGGAAATACTCCAAACTCCTAACGTGGAATCGAACCTGGAACCGTCCAGAAGCAGACAGGGTCTCTAACAATTAAGCTACCAGGATATCTGCAGGAACCCACCTACAATCTCCACACTTTACATCGTTTACACACTTCCATATTCACCTCGAACAATTTATCATCGGTATACACATATTAATAGGTGGTAAAATACAAGCATGTGTTTAGTAATTTAGCACTGGTATTTCGTTCCGAAAGCATAAAGGGAACAGCTGAAACAATTTCCATGTTCTTGTTTCAATATGTTAACATAAATGTATAGTGTTGTTGATGGAGCGATAATTATTTAATTCTCTGTTTGTTACAGGTGAGCCGCATGTGATGTTTGTCCTCTACTTGACGCAGTGTACGGTAAAGATCACAAGGATTGTTTATTATCATTAGGCGCCCCATGATTGGCTGGACGCTAGTATCACGTGAAATAACACCCAAGTTATTGCTGTATTTGCTTTACCTAGTCGCCGTGAACTCATGTTAATTAGGGGTGTTCGTCAGTAATGGAAATTGTTTAAATTATACTTGGTTAGCAAGTTTGATGGTTAAATGCACGCGTTTAAACACAAATGTATCAATTGGTCTGTCCATTTCAACAAAGAAGTTCTATGAAGAGAGCATTTCAGAAAATAAGAATGTAATGAATGAATACCCATAGCATTGTAACCATAAAGCTGTTAACCAGTTTGTTTGCACTGAATACTACATTAGAACCCCTATTGATTATATGTAATTAAATGCTCGTCGGTTGGCAAAACTGCTGGTAGAACTTAGTCCATGATTTTGCGAGAAGTGCAGCAAGTGAACGACACTTTTGGCTTCATGCCATATCTATGGATTTTACGGCCATTAACTTCTTTAACATTCAATGTATGTGACTAAATTTTGAAAAGCTTTGGATTTCCTTAAGTGACAATTTAAAAACAGCGGCGCCGTGACCGCTTGACCAATGCAGTACGGGTTGGATTCCAGGCGACAGAAACATTTAATTGTGGTGGACAACATGACGCTTGGGCCGATTTTCTCCAGGTCCTCTGGTTACCGTCAGCATTCCACCACTTAACACAAGGCATTGGGCTGATCACCCATCCTGGTTCTCTAACGGATTCAAAACTCCCTTTCCTCAGACCCGATCCTCAAAATGGGATAGAGGAACACCACGATAGTGGTACAATTAGGGAAGTTAAAGAAGGAGAAGAAGAACTCTCACTCGTGTGAACGAGTTTTTTCTTCTTGAAATGCTGCTTTGGAGATGATGATGATTATTATTATTATTATTATTATTATTATTATTATTATTATTATTATTATTATTATTATTATTATTATTATTATTATTATTATTATTATTATTATTATTATTATTATTATTATTATTATTATTATTATTATTATTATTATTATTATTATTATTATTATTATTATTATTATTATTATTATTATTATTATTATTATTATTATTATTATTATTATTATTATTATTATTATTATTATTATTATTATTATTATTATTATTATTATTATTATTATTATTATTATTATTATTATTATTATTATTATTATTATTATTATTATTATTATTATTATTATTATTATTATTATTATTATTATTATTATTATTATTATTATTATTATTATTATTATTATTATTATTATTATTATTATTATTATTATTATTATTATTATTATTATTATTATTATTATTATTATTATTATTATTATTATTATTATTATTATTATTATTATTATTATTATTGTTATTATTGTTATTATTGTTATTATTGTTATTATTGTTATTATTGTTATTATTGTTATTATTGTTATTATTGTTATTATTGTTATTATTGTTATTATTGTTATTATTGTTATTATTGTTATTATTGTTATTATTGTTATTATTGTTATTATTGTTATTATTGTTATTATTGTTATTATTGTTATTATTGTTATTATTGTTATTATTGTTATTATTGTTATTATTGTTATTATTGTTATTATTGTTATTATTGTTATTATTGTTATTATTGTTATTATTGTTATTATTGTTATTATTGTTATTATTGTTATTATTGTTATTGTTATTATTGTTATTATTGTTATTATTGTTATTATTGTTATTATTGTTATTATTGTTATTATTGTTATTATTGTTATTATTGTTATTATTGTTATTATTGTTATTATTGTTATTATTGTTATTATTGTTATTATTGTTATTATTGTTATTATTGTTATTATTGTTATTATTGTTATTATTGTTATTATTGTTATTATTGTTATTATTGTTATTGTTGTTATTGTTGTTGTTATTGTTGTTGTTATTGTTGTTGTTATTGTTGTTGTTATTGTTGTTGTTATTGTTGTTATTGTTGTTATTGTTGTTATTGTTGTTATTATTGTTATTATTGTTATTATTGTTATTATTTTTATTATTTTTATTATTTTTATTATTTTTATTATTTTTATTATTTTTATTATTTTTATTATTTTTATTATTTTTATTATTTTTATTATTTTTATTATTATTTTTATTATTTTTATTATTATTTTTATTATTTTTATTATTATTGTTATTATTTTTATTATTATTATTATTATTGTTGTTGTTGTTGTTGTTGTTATGTAATCCTTGGCAAAGTTACTTACCGTATTTTATTAAATAATGTTTTTAGTTTGTTATCAAGATTGATATATCTTTCGAAGATTAGACATAAAATTAATTTCCGAACGCATTACATTATAAATACTTGATCACAGACAATTGTCAAATATTGGCGTGTCCTTGGAATCCTTCTTTAGAATGTATGTTTGTGAATTCGTAAATGTGAATTGAATTGACGCAAAATTAATTGAATTATTTTGTGCCGGAGTGAATTTCGTGGAAACTTTTTTACTATAAAGGGAATACGACTTGACAATTAGGTCGTAGAAATGTGTCAATTTTGCGACGAGATACGTCACCTGCTGACCGCACTGATGCGCAGCGAGACGCAGGTAATGCGAATACTCGTGAAGGTATATCAGAGTTGCGTTCTGGAATGTCTGTTCCTTCCGGGGGAGTTGTTTTCATTCAACTCAATTGATACAGTTGTAAACCAGGATGACGAAGTCAACTAGCCCACAGAGTTTTTAAATTAATTAGAAATGTTTGAAATTCGAGATAACACCGTTCACTCGGACTCTAGACGGTTCAGCGCTTAAACATAACAGTTCATTGCTTGTGACCGTATCGTGAGACAGAGAGCGCGACAATGATGTACTATTAATAGCAAGGAGCACAACTACCATCTTTCCGTCAATTCCTGCTTCCTTCATTGTGGGCGATGACCATACACTAGGTTCGGCATACAGTCACCACTAGGGAAAGGAAGCCTAGATTCACCGTCATACGTCCTTGCCTTCCTTATTTGGACCACGCTAGGAGAGGGCGCCTAGCTTACAGCCTTCAGTTCCGTCCCTCTTGAAATGTCTGAACTCCCACAATTTAAAATTATAAGTAAGATCAGTTGTGATCATGCTGCGTAAGCACGACTGTGCAGTGGAACGAGTCTAACTGTGAAAAAGCTAATGAGTAATATAATCGAGGCAACAATCATCAAGAGAGAGTACAAAGGAGAGGATTTCTCGATCCCAAGTACTCCGATGAACCAACGATTTACCTTCTGATTTTAAGTGTCTCCAGTTTTGGCTTTTGCGATGAACTAAATAAATCGCAAGGGCAGTCTTTGGAAGTTTGCGGATTACAACTTGGAGTTTCCCTGTTTCTTTCATGGAAGTTATACGTCGCGATGAAACATCTATATTTATTTACGTACCAAAGAAAAAACACAAAATATTGTTTGTTAGAAAGCTTTAAATTGATTAACTGGGTTGTAACTGTGTTGTATTTAAACTTCATCCCCAATTGTAGAATAAATAACAGATCCGAATTTGTTTATATTTATATAGATATGTTCAGAAATCTTATTGGCGGATGAAGTTCGCCTGGTCAGCTAGTCAGTCTATATAAGGACAATCGAGTTCCACTTTGTCACTTAAAATACTTACATCACGGATTAAATATCTTGACAAATACATCGTAGCGGGAGTTTCTGTTTGAAATAAGTTTTGTTTTGTGGTCTGAGTATTAGTGGGTCATGTAAGAACCATATAAAAATGATGAACGGTTGCTAAGAAAAAAAAATCAATCTTGCTTGAGGTGAAAAGATGAAAAGTTTTGTATAGGAGAAGAAAATCAATAATCTTCAGAGATATGTGTTCTGTAATCTTGTTAATGGTAAGCAGGACTAAGGAATTTTATGTAATTAATGGAATCTTTTTATTAAAGAATTAATAATTTATCAATATGCTGGAGGTAAGCTCCAATGATTGACTAGGAAAGAAAGTTCAAGTAAAATGTAATTCTGATAATACAATTAAATTATTTGTAACAAAATTGGACTTCTCCAAAATTGTATTTATTTCACTCTGAACTGAAAACGAGAGACCTCATGACTCTTATTTAAAATAAGATGATGCAATTGGTGACCAGAAGAAACTGATAGCAGCAAAAGCTCACACTAGATGAGAAGGAATTGTGCTTCCAACATAGAAAATATGCTTCATATTGCGCCCAAACGCGTGGCTGATTAAGATGGAGAGAAATTAACTACGAATAAAAAATATCTTGCTTCATATGGTGCCTGAACTTGGGGCCGAATAAAGAATGTAGCTGGATAAAAATTTTGCTTCAAAATCATTAGTCAATCAATTTCAGTGTCATTATTGACATGAAGAAGCAGATTAGAACATAAGCAAGACCTGTGTATTATGTGATAAAAGGAGTCCCATTGATTGGGCGTCTGTATTGGATGATTAGAAGGCAGAGGTGAAGCATGAGGAAGTTTTGGGCTATGTGTTTAACTAGGACGTTATCAAACACTGGCTTTGACCCAACTGCAAAGTAAACCCGCTGTGGTGCCGATCAGCGCTTTATGTGTGTCTTAGATCCCTTGGGATTAACAGCAGATATCGGTATACTCAATGCCACGTCCGCGGTCAGGGCCACTCAATATGACCCCTAGTAATAAATCGTTCTCTTCTGCTGGCAGACCGTGGATGAACAGGCCAATTCATAACAGAAGAGGGTTATTTACTGGCTCGTTATAATAGTTTGGAATGAAAAGTTGTATTTTTGGCAGGTTAGAAATTCTTGAAACTATTTAATGATGCTGGATATTTCGAAAATCACTTTTTAGTTAACTACCTTTCAAATTGATAATTAGCTTGCCTTGAGATTGTTCGCGAGTTAACATTAGCGCCAATGTTGCTGCCTAGGGTCTGGTTCTGTTTCTTGTAAAAGTCATGGGAGGAGTTTTGTGTCATGAAATGCATAAGACGTGCAGTGGATCTCCTTGCTTATGCCGTCTACACCTTGTTATTTATTCACGTAATGTAATTTGCTTTTCTTCCACATTTCTGACAGTAATCTACTGAGTTTGTGTGCCAACTCTATCAAGGGTTTATATTTACAGATCTAAAATTTTGAACGTGGTAAGTAAGTGATATAAATTGCAAATGTGCATCTAGTAATGGGCTTCAGAGGTAATTTATGAAGCCTTTGTATATTTAGAACCTGAAGTAAGACAAATGTTAAGATACTTAAGCAGTAGAATCTTTAAACTGATTATCTTACTTCATTTATGTAGCTTTCATTGGGCATGAAGCACATCTCTATCTGCTAAATTATATTTTCGTTGTTATTCCTATGACATACTCTGAAATTAAATCATAAAGAGGAGAGTGATATGTGAAAGTGGTAGAAAATATTGTAGCTTTGGAATAGAAAAGAAGCAATCCAAAACTTTGTTGGGCATATACGCTAAATGGATGTAAAAAGAGTGAAATGTCAGAAGGGCCTTGTAACGTAATCCATAATTCCTTCAAAACCACAATCTGAGGCAGTTTAGTTTTCTGTGTGCACTTATCCCCATCGTAAGTGATGTACTCTGCTCTACGTCAATGTTTTGAATAGTTGAAGGAATATATTAGAAGTTACTGAAGCATGAAACATATGTTTTCACATGGCTCTCTGGAACAGATGCAGAGCAATTAATCGATTACCTAATTATAAATATTATAAGACATTTTTATTTTGAAACAATCAAGTCTTTGGTTGTAGTTTCTGGCTCGCAGATGTGTTCCATTACAGGCAACCTTCATGTAGGCGATGAACGACCCCTCAAACCAGGCCGCCCGGGATAATTAGCCTTCCTTGTCGTAGGTATCTTGCCCTCTGTATGGTGCCACCTTACACCAGGAAACCTGGAAAAAATTGAAATGGAACCTGAAAAAATTGTGAGAAATGTAATTATGATGGAGGAGGAACAATCACAAAATTGAAATATTGACCAGGAAACCACGAATTAATCAAGAAAGAAAGGGTCGTCAACTGAAAGTCAGCTTTGCAGGTTATCTCGGAAATCTCGCCATGTTATCTCCTACATAATCCTCATTTTCAAATTAGGGTTACCGAAGTCTTGTAACTGAAGGTTCATCTTGCACAGGTGTACCATCCACTGATCTCTAAATCTCTGGCCAAAGCCTTGCCATTCACATTTACACTTATTTACCCTCAACGATGTCTAAACTATTAAAAATGAAACGTTTTTAGTTCTACTAAAGTACAAAGCCTCTAGATTATTTATTGATAATATAATAATAATGTTGTGGTGTATTTAAATTAAGTAATCGTAATAAAACAACCTGTCATGTGCATTCTTTGAAAAACTCAGAGATTTAGACATACAGTTTTTGTAGCAAGAATACACCCACAATTCACCTCCACAAACTAAGAGGACTTTAGAGGTTTCTCCCAGAAAATTCAAGATGTACATCTCACTTGTCATATAAATATGTCAAATATCACAAGTTTAATTATAACGTCAGTTTGTGAGAATAGAACCATTAGGACATTTTGTGAGGAATTTATTCTTTTAATTTTGGTGTGGTATCATTGTAAACTGTAAACAAAGGATTTAAATTATTTTCGGGTTAGTCGTGTTTACAGGCAGACACAATGTGTGCGCTCACAAAACCGCACACCGCAGAGATTTTTCTAAAAGCGTTTGGGGGCATTTAGATAGTCTCTGAAATGTGTTTATGATACATTTCCGTCAATGTTTTTGTGCATTGCATTACTTCCTCTGCTTGTTAAGCACGTAGGAAGAGAAAAATAATTTAGCCCACCTCGGCAGCGTAGATGGTAGTATGTCTGCCTCATGTTCAAGAGATCCCGAGTTCGAATCTCGGGAGAGGGTGAGATACCTGTCTAAGTTTTTTCCGGTGTTTTCCCTTATCCTAAAGGACGACTGTGCGGTAACTAAGCTCCATGGACCCTGGACCCCTTTGAGCAACATTTTTACCCATCCCAGTCATCGTCGATACGACTTAAAAAGTTAAAGGACGTGAATTGTAAATTACAACCAAAATCATTATGAGGTATCGTTGCTTTAATATCTGCAGTTGTTAACCTGTGTGTCAAATGAAGCAGCTATTTTTATTTTTTAGCTAGACACTTTTAATTTATGGAATGTTTAGGTTTTAGAGCTGGTATATTGAACTGCTGGTTAGCAGGTTGCATTGTGTTATACATTACAGCTTGTAATTTTGCTGCTGTTTTCGCCAGTTCTACTACCTTCAATTGCGCATTAGCTGTTTTGAGGTTACTCGTGCGGGTATAGGGCACAGAACAATGGTAGGTAACTAACCGCGGCCAAAAGTGTGTTGCCCCAGCCAACACAACACCCTCAAGTGGCAATGTGCCAGTTGTACCAACATATAATGGACTGCACAGGGTTTGCAAAAATGCCTATTTAAAAATCTAGTAGATTGGTGGACCCTTATTATTGTTATATATTTTTTACACGCTGCTAAACCAACAATCCCCGCAAAACCGACGTTTTATTATTTCCGGTAGTTATGCGCTTTTCACAGCTAGTTTTTGCCGCGTTTCCTCGCCACACAAAAGCTCATTAGGAAGCCTTCCAATTGGCAATAAATGGAGCGGAGTTTGGGGCCGAACACAGATAGGGGATGATTTCGATTATATCTGTTAAGCCGGGATATATTCCGACACAATGAATACAGTTAGAAAGAAAGTGGCTTGCCAATGGAAAGTTACTTGTTTTGAAAGAAAACAGAAGAGAAAGTCTTTGTGTAAGAGAATAGTGGAAAAGAACAAAAGAGATTTCTCGGGATGAATTGGGAGGGTTTCTTAAGTGACGTGGGTGGAAAGGAGGGGAGAATATAATAAATGGTGCTCTCAATTGAGAAAACGGTACCGGAAATTACTAATTTGCCGCTGTCATTAAAGCAGCCAGCTTTTATATATTGTAACCGAAGGCTGTTCAATGGACTTCCAAATGTGCCAAAGTTCCTTCCTTCCTTCCTTCCTTCCTTCCTTACCTTCCTTCCTTCCTTACTTCCTTCCTTCCTTCCTTCCTTCCTTCCTTCCTTCCTTCCTTCCTTCCTTCCTCCTTCCTTCTTCCTTCCTTCCTTCCTTCCTTCCTTCCTTCCTTCCTTCCTTCCTTCCTTCCTTCCTTCCTTCTTCCTTCTTCCTATCCTTCCTTCCTTCCTTCCTTCCTTCCTTCCTTCCTTCCTTCCTTCCTTCCTTCCTTCCTTCCTTCCTTCCTTCCTTCCTTCCTTCCTTCCTTCCTTCCTTCCTTCCTTCCTTCCTTCCTTCCTTCCTTCACCTTCCTTCCTTCCTCCTTCCTTCCTTCCTTCCTTCCTTCCTTCCTTCCTTCCTTCCTTCCTTCCTTCCTTCCTTCCTTCCTTCGTTCGTTCCTTCGTTCCTTCGTTCCTTCCTTCGTTCCTTCGTTCCTTCCTTCGTTCCTTCCTTCCTTCCTTCCTTCCTTCCTTCGTTCCTTCCTTCCTTCCTTCTTTCCTTCCTTTCTTTCTCTCTTCTTTTCTTTCTCTCTTTCTTTCTTTCTCTCTTTCCTTTCTTTCTCTCTTTCTTTCTCTCTTTCTTTCTTTCTCTCTTTCTTCTTTCTCTCTTTTCTTTCTTTTCTTCTCTTTCTTTCTTTCTCTTCTTTCTTTCTTTCTCTCTTCTTTCTTTCTTTCTCTCTCTTCTTTCTTTCTCTCTCTCTTTCTTCTCTCCTTTTCTCTATCTCTTTCTTTCTTTCTTCTTCTTCTCTTTCTTTCTCTCTTCTTTCTTTCTTTTCTTTCTTTCTCTTTCTTTCTTTCTTTCTCTCTTTCTTTCTTTCTTTCTCTCTTTCTCTTCTTTTCTTTCTCTCTTTCTCACTTTCTTTCTTTCTCTCTTTCTCTCTTTCTTTCTTTCTCTCTTTCTCTCTTTTCTTTCATTCTCTCTTTCTCTCTTTCTTTCTTCCTCTTCTCTCTTTCTTTCTTTCTCTCTTTCTCTCTTTCTTTCTTTCTCTCTTTCTCTCTTTCTTTCTTTCTCTCTTCTCTCTTTCTTTCTTTCTCTCTTTCTCTCTTTCTTTCTTTCTCTCTTTCTCTCTTTCTACTTTCTCTCTTCTCTCTTTCTCTCTTTCTCTCTTTCTCTCTTTCTCTCTTTTCTTTCTTTCTCTCTTTCTCTCTTTCTTTTCTTTCTCTCTTTCTCTCTTTCTTTCTTTCTCTCTTTCTCTCTTTCTTTCTTTCTCTCTTTCTCTCTTTCTTTCTTTCTCTCTCTTTCTCTCTTTCTTATCTTTCTCTTCTTTCTCTCTTTCTTTCTTTCTCTCTTTCTCTCTTTCTTTCTTTCTCTCTTTCTTTCTTTCTTTCTTTCTTTATCTCTTTCTTTCTTTCTTTCTTTCTTTATCTCTTTCTTTCTTTCTTTCTTTCTTTATCTCTTTCTCTTCCTCTTTCTCTTCTTATCTCTTTCTCTTCCTCTTTCTCTTCTTATCTCTTTCTCTTCCTCTTTCTCTTCTTATCTCTTTCTCATCCTCTTTCTCTTCTTATCTCTTTCTCTTCCTCTTTCTCTTCTTATCCTTCTCTTCCTCTTTCTCTTCTTATCTCCCTTCTTTCTTTTCTCTCTTTCTTCTTCTTTCTTTCTCTCTTTCTCTCATCTTTCTCTCTTTCTCTCTTTCTTTCTTTCTCTTTTCTCTTCTTTCTTTCTCCCTTTATCTCTTTCTCTTCCTCTTTCTCTTCTTATCTCCTTCTCTTCTCTTTCTCTCTTTCTCTCTTTGTTTCCTTCTCTCTTTGTTTGTTTGTTTCTTGCTTTCTTCCTTCCTTAATTCCTCCTTTCTTTCTCTCTTTCTCCCCTCTTTCTTTCTCTCTTTCTCCCCTCTCTTTCTTTCTCTCTTTCTCTGATATTTCTTTATTTCTTTCTTTGTTTGTTAGTTTGTTTGTATGTTTCCTTCTTTCCTTCCTTCTTTGCTTCCTTCCTTATTTCCTTTCTTTCTTTGTTTCTCTCTTTCTTTCTCTCTTTCTTTCTTTCTTTCTTTCTTTCTTTCTTTCTTTCTTTCTTTCTTTCTTTCTTTCTTTCTTTCTTTCTTTCTTTCTTTCTTTCTTTCTTTCTTTCTTTCTTTCTCTTCTTTCTTTCTCTCTTTCTTTCCTTCTCTCTTTCTTTCATTTTCTTTCTCTTTCTTTCTCTCTTTCTTTCATTTTCTTTCTCTTTCTTTCTCTCTTTATCTCTTTCTCTTCCTCTTTCTCTCTTTATCTCCTTCTCTTCCTCTTTCTCTCTTTCTTTCTTTCTCTCTTTGTTTCCTTCTCTCTTTGTTTTGTTTGTTTCTTGCTTTCCTCCTTCCTTAATTCCTCCCTTTCTTTCTCTCTTTCTCCCCCTCTCTTTCTTTCTCTATTTCTCTGATTTTTCTTTATTTCTTTCTTTGTTTGTTAGTTTTTTTTTGTATGTTTCGTTCTTTCTTTCTTCCTTCTTTCCTTCCTTCTTTGCTTGCTTCCTTATTTCTTTTCTTTCTTTCTTTCTTTCTTTCTTTCATTCTTTCTTTTGATTTTTGCTGCCACTGTTACTGGGTGCATAGCTGCTTGACAATACCCTCTGCTTTTTTGGCCCTTTCTTTTAATTACTCTGTCAGTATTCCGTTAGACCACGCCAATCCGGCAGGAAACGCCGTCTTATTTACTTGTATTGATTCAAAATAAAGGCATTGTTGCATAATGTGTCTAGGTAAGCGCTGAAGTGGGATGAAACGGAAAATTATCAGAAGTGGCTGGAAGACATGTCCACATGGACAGTCCAAACCAGACCCGGCTGTGTGTATCTCGTATTTGTTTTATGGAAATATGGCAGTGAAACGTTTAAATTTCGAGTGCCGAAGATCGCGTAATTGAACGCCTTTAAATGTACATTCTATCTGTGGGTACAAATCTGTTTCATACTCAGCAACGAACCGAACTAGGAGGGGTGGATAAGGGAGTTGAAACCTGCCAAGGGTGCACTCTGGCAGCGGCAAAAAATTGATAGTATGGATCGTCGATGATGGGTCGCCAAATCATCGACCAAATTTCAGCAGCAACAGGAATCATTTGGAGCTCGTGCCAGCGGATTTTGAGGGATTTTGCCACTATTTGGCATCTCAGATGTAGTCTGTCGCTCCCCATGCTCCGTATTCGCCGAACCTAGCCCCGTGCGACTTTTTCCTATTTCCAAGAATTAAAAAAGCTCTAAAAGGGTAGCGTTATGACGAGGCGGTAGAAACAGCTTCGCAAAGGGCACTGGATAATATCAAACTTGAGGAGTTCCAAACATGCTTCCAACAGTGCGAAAAGAGACTTGACAAGTGTATCGCATGAAGTGAAGAGTATTTTGAAGGTAACTGAAGTAATTTTTGTAAAAACGTTTTCACCAATAAAGTTTTTATGACAACAATCTGGTTTCATTTGTGCCCCCCCCCCTCGTATATTTCAGTTATGGATAGCATTCAATATCTGTACACATTGCAAGTAATTATATATAATAGTGCGATATCTCCGCTGTCTGCAATGCTTGTGATAAAATACGTAAAAGTCAGTTTCTAGCTTTCGCGTTATAGGTAATATGAAGTCTTCCTAAGGATAGTTCCACAAAATAAAACCTGATATTGTTACTGACGTGAATGTCTCTGTTCATTCCTTTAAAACTCCTTCTTCTTCTTCTTCTTCTTCTTCTTCTTTCTTCTTCTTCTTCTTCTTTCTTCTTCTTCTTCTTCTCTTCTTCTTCTTCTTCTTCTTCTTCTTCTTCTTCTTCTTCTTCTTCTTCTTCTTCTTCTTCTTCTTCTTCTTCTTCTTCTT